>ML104767.1:222065-258206 GCA_003697995.1 Taxidea taxus jeffersonii
GAGTCGGGGCAGACCTGCACGCAGCTGGCACTGAGCAGGTGGGTGCACTGTGCTTCCACGGTGTAGGACAAGGTCGGTCCGCATGTGGGGGCGCAAGACCATCCCGGGCACTGGAGTGTGTGGGGAGCAGGCCGCTCGGCGGTGGAGGTCCCCTCCTCCAAGAGGGGAATGGGCTGGGAAGGTGGCAGGTGGTGACAATAGCAGGAGGAAGTAGAGGGCTGTGGGCAGAGGCATCTCGGTCCCCACCCGCCACGGAGACGTGAAGTGGCAAGCCAGCGCTGCCCGCCAGGATGCCCGGTGCTCGCCTCTCCCCGCCCGCTCAGCCAGTGTTCCTGTGCCCCAGGCCCCTCGCCTGGGTTCCCGAGCCGAGTTCCTGAGCTCCCGTGCACAGGCCCTCCCCGCCGCCCTCCCCGAGTCTTCTTCCCACTCTGGTGCCACTTGCTCAACTGCGTGTTTCGTTCTCTGTGATCTTCTGGGGCCCGAATCCACCCGTTATCTGTGACCCCGGGAAGGGCATTTTGCATGAGGCTCTGGACACGCACTGACGTGGTGCGTAATTTCTGGAGCAGAGTCAGGGCCCGGGTCCAACATGGGATCCGGTGCTTCTGGTGGTCACAGGCCTGGGGCCTCCAGGACCGTGGGGGAGTCACAGCCGGTCGGAGCTCACAGGCCGGCAGAGTATCTGACATGAAAGGACGACAGGCGGGAAGGCAGGCGGGAAGAATTGCTCTGACCGGACCTTCTGTTCCAGACCCAGTGTTCGGTGTGGAGCAGGTTGGTTTAGAGTCGTTGGGGCAAGTTGTGTTAGAAAATCCCTTTGAGCTTTTGAGAAACCACAGTGAGGCTGTTCCATCCTGTTTTGTCATGAACGTGTGTCCCCCATGGCACGTGGGTCTCGTGGGGACGCACTTCGGGCAGCCCGTCTCACCGGGTGCCCGTCGCACTGGGTTCAGAGGTGTGTGTGGGAGTCAGAGCCACCCGTGTGCCCGCTCGGGAGTGACATTCAGCGGCACACTACCCTCTTCTGCCCGCGGTCCGTGCTGTCGTCACACAGGTGGTTTTCGTGAGCTTGAAGATTGGGTTTTTCTCTAGAAAACTGGGTGAACTTGGTTAACGCAGCCGTGGGCAGCTTGGGAGCGTCCTTCATCCCGTCGTTCACGCCGCGAGCACGTGCTCACCGCTGCCGTGGGTCCCAGGCACGGGGCTAGGTCCGGAGGGGAAGGCTGCGTCCTCAGCAGCTCAGGGGCACCTTGCTGGCTGCGTGGGGCCAGAGCTGGCGTCGGGACCTGCTCTCTGGGCACAAGGATGAGAGCTGCAGGCAGAGCGGTCTCTGCGTGGTCGTTCCCTGTTTCAGACACCGGACCCGCCATGCTGTCCTTACGGGGAAGCGCTCATCTCCCGCTTTCCGAAGCCACACACACGCCCTTTCCACCCCCGGGAGCGGGAGCTGGGTTGTGCAGAACTGCAGCTTTGCTTAGTAAGCACTGGAGAGCCCTGCTTTCGCTACTTGCCTCTGCGGGTCATGAGGACAGAGAGCAGTATTGCCTGCTGCTTCTAAAACTGGAAACAGGATGGACTTGATGATCAAGGAAGGCAAGGCGTGAGGACGCTCCCGAGTGCCAAGAACAAACCCTCAAGGAAGCCGTCCAGTTCCACCTGGGGGCACCTCCGTTCAAGTCAGGGTCACTTCCTGAACTTCGGGGGACCAGGCATTGGGGGATGGGGCAGGGGGAGATGACGGGTTCTAGCCCTAGAGACGCTCCAGGTCCATCGGCTTGGCCTGGGTATCCCTGATGTGGCATTGCAGAAGGGGGACGCGCTCGGTGCCTCGTGTGGGGCTGAGCAGAGAGAACTCATGGGGGAAGCAGTGTATGAGTGAGCGCTCAGATTCGGGGTAGAAGTTCCGCAGGAACAGGGAAGGGTCCTAGGGAGACAGCAGGCTGAGCCAGGGCTGCGAGGTGGGGTGCAGGCAGCGTGCTGGAGGGGTGAGAGGGTGGTGGCGGTGTAGTGGGCTGTGTGCCCCCGTAAGCAGACCCAGATTGCGGCTCTGCTCGCCGGCTCTGCTGGGCAGAACTCCTGGTGCTTCCAGAACATTCCATGCATCATCCCTCGGCATTCAGGCCCCTCCCGGCGCAGGTCGTGTGACAGGTGATGATCATAGCAGCATGGGCTCCCACGCACGTCCCTCCCCACCTCCTCCCCATGCAGCCACCGCTCCTTCCAGGGCCTTCCCAGCTGTCCACTGCTTGCAAACATCTGACGATAGAGCGCAGGGAAAATGTAAATCAGTTGCAAAGCTCATTATGAATCTTGGCGAAGCCGTAGTTCTTGAAGCGGGTGAAAACCATACGGGAGAGAGAGAGCTGCTGTCGGACCCCCGCCCGCCCCCCAGCCCTGGACAAAGGAGGGCCCAGGGGGCAGAGCCTGCAGGGGCCTGAGGAGGCTCCGGGCTCCGGAGCACAGCTGAGACCTCAGGGCGGGCTGCAGGGCTGTGGGGGCACGGCCCCCTCCCCTGTGCTGTGGCGGCCACCACCCGATGCTCTCACACATGGCGGTTGGGGAAGGCCCGGGAAAGTCCTCACAGCCCGACTCTCTGCTCTTTAAAGAATCGCTCCTTACGGTGAGTAGAACCTGGATCTCATCACCTCACCTCCAGGAAACTTGTTTTCATCATTTCTTCCATTGCACTTTCACAGGGAGGCCCAGTCACAGCGTGTCTCCCCCACGAGCTGTGATGCTTCGGTGCCGTTGTGTGTGGATTTACTTGAATGTAGCCTTTCGGGAGCAGTTATGAGATGGCCAGGCCTCCTTCCCTTGGGACAGCTGTGCGTTCAGTGGCCAGTTGAGGACACTGAGTGGCAGGGGGGCCATGGGGCAGGTCACTCGGGCCCCTCGCGCAGTCGCACGGGCTGGCCGTGCCCCCCTCCCACCACAGGCGGCGTGGGAGTGGCTCGGGCAGCCCACAGCCCCCGTGCCATTTTCCTGACGGGACAGGGCCTTCACCTCTAGCTGGGAGATGGCAGATGGCCAGAGGGGCCCTGTGCCCCCCTCCTGACTCTTGGGGGACACTCCCTAGCTGGTGTGTGCCTGCACGTGGCTGTCAGTGGCCGTGAGACCCCAGGACCCTGGACTGGCGTTAGCAGGCAGGCTGGGCTTCCTGCTGTCCCCCCCGTTCCCCTCGTGCTGCTCCATCTCCTGGGCCGTGGAGCGGAGGTGAAATGGGGACCACCTCTCCGAGCTCCTGTCGGGCTGCCCTGTGAAGCGTGTGCCCTGTTCCGTGTGAACACAGGGCATTAGGGTTATACCCGCTGCTTGGATTGCTGAGGACCTGCCCGCTTCAGATCCCCGTGGGCGCCCGTTGTCCTCGGAGTACAAGCGTGCTGGTGGGGCCTCAGGGCCAGGCCTGGTCCCCTGCTGCGGTCTCCGGGCCCTCCTCCTGCCTTCCTGGCGCAGGGAGACGCTGCGTCTCACACGCCTGTGCCTTAGCGCCTACTCTTCCTTCCGCCTGGGCCGTCCCACGCACCTTCCCGCCTGCCTCTCAGAATGCGGCAGGGGCACCCCCCGTCTGTCTGAGCAGCCACCCGGCACCCCTGCCCCGAGCTCCGGGGGCCTCTCAGCTGACCTTCTCCCGCACTCTGTTGCCCCGGTGCCGCAGATGGCAGACCAGCCCGGGAGCCTCCTGGAGGGCAGAGGTGTGGCTACGTGGCTCCTCTGTCCCCATGCTGAGTGCAGCATCGGACTCCTCGCAGGCACGAAGCCTCCCAATGGAAGGTGGGTGCCTGAGTGAGCAGCGGACTCTCGGGATGCACGCAGTGGGAGGCACAGGGGGCCGAGAAAGCAAGTGTGCGCTCTGCCCTCGCCTGCCTTGCCTGCTGCTTCTAGGTAGTCTTTTATGTTTACAAACGGAGACTGTGCTCAGATGTGGTCATTGCAGCTGCTCCCAGGGAAAGGAAGTCATAAATCTCTTGGCCAGCCCCCTCCTCTCCCCGTCCGCCCACCTTGCTGTGTTCCAGGTGCGTCTAGGGGAGAGCAGGGTCTTGGACTGCGATCGGGAGTAGGGACGCTCACTTCCCTGTGTCCTGGTCTCAGAGGCTGGGGCTGAGAGGGAGGAGCACCAAGGACTCTCGGGGGTCTGCCTGTGGCTCTGGCACACAGCTCCGAGGGTCGGCTCTGGTCCTGAGAACATTCCAGCTGAGGGCAGTAACGACCAGAACAGGCACGTTGAAGTTAGGCATGTTTCTGCCCCCAGGTTGCAGTCCCGCAGCTCCGTCCTGGATCTGCAGCCCTGCCCGGTGTCTGTGCCTCTCCTTCCTACAGACCTCCCCAAATTCCCAGATCCCTCAGGTGCCCAGGATGGGGTGGGAGAGACTTCCACACGGGAGCGAGGACGGATAAGGTCAGCTCTGAGGTCGGGAAGGAGTTATTGCGTCCACTGAGTGTATACTGAGTCCTTCCTGCTTGTCCACTCCACCCCCCCATCCTTGATGCAGCCCGGGGAGGCGGAGAACATCGTCAGTTTTACCTAGAAGTTCCCTGCGTTTCCCCCGAGCAGCCTGCCTGCAGGGCCTGATTCTATGGGAGGCCCGGGCTGGTCGTGCCTGCTGACGGGCAGGGAGGCCTGGGGGTCGTCTCAGGAGCTGTGGGATTTCTCTGCTGTATGAGTCATGTGACGTATGGCTCCCGTCACCAGGTGGCCCCCAGGTCCCAGGGCCAAGCTCCTTCCCAGCAGAAGGGAGCGCTCCTTCTCCAGCACAGGGACTGGGCCAGCCTCATCCCAGACACAGGTAGAGTAGACAGGGATTCTCGACCCCACGCCTCGTAAGGGTTCTTATTTAGTTTGGCGGGACAGGGGCTCAGAATCTGCACGTTCCGTGAGCACTCACACAGCCAAGTTGGGAATTCTTGCTGTTCATTGTCTGGGGTCCCCGCTGGACCGGCACCTGGTGACACTGTTGTCCTCTGAAGCTCTGGAACCCGAGGCTGCCGGTCCCAGAGTCTGAATCTTCAGGCCCGTTTTAAGTATTTCTCTTTGGATCTGCGGGCCAGCTTCTGGTTCTGGGGTGACCAGGTAGGCCTGATGTCTTCGTGGCATGTTTGCGGAGGCGGCAGGGTGTCTCTGAGACTTGAGCAAATAATGGTTTAACGATTGCCACGTCTGCCTCGGGAGCCCCACGCCAGCCGCAGACGGGGAGCAGTGAGCCGGGAGCCTGTGCCGAGGCCTGGCTTCAAGCCGGCAAGGACGGTGGCCGGGCCGTGTCATTTGCAGAGGGGAAGTGGAGGCGCGTTAGGCACCCCCTTTGCTTAGCTCCTTCAAGAACTCCCCACTGCCGGCGAGTCTCCTGAGAGATTCAACCAGAAGGGAGAAAGCCTGGGAGTTCTTTAGGGTCGTGCTTGGTAACGATTTCCCCGTGTGCCTGGCATTTTGCTGGGCGCTCCTCAGAAGGTAGCTGCTGTGATCTTTGTGACTCCTCCCATCCCCTGAGCCCCCCAGAGGCTGAATGCCCTCCCCCCAGCCGCAGAGCCAGGGAGCAGGGGGGCCAGGTTTGAGTCTGGGCGCCTGGACAGGCTACCCTTTATTGAGGCCACTGTGCCCCATGCCCCACACACCATCCCTCACCCCCACCCTGGGTGCAGGCGAGGCTGCCGTGGGCGGGATCCTTACCCAGGTGGAATGGGACCCCACCCCGGGCCTGGCTCCGAGCTGAGCTACAAGCCTTGTCTGTGGCGGCATCCGTGGTCTGAGGCCCCAGAAACCAAGCTGACCCTGTCGATTCGGACTAAGAAGGAGGTGCTGATGTCCCAGAGTCATGCAGGGAGCACAGAAAATCTCCAGGTGTCAGAAGAGCTCAGGCCATGGAGGTTCCTGAGCGCAGGGAGCTCTCTACACCCCCACCCTGCCCACCCCAGGCTCGGATGAGCTGCTGGACAGGGACGAGTGGGCCATGCCAGGACGCTCAGCGGCAGAGCAGGAGCAGACGTGCTCGTTTTCCTGGTGCTGTGCTTTATCCAGATGACCCTCATGGCGAGACCATTTGCCCTGAGCATCCCAACAAAGCAAAGATTGCGTGTTTGCATAATTGTTACATAATCATATATAGTATGAGTTTGTGTATGTGTGTTTGTAATAATTAGACGTGATTGCAATAATGATAGGATACCTGCAGTCTAAAAGTATTAAACACTTACAGATTCGTTTACAAGTGAAAATAAACAAAATCAGAAGAACTCTTGGCCTCCTCTTTAACATTGCCCCATGTTGGTCCCCCGCTCCGCAGTCATGCGCCCAAGCCCCGGAGGGCCACCTGTGGCCGAGGCTCTGCTCGGGTCCCTAGAGTGAGCGCACCGTGCCCTGTCCCAGCCCCCGTTCTCCGTTCTCCGTTCCCCGTTCTCCGGGTGTGCTCCTGAGCCCCGCTCCTGGTTCCCACCCACTGCAGACCCCGAAGGACACAGTGGCAGCCTTGGAGTAAGTCATGCCCTCGGGGAGGTCAGCGGTTAGAGACCTGCTCGGTCTTTCACTCACTCCTCCGCCCGTTGCTGCCCTGTGTTCGGCATTCTGGTGACAGGAGCGGTTCTGTCCTTGCTTCCCAGCCTCTGCTGGCAGTGGGGCAGACAGCCTGAGTCACGGACTCTTGCCGCGCGATGAGTCCGACGGAGGGAAGCACAGGAGTACATTCTCTAGCACTTTCCAGGACGGGAGAGATCTGGAAGGTGCTCCTGAGTGACTGCGGGCTGTCCTCTGCACCGCCCCTGCCGCTTGCCCCACGGGACCCAGGCTGTGAACGGAAAGCAGGTTGTTCGGGTCGCTGGGAAGAAGGCAGCCTGCCGTTGGTGGTCCGTGCTCTTGCCCGTGGCGGCGGGACTGCCAGGCGCCGGCTGTGGGGTGTGACCGGCTCAGGCTGTGACTGGCAGGTCTGTGGGCCGAGGGCCGTCCCAGAACTAAGGGAGGCGTCCGTGTGCTGATGGGAGAGGGACACGGCACCGCCAGGCCTCTAGCCCCGAGAAAGAACATATCACAGGCGGCTGGACCCCTCTGGGACCGGGAAGGAAGCTGCAGAGAGCCGTCCTGGCGGAACAACGCGGGGCGCGCATGGCCCCGGAGCCTTCGTTCTCAGCCTCCTGCCCTGCCCGGAGCCTTCGTTCTCAGCCTCCTGCCCCTCATCCACCTGTATTTTACGACGGTGCCCCAGCCTGTTCAGTGGAGGGTGAGGCATCCACTTCCTCGTCTCACTGGCCGAAACCACGTCTGGGCCAGCCCGCGGTAACTGGTGTCACCTCACAGAGCTGAGGGCTGCCCGCCCACGGCGGAGGGGCACGTGTGATGTGGTCCTTGGTTTGTGCCGCCTGACAGGGGGCAAACATGGACTGCTTGAATTATTGAAAATCTGTACCATAAGACCATAAAACAGGAGCTAGGGGCGAGACTCCTCTGTGTCGTCTGCCGCATGTGGGCAGTGCCCGCGAGTGTTGGGCAGGGGGCCAGGGCCGGGAACTGACACTGGGTGAGTGCCCGCCACACGCCCGGCACTGGCTGAGGGGCTCACGGCCCGGCAGGGGCCAGGCGCCAGCGGGTGCCTTTGTGATCTGGGGCCCAGCAGGGGGTGGGCGTGTCGAGGACAACGGGGATGGGGTGCTCTCTGCCCCCCGGACCGTCCATGTTCCGAACATCTGCGGAGTGCGTGCTTGGTGTCCTTTCTCCGCGGCCCTTCGCACCGACGTGAGCCCACTCAGACCCCTCGGGGGGGCTGGACTGTTTGCAGCCTCAAGACTTTGGAGATCTCCTGGTGCCCTGCGAGCTTCTCCTTTATGCAGCCCCGGCATGCGCGCCGGAGTTGTTAAATAGACACTCCCAGTAAGTCCGTGGGACCCCGGTCCCCTACCAGTTGGTTTCCCATTGAAGGTCTCTGGTTTCTGGCACCCTCCAGCCTCCCAGGCTGCCTCCCTGTGTCCGTGATGCGTTCTCGCTCTGCTTCCTCCGGGGGACCAGCGGGGACACGTGATGTGCACAGGCAGAGCCTCTGGGTCCCGAAGCTGCATTTTCAGGAGACCCGGCATCAGTCAGCCACCCTCACGCTGCCCCTGCGGTCAGGAGGGGGAGCAGCTGGTACCACGTGGGGCTCAGGCTTTCTGCCTCCGCGTGGCCCTGGGCCCGAGCCGCTGACTGCTTACTGCCCACACCCGGGAAGGGGACAGCTCTCGAGTCACACCGACTCGGGTTTGACTCAGATCAAGCTCAGGTAGCGCACGGTGCTCTCTGACACGTGCACGGTGCTCCCCCTGCTCCCGTGGCCCCTTTTCTGTGCCTCTCGTTAGCACCCGTATATAGTTGTGCGGAAGTTCCTCGACCGCCCAACGGGCTGGGCTCCGCAAGTCCGTTCGCTCGCCTTTCTGTCCGAACGTCCAGAAGGAACGCTGCCTCCGTGACCCACAGCCTCACCGGCGCGTTGGGGCCAGAGCTGGCGGGTGTGTTCTCGTTGCTCGGCTCTCCTTCTCACGAGAGGCGCTGAGTGAGGGTCTGTGGACGGAGCCTCTGTGCTTCGTCTTCACCGCTGTGGTGCCCCGGGCCAGCCTGCTGGTCAGTGTGGACCACCGACCCACAGCGGGCCCGAGCCCCCTCGCCCAGAGTCAGACGCACACGCTGCGCCAGCACGAGGCTGCCTGAGAAGAAAACAGCTCAGGCACGTTTGGTCGGGAACATAGGCACTTGGCTCTGGCGTCTTCCTTTTGCAGTGCTCAGACGTGTCTAAGTATGTAGATCTCTATTTGGAGGGCCAGGAGATACGTATGCACACGTCCATATTTATACGGAGGGCTGTGTCTGCACACGCTCCCGTCTGTAGAGAGAGCGCACACGGGTTTTGCATCCACACACACTCACGTACGTGTCCTCCCGACGGCCCAGCCGGTGCTCTCGTAAACACCGGAGGTTGCCTCTGGGTGATCAGCTATCGTGTGGCGTGCCCCGAGTGCGTGCGCACACGTGCGTCTCACTTACCCTGTGGGTGCGGGGCTCGGGGAGCCCAGCGGCCAGCGTCTCCTCGGCAAGGTGGCGGGGCGGCCTGGGGGATGTGCGCCCAGCTCGGGGACGGCAGCTCCCCGCGGACGGAAGCCTGGCTGCTGCCCCACAGGCCCGCCGTCTAGAGCGCGGCTGTCATCCACAGCCCTCCTCCGTGCTCCGTCACCTTCCCTTCTCCCCGTGAGGCCTCTTGAGGAAGCCGTGAAACGGAGCCTTCTGCCCGAGGGGGGCGGCTGTGGGGCTCCCAGCGCAGCCCTGTCCGGGGACTCCAGTTCCCCGGTTCCTGGAGAGCAAAGCGCAGGCTTGTGGTGGCGCGGGGTGCATGATAGTGGGCGGGGGACGCTTGGCTGGTGCTGGTGCTCGTGTCTCGGAGGGGTCTTGACATGGGCTCCTCTCCCCACCTCTCCTGCGGGAGCGGGACTGCTGGGGCACCTCCCGGGCCCGTCCCAGGCTTCCGTTTCTCATGTTCCGCGTCTGTCTCGAAGCATTACGTGGGTCTGAGCGAACGCCATCTGCTTGGCCCCAGAAACCCCCAGGTATGTTTGTGCGTGTGTGTCCGTCTGATAGAATTATCTGGATCGATTCCATCCCTCATCCCGGATAAACACTGGTCCCAGTTTTTCCTCGCTTTACCACTTATGGGTGTGGATAGATCAGTGTTTGTGGTGTGCGTGAGTGGGCGTGAGTGTGTGTGTGTTGTGTTTCCCTTTCTCAGAAACCTCATATGCCAGCGTTCCGCTTTCTCGGCAGAAGCCCTTGGCTTTGGAAAACAGGTGTGTTTGTTCCCAAGGACCCTCTGGTTCTGAAGGGTCTCACAGCTTCTCCCCTCCCTGCATGGAGCTGCAGGCTCCTGGGTGCCCGCAGGTGGCCGGCACGTGGGGACCCTGGCGGCGCAGGGCAGTTGCAAGCCCAGATCCTGGCCCAGCTCTTGCTTAATAAAACGATCTCTGAGTGGAGATGGAAGGAAGGAGTGCTGATGGGCTTGATCCGATGGTTTCAGCCTCCCAATGGATTTGGGTCATCAGTGTGATGGAGACCGTGCTGGCATGCTGTGGTGTTGGGCTCTCAGATTGGTGTTACTGCCACGACTCTAGTGTGTTGTGCTCGGGGGCGGGGGTTCCCAGGAGGGGGTGCTGGGCACCATCCTGGCAGCAGCAAGCGCCCAAGGGAAGGGGGCAAGAAGTCCCTCATCCGTGTACGGTCTGTGCCTGCCCAGGAGGCAGGACCTGGGGACCTTGTGGCCTCGCATCGGTCAGACTTCTGAAACCGCCAGCCAGCTCCCAGCGTGAAGATTTGAGTTTCTCGGCTAGATGAACCAGAACTCTGTGAGATAGTTTAGTTTCTTTCAGAGACTGGTTTTAGAACGTGAGTGTGAGAGTTCATTTGTTTCAAGTCATCGTGAGTATCTATCCTCATCATTCAGTTTCTTCCTGAAACGTTGGGTTCATTGGGTCTCCTGTGCCAGGGTCGTTCAGCCTGGAGCAGGCAGAGCCCGAGGTTTGTGGGCTGCGAGAATGTGGTGGGCTGGATTTGGGCCACTGATCCTGGTCCCCAGCCGGGCTGCCGGCTGCCAGGTTGCTCTGGGGCTGGTGGTTGGCTCTGATGGGGGGCACGCCTTCATTGCTTCTAGCCACGGCTGTTTCTGCAGCTCCTGCTGCTTCTCTCCCAGCCAGAGCCATCGTCTGACATGCAGGTCCTACCGTGTGTCCTCTGGTCCTTCCCAGACATCCTGAACCCCTCCAGCCACTCTGTACGCCTGCCTCCTCCGGGCCGCCGCTCGCGGATGCCTCTCTCCACCATGCCTTTCCCCACATCCCCTGCTCGCCCCTCAAGTGGCACGTCCCCTACTCCGTGATGAACCCTTCTGCATCCCCTGGCCCCAGCACTCCTTCCCCCAGCCGTGGTCCGGGGCTGACTCGGCCGACTCCCATACTGGCTGAGGGTGCTTGGAGAACAGGGACTGTGCCTATGATGCAGGAGGGTGTCTGGGGAGGCGTCCCTTCAGGTGAGGTTCGGTTGTGGTAGCAGAAGCCTCAGAATAACGGTGGCTCCAGTGAAGTCAAAATGTCTCAGTCCCAGAAGAGCTGGCGGCGGGCAGGCCGGCGCTGGTAGGGCATGCGGAGTGCCAGGCCCTACGGGTCTCAGGGGGTGGCTCCTGGGCCAGGCAGCGTGCGGGACACACAGCGGAGGAAGGAAGGGGACAGAGGGCGTTCCCTCAGCTCAGGGCCACCTGCTGGCCTTTGTACCCCTGGGGCCGCCCCAACGGCAAGGCAGCCGGGAGCTGGCTTTCTTAATGGTGGCCAATGTCCAGCTCAGCGTCGGGACGCCTCCTTGTAGAGGGAAGGCGTATTGGGAGGCAAAGAGCAGCCCCGCTGCGGGGACGTGTTTCGGTTCTGTGACTGATGGAGCACCGTGTGTGCGTGCTAGGTCCTGAGGCGGGAGGACTGGGGAGCAGGTGTTTATAAACACAAGCCAGCACGTTCTGTGCCGGGGGACCGGGGAGGGGCGCCGTGGAAGCCTGGAGAACCCCACGGCCAGGCCGTGCCTTCCAGAGGCTGGGCTCGGGGGCTCGGGGCCGGGCGGAACTTCCTCAGGCCGTGTGCGGCGTAAGTAGCCAGCGCGGGGGTCTGGCGTCCACGCTGTGCCAGGGTCCCAGGGCGGCTGTCACAAACAGACACGAACTGGCCAGCTCAGAGCAGCATAGACTTGTCGTCGTACAGTTCTGGAGATCAGAAGCCAGAAATGTGTCTCACCGGGCTAAGGTCAAGGCGTCGGCTGCGCCGTGTTCTTTCTGGAGGCCCCAAGAAAAACTTCCTCCAGTGCCTGCGTGAGAGGGGCCGCCCGCATTCCTGGGCTCAAGGCCAACTCACCTCCAGAGCCAGTGGTGGAGGCTGGACCTCTGTCCTTGGGCCATCTCTGCACCTCTGACTTTTCTGTCTTCTTTCCACGTTTGCGGACCCTGGGGATTACGCAGGACTCACCTGGACAATGCAGGTCGATTTCCCCATGGTGAAGTCAGTTGAGTCACAACCATAGTTCCGTCCACGGCCTGAACTCCCCTCTGCCCCGCGACCTGTCATGTTCCCGGGCTCTGGGGGCGGGGCTACCTCTGCCCCCCACACCTGCTAACAATTCCAGAAACTCTCAGGAGTTTAACTGCACCCAGTGCACCATGGACCTTTCCACCTGATGCCGCAGGTGCTTAGGAGTCAGCGAAAACTGGAAGACCAGATAGCCGGTTCGAGTCCCGGCCCCACTGGTTCACTTCTCTGAGCCTTGGGTTTTCATTTCTGGCCTGAGGACACCCGTCTCTGCCCTCTTTGCCCCACAGACTGTTGGTTGCACAGACACGGGAGTCCCTGCAGTGTGCTGCTTCTTCCTTCCCTGATTCGGTATCCACGCAGTTCTGGGCACCGGGCATGACCCAGGGAGGGGACAGACCGACCCATCTCTAGCTGCCTGCAGTCCAGCCCCGGGCCAGGGTGGGCCTGGCCAGCTGGGTGTCCTCAGCCATAAAATGAAAATGCTCACACCTACCTGCTGGGTGATAGGACATTAGCTTGTTGAGACCTGTCCCGGGGCCAGTCCTGGGCAGGCGCTCCATGGGGGAGGCTCCGTGGGCTAGTACAGGCTATCAGCCTGCGGGCTCGTGCATGCTCCTGGATGCAGCGACTTTGACCAGCTGATGGACGGGGCCGTGAACTCTAGGGTGGCCACAGTGAGGCCTCTGTGCTGTGCCCTGGGAGTACCCTGCACGGTGGCCAGGCCCAGCTCCGAATGCCCCCTTGTGTCTCCAGCCGGCCCCCTGCTTCCTGGTGCTAGGGGAGCTGTGATCATGGTCCTGACAAGAAGGCAGGAGATGTTGATTCCGTTTACAGATGTGATGGAACACCTGCCGATCGTGTTTATTCGTCTAGGCTGCTGTGAAGCCGGGTCCGTGGGGGGTGTCTGTGCTACCGAAGCCAGTCTCGGCTCCGACAGGCAGGAGAAGTGGTTTGTTTCCTCCCTCGGACTTGGGCTGCTCACTCTGTATGTGGCCTGGCCAGAGGGTTCTCTCTGCGCAGAGCCGGACCGTACAGAGGTTCAAAGCAAGTCGCTGTAGGCCAGATGCCCCCAGCCCGGGCTCCTCCTCCCACGGGAGGAAGAGGAAAAGCTCCGAGGCCAAGCAGGGGCCCTGTTCTAAGAGCCATAAAAGAAGTGCTCCCTGCAGCTGCCCAGAGAGGCTGCAGCCTGGCCAGGTCAATGCCAGAACAGTCTTCTCAAAGCATGGACCCAGTGGCCAGAAGAATCCAGTCCAGACTTCTTGTTTCCAGTACAAGGCCTCATATGGACCGGCCTCCGTGAACCCGAGCCAGGCTCCCCTTCCCCAGTGCCTCTGCTTGCCTGCCCCCACCTCCGCAGCATCTCATGGCTCTTGCTGTCCAGGCTCTAGGGTCCTCACTGCTAGGAAGCCTTCCCTGGTGACCCCAGCAGGCTTCTCTGTGCCAACAGATCCCTCCTCTGTGCCTGATTCTTTTCTAGAACTTGCCCTCTTTCCTTGCCGTGGTGCAGGGCCTGGGTCCCCCGCTGGCCAGCGAGCTCCTAGTGGGCGGGCCCAGCCTACTGTGTGCATCTCCCTGGGGCTGCGCAGGGATTCCTTCCCTCAACTTCCTGCTGTGAGCGAGGTGAATTCTGGGGCTTCTGCCTGCACCCCGGAGGTGCCCGTGGCCTGGCAGGGAGGGTGAGGCTGTGCACTGCACTCTGGATGCGTGAGGTAGAGGAGAGCGGATTACACCCCACCCTCAGCAGGCAGCAGTTCTTAGTGCAATCACTTGTGTGCCGGCTGACTTCATGGGGAACCCTCCCCTGCAGGCAGGCAGGCATCTTGGGAGGAACAGGGCAGAAACAGGGCCCAGCAAGGGCGGGAGACCAGGGAAGGTGTGGTAGCCCATGTGGTTGGTAGAAGCTGCCCCACGCTCATAGCCTGGTCCCCAGAACCTGTGGCTAGGTCACCGTACACGATGGGGGAAATCAAGGTTGCAGACGGAATTGTTGATCCGCTGACTTTAAAGTACATGGAGTAGCCTGGAAGATCCAGGTGGGCCCAGAACAAACACAAGGACCCTTAAATGCAGATGAAGGAGGCCCACGAGGAGGGCAGAAAGACACAGATAAGAAGGGTTTGACCTGTGTTCCTGACTTTGGAGCCTGGAGCCGCGGAATGCGAGAGGCCCCCAGAAGCTGGAAAAGGACGGATGCTGCCCTAGGGCCCCGGAAGGAGCACGGCCCTGCCGACACCTTGACCTTAGCCCAGTGAGATTCGCTCCCGCGTCTGCACTCCGGGACTCTAGCAACGTACATTTGTGTTGCTTTAAGCCACAGTGGCAGGAAAGTGAGACCCCCCCCCACCCCGTACCCTCCATCGCAAGCACCTGGTGGCTGCACCCACCTCTGCCGGGGTCAAGTAGGAACCTCAGTGTCTGAGGACAACAGCAGAAGGCGGCGGGAAGCTCTGTGCACTGGCACGAGGGAAGGCAGGCGGAGAAGAGCAGCCAGCTCCTGGAGCGTCCGTGGGGAGGGCAGGGCAGGCTCCCCTGTGCTTCCTCCCTGCTGCGTCCCAGGGCCCCACTGTGCGGGGTCCCCGAGCCTCGTCGGCCTGCGTCGTCCTCTTGCCGGGAGTGCTCCTGTGCAGACCAGGAGTGGTTCCCCAGCCAGAACATCGTGGAGGGCAGACCCTGCAGACTGAGCAGCCCCTGCCTTTCCTGTCTGTCCTGCCCTTCCCACCTCCCCGCTCCCAGGCACGCTGTTGCTTCACCTGTGCCGGCCACGGCTAAGCCGGCTCCCTCGCACCCTTCCGGGCCCTGCCCGAGTGTCACCTGGGGAGACCCAGTCACTTGTGTCCAGACTGACAGTACGCACTGTATTTAAGGCAGCTTTGCATGTCCGGCGTCCAGGGTCATGCGTGTTACAGAGCAGATGCCGAGCCCAGGCTGCTGGGCTGTCGCAGGAGTGAGCGAACGGGGTGGGTGTGTGCTTCTGTCCTCCTGCCTCGGTCTCTGGGAGCAGTGCCTGTGGCGAACCGCCTCCTCATGGGTGAGCTGCTTGCACGGGCCAGAGGGGCCCACGATGCCAAGGCGTCGGCCCGTCGGTGAGGACGGGGCAGCAGGGCCCGCGTGTGTGGTCTGTGTCTGCTGGGTTCTGCTCTGTGCCAGGAGTGGCTCACGCTGCCACTCGGATGGCTCCGGGACCGTGGGTGGGAGTTCCTCACAGCCACTGTAACGAGACATCACAAACTGGCCCAGGGGGCTTAGACAACAGAGATTCCTGCTGGAGGCTCAGAGTCCGGAGACCAGCTGTCAGCAGGGCCGTGCTCCCTGACGTTGCTAGGAGGGGGCTTTCCTTGCCTCTCCCAGCGGTGCTGGCATGCCGTGGCTGGGAGCTGCATCCCCGGTCTCTGCGGCGTGGTCCTGTGGCCGTCGTCTTGGTGTCTCTGTGGTTCTCCTCCTGATGGAGACTGCTGTTGGATTTAGGTCCGCCCTGCGCCCACGATGACCTTACCCAGAGTTTCCTAACTGTATCTGCGACCTTGAGCCCAAGGATGTCACAATGTGAGGTTCCGGGTAGATGTAAAGCTGGGGGACACTCTTCAGCTCACCCGCCAGTTTCGCCCCCTTGCCGCTGCAGAGTCACTGCTTCTCTGCAGGGCAGGCCTCCCTGGCACGCGGTCATCCAAGAGGCCCCGGTGCTCGGGGGCTCTGATGCCAGCCGGGCTCGGCTGCTTGTGGACCGCGTGGCCCTCCACCCCAGGATGCATCAGTTACATTTAAGCCACGGGCTTGGCGTGGGGACCACGTGAGGGCGGACATGAGTGAATGAGTGTGACAGGTGGAGCCTGGACTTAGAGGACACTAGTCGGTGCTCGCAGAGTCTGTGTTCTGCGGGGTCCCGGGACTCTGGATCAAGTCTGGGTCTCCTGCACCCCCTGCTCCCAGGGCCCTGGAGCCCACCCTGTGGGAGGGTCCTGAGCAGCAGCTGTGCCTCTGGGATCGAGGCCGTGGGAATGAGGGCTCCAGAGGCCTAGGTGGAGGCAGAGGGGTCCCATGCGCAGAGCTGGGGCTTCATGGGCACGATGGTCTTTCACCGTCTCCAGGGCTAACCCCCACCTTCAGGCTTGGAGAAATGAAATGACTCACCCAAGGTCACCTGCTTTGCCCGTGGCAAAGCTGTGAACCAGCAGACGATGGCCCAGGCTCAGGTTTCTCCAGATCCCGGACGGTTTCCCGGGAGCAGCAGCGGCTGAAGAAGCGCAGCCTCCTGCTCTAGCAGACGCACCTTGGCTCCCAGAGGACAGCCCCGCCCCCTGAGCAAGTGCGGTCCTCACAGGGGCGCCTGCCTGTGGGCCTGTGCGGCGGGGGTCCTCGTGATGACAGCGCGTCCCCGAGCAGATCTGGTGTGGGTCCCGCTGCGCTCTGGAGGGACAGCGATGAACAGCAGCCTCCTCCTGGAGGCAGCGGGTGACCCAGGGGTCACATCCAGGAGGGTCTTGCGGGAACCCACATGGCTGGGCCAAAGTCAGGCAGGAACGGGCAGGTACTGTGACCTCCTGCCCCAGGGAAGGCGGCCCGAGACCAGGGGACGTAAGTCATGACGGGTCTGTCCGCAGCCTCGCCATGTGCAGTAGAGCCGGCAGCTGCAACGGGAGCGCCTCGGCCCCCTGCCCGGCCTGGCTGGGCCCCAGGCCTTCCTGGGGCATCCTGCAGGGCTGCCCGTCAATCACTAGGAATCGGCATTCAGGGTTGCTCTAGGGCCGGGACTGCCATGTTATATGGCAGTAGAAGGTCTGGTAAGCAGCGTCCGCTCAGCAAACACTTGTCTGGTGCTGTCTGGCCCACCCCGGGCTCGTAATGCTGCACGGGTCCCGTGACCTTTCCTTGGCCTGCAGCCCAAGGTCCCCTAGGGGAGGGCTGCCGTGGGCGCGTGTCGTGCTCTCTCTGGGTACAGGTGGCCTAGACCGGCTGCCAGTTCCACGTCCGTGAGTCCTGACGGAAGAGCAGCCCCGTGTGGAGCCACCGCAGCAAAGTGACTGCGGGCAGCTCTGCATTCTCTGACACAGAGCTCCCGAGGAAACGACGTCTGCTGGAGGTGACGGCACAGACGCTGCCACGGAAGCTTGGGGTCCTAGAAGGGAGAGCCATTTACTCTCACCCCCGGCCCCAGGGCTGGCATGGGGCTGGCCCTTCCCATTTCTGGAAACTGCAGTGCTCGCTTCTCCAGCACACTGGCCATTTGCTGCCCTTGGAACATTCCTGCCTTCCCTCATCTTGTTAATTAAACAGGGGAGACACCCAGCAGAGTTGGAGTCGTCCTGGGGAAGCGGCATTTCAGCAGTGACCTGAGGGAAGGGTGACAGCCCCCCTCCCCCGCCGGCCTGGTCAAGGTGTGGAAGAAGGAAGGCACTCGGCGTCCGGTGGGGCCGCCGCTCCGGTGAGCGTGGAGCAGTAGCCGCCAGGAGGGGGTAGACTCTCCTCTCACGAGTCCTGTCTAAATGGACAAAGACGGAATCTCTTTGACTCCAGCCCTCGGCATGTGACGGACTTGCACCTTCCCCAGTGTCAGCCCCCTGTGGCCTGGCTGGTCCCTCCCTTAGCCCCCAGGGCACCCAAGTGACGAGTCCCGCAGGCCCTGCTCTCACGGCACGCCTTGCCTGGCTGCGTGTCCCAGGAGGGCAGGGCCATGATGCTGACATCCCCGATAACATCTACAGCCCCAAGTACAGTGCCAGGCACCTAGTGGGCACTCTGTTTACTGAACGCACCAAGCAGTGCCCAAGGCCTTGCCCCTGTCACATTTCCCGCAGGTGGGGGCAGGCAGCCAGGCGGGCAAAGATGGCAGAGCATTTGGAGCCAAGGGAGCAACCCAACCAAAGCCCAGGGAGGGACAGGTCGCTGACGCTTACCCATCTTGGGATGCACTCGGGATTATTTGGTAGATGTTTCAAGCAGACAGGCCTCCCACCATCGAATGGGAGAAATTGCCCGTGGACAATATGGCGGTGCATATTTTTACCAGCCATGGGTCCAAGGGTGCCCAGCCCCAGACTGGATGGAGGCCTTGGATTCCCCATAGAAAGGGCTGGAGTAGTGGGTGGGTAGAGAGAGAAGACACTGATGATCAAGTTTCCAGGCAACCTCTGGACATGGTTCACAGGGACCATCTGTCAGAGGCAGCCATAAAAATGCCTTTGACGGGCCGAGACCAACTGGTGGGCCCCAGCTGGGCGGCAGCCAGCAGGTGGAGACAGTCATGGCCGCCTGGGTAGCACTGGCACGTCCTGTCCTCACAGCCAGCCGTCTGGCCCTGGGGAGCCCGGCCACCAAAGGGGAGTGGGCCAACCTAGTCCAGCCATGAAGCCAGCACCCAGGGGTGTGCGGAGCACCCTGCTCAGTGGCAGCGGGGAAAGAAGGATGTTTCCTTGGGTGGCTTTGAGCCCTGATAGAGAAGGCACAGACCCAGCAGATCCCTTCCATGGCCCACGGCACCGTCCACAGGCTCCTAAGGCCCAGGCCTTCGCACGCTCGCATGCTTATGTCCACTTGGTGAGCACTCGGGCTGCGTCAGGAAGCATGACAGATACGGTCCCCACGGTCACAGAGCTTGTGGTCCACGGGGAAGAAAAGCAGTTCTGGACGTAAAATATCAATGAAGCATCGTGAGGGCTGATGGGAGAGCAGGTAAAGGCAGAAGCCAGCTGTGCTCCGCATCCTTGTCTGTGGCTGGTGACAGCACCCCTTCCTCCCCTCTACCTTGGGACTCCACGAGCTCAGGAGCGGGGAAGCAGCCCTTCCAAGCCGTCCCTGTGGCCAGCGGGGGTTCCTGCACTTACTGCATGGTGACGATAAGGACTGATCTTGCTGGTGACCTCGAACACACCTTTTTATACAGATGGTTCTCTCGAGGCTTCAAGTTCATGAAGTATTTTTCTGTCCATTTTCATATTGGTTCTGTGCCCTAAGCTCACAGCAGGGTCGACTCTCTGGATCCCACTATGAAGCTCTTTGCTTCTTGCTCAAGGTTTCAGAACCAAGGCTGGACTTGAACCCGGCTCTCCAGGCTTCAAGTCCTCCTCTCTCTTTTTGAGAGAAAGAAAAGAAAGAGTGTGAAGCAGCAGCAGGCTTCTCATCAAGCCTCGGCCGCCGGGAAGGGAGCCGCATCTTGCTGCTGGCAGCCAGAGTAGAGAGCACTGGTGTTTGCAAGGTCAACTCTGTAGCTCACACAGTAGCCTGTGTCCGGTCGGAAGCATCCTCCTGAAGAAAAACCTGTTTCCTCTCAGAAGAGAGTACACGTGTGCTGAGATTTCTAGAGCCGTGGTGTCTACTCCTGGGAATTTAGCAGAGCATTCCGGGTGACTTTCGGGAAGCCAAGCCTGTTTCTCTTCCGCTCTCTCCTGGCTTCCAGATGCAGAACTGTCCGTCCTGAGGGCTGTGGCTGCCGGGATCAGATGGCCTGGGGCTGAGTCCTGGGGCCTGACGCTGCCGAGCTCTGTTCCTGCCAGTCCGTCTGTGAAAGAGCCCAGGGACCTCCGGTGCCTCGGGCGCAGGGAGGCTCCCAGGAGGCGGGCACAGGCCCAGCCCCGGGTCAGAACCAGAGCCGCTGTCCTTTGATGCCTGAGAAGCGAGGACGCGTTTTTTCTCTGGGCGCACTTTCCTCTGTGTGGTTCCAGCTTCCTTTGATGAAAAACACCATTTATATATATATAAAAAGATAAAAGTTTGTCCAAGCAACTGGCAAGATCCAGCCTTATCCACAGGCTCTGCTGGAAGCTGGGGTCCTTCCTGCAGGATCCCTACACTCTTCTTGCTGTCCCTGCTTCTGGGGGCTTTCCGGGGAAACTTTCTCATCTTCAGTCGTGCCTTTCGCTTCTTAGCAAACCAGCGGGGCTTAGAGTCTCTTCATTTCGCGCTGACAGCTCTTATCAGTCTCCCCCTTAATTAAAGCACGCAGATTTGGGAACGGGTCCCTTACCTGCCGTTGGCTGGGCTTGGTCAGCTATAGCAGCAGCGGTGACCGGCCTTCCTCACGCCTCCCGCCATCTCCCCACGGTTATTATTTCGGCTGTTCGTGGATGTAGAACAGGTGCACAGACGGACGGGAGGCTAGGTACAGAGAGGGCGCACGTGGGCCTGAGGGAGAGCGCACAAGCGGGGGCCGAGGGCACGACTCAGAGGGGCGGAGCAGCGGAGCTGGGAAGGCCCTGTGGACCCTTGGGCTCCGTGGTCTTCAGAATTAATCCCATGCGGCGTATCCACAACCAACAGATAATAGGCAGTTCTGCTGGGGTCGTAGGGGGTGAGGAGGCCAGGTGGGCTGTTCACGCGGGTAGAGGTTTGGGGTGGGCTCACCCCTGTGGCCCCTAGTTTAGAAGCCAGTCCTCACAGTCCTGCTTGTTAGCCGCAGCCCCCGCAGGAGGGTCACCTAATACTAGACCGTACGCGGTGGACCCTCCAGCCAGCCCCATGCCCCTTCGTGGGGTCACCTTTCTCTCTGACCCCTTGGCCCCAGCAGGTCAGCCACTTTGTCCAAGCTGAAGTCCAAGAAGCCGCAGCACATGGAACGGAAAGGTCGTAGCTGGACAACTAGGGGTGGCAGTGGTCCCTGGACCAGGAGCGGACACAGCTGGCTCCATGCTGCGGGGCCACCCGTGGGACATGTGAATTGAGCCGTCCACGTGCGGCCCCACGTCGTGCGGCCCCACGTCGTGCGGCCTCCACGTGCTGCTGATGGAGCCCGTGTCTCTCGGGTATAACCCCTTCGCACTTCTGCACCGACGGAGGGATGAGATGTCAGCCTGTAGGACTGCGTATAACCAAGGACCGGTGCAGACACAGGACCTCTGTAGCCTCCTGGACTGGAGTCCAAGTTCAGGCTGTTCTGCCTGCTCAGGGCGGCTGGACAGGTGGATGTCTCTGGGCTTTGGCTGCGCCGGCTGGAGGCTCGGGTGACCGTGGTAGGCATACCTGCTGCTCCAGACGGTCCCCGAGGGCTCTGTCCTGGAGGACAGCTTCCCTGGCACCCGTCACACGGCCCCACTCTGTCTCGTTGGCAGGGATTTCCTCACACATGCTGTGGCTCTCGCTCTCCATTGTCACAAAAAAGCTACTTTCAATCTGTACATCATATAACGAACATGTAATTGGCCCAGGTTAGAGGAATCTTCGCCTCATTATGCCTGGTCTAGCTCTCCACTCTCCTTGGAGCTTTTCCCAGATCGGCGTTTGTAGCCACGGAGTTGCCAGCACTTCTGCTGCTGGTGAGTGCAGGTGCGCCATGCCGGGAACCCCCTGACCTTGGCCGAGGTTATTGCCCAGCAGAACCTCACGAACAGTGTGAACCATGGCCCCAGCAACCGCTGAGAGGGCAGAGTGGGTAGGAGTTATTGAGCACCTACTGCATGCCAGGCTCATTAGGGGCTGGGCACCCTTCCCAACCCTGAGGTGGGTGTTTTATCCCCAGGTGACGTCGCCGGCCCACAGGGTCCCATGGGCTGCCCGGGGTCACGAGCCTGGCCGGTGTCAGGGCAGGGTTGTAAAGCCGGGTCACTCCAAATGAAAACCTGAACGGTCTGTACTGCCGGACACCTCACTGCAGATGTCACTCACATTTCTGACCACTGCTGAGTCAGGGCGCCTGTGCCTACAGATAACCCCTGTGTGGCCCTGCTCCCCTCCCCCCGTTCAAGTTCCTTCTCTCCCTCCCACCTGTGAAGACAGAAGGAAGCTAAAATCAGTCATTCCAGGGACAGGGAACACCTCATGAGTCAGTGGTGTCCTTTAAGTGGGTCTCTCCAGTTTGGTACCAGTTTCTTCTGGAAGGGCCCCACTTTTTCACCTATTCTGAGGGGAGGACAGAACCTGGTGGCGAGCCCCGGGCTTCGTGTGAGGAGGGGACTTGGGTCTGCGGCCTAGCTACCCTCTACAGTCGACCGGTGCCAGTGGCCAGATTTTTGTGACCGGTTCCCTCCAAGCCAGCATGGAGGAGGCTGGATGGTCCTGAGGGGAGAGGGTCTCGGCTGGGCAGAGGAAGGGTCAGCAGCCTCCCCAGAAGCACTCCTTACCCAGCAGACAGTAGGAGAGTTCTCTGGGGAAACCCAAGCAGATGGCCTCTGCTGCTGGCAAGACCTTGAAGATTTCAGAGAAGTCAGCTAGGGTAAGGGGGCTGCAGGCTTCAGGAAGGTTCTCTGCTCAGGGTACTACGGGGCCGACATCAACTTGTTTTTTTGGGCAGAATTCTCGCCTGCAAGCTCTGGGGAGGAATTGGCTCCCAGACTCATTCTTGTTGTGGGCAGAATTTAGGACTGTGGCTTTAGGACGGAGATCTGTTTCCTTGCTGTCAGGTGGAAGCCACTGTCAGCCTCTGGACATGTCGCCCATCACAGACCAGCGTGGGCCCCTCAAATCCTATTCCTGCTCTGCATCTCTGACTTCCTCTTCTGAGCAGTGGGGAAAATCCTCTGCTTTTAAAGGACTGGCTCAGTTAGGTGAGGCCCACCCAGATAATGTCCCCTTTGCCACATAAGGTCACGTTCTCGCTGCAGTGAGATATCCCAGTCACAGATTCTACCCAGACTCAAGGAGATGACCCAAGGGTGCGGGTCACTGGGGGTCATCTTAGAATTCTGTCTGGGGCTCGTTTATGTACTTCTCCCCGGAATATGACACATGCCCCTAGCTGGGAGCTCACTGTGCTCAGGATGGTGAAGCTAAAGCCCAGGGCAGCGGAGCAGGCTGGGGAAAGGGTGCGATCAGACTCTTCACCCCTACCCACCCCCCGCAAGAAATGACTAGAAGCAGGAGTCTGGCCTGGATGGCACATCTCACAAACTGTAGTGCCACATGTCCTGGACACCTTGTGTCCATGTTGCACGAGCCTGGTCCTCGTGCAAGGGCTGTCCTCTTTACAGGAGGGCCAAGGAGGAAAGGGCTGTTTTGCCCTTTGATGAGAAATGTCCTTCCAGGGCCTCCTATTCCCTCTGAGGAGTCCAGTGAGTCCGGCAGGGCAGAGGACACCTTCCTGATGAAACTCAAGAGCCCCAGAATGGGGCCCTTCTCGGTGACCCCTGCCTTCACCCTTCTGTCAGGTTAGTGGCAGGCAATAGCCGAGACGGCCTGGAAGGCAGGATCCCAGCACGGGCACTGTGAGAGAGGAAGCAGGACCTGGGGACACAGAGAAAAAGGGGCCGCTGAGTGTGGACACGAAGCCGGGACAAGGGCTATCCAGGTTGGGGTGGTGGGCTCCTGCTCTCTGGGCACGTGCCGGCTCTCCCGCCATTTGGCCTACACACCCCAGCAAGTGGTTTAATCCTTCAGAACCTCCAATTCCCACACTAAAGTGATGACAGCATTGACCTAACCGCCACAGACTTGCTTTGCGTAACAACGAGACTGTGTTCCGTGTCTCCTAATCCAGTGGTTGTGAATGGAGGGGTGCGGTGTGTGTGCGTGTTGGTGTGAGAGTCCCTGCTGGTGAAGGGGTTGGTGGTGGGTGGGCTGTCTACATGAGGGTGCCGTGGGGGTGCGCGCACGGGCCGGGGGCTCCGGGGTGCTTGAGTTTGCTGGAAACCCAAGGCTCTCCCAGTTCCTTACAAGAGAGCACGTGTTATAATTGAGATGATTTGAATATGTTTTCTGTGTGTGTACTGAGGTACATGCACACACGTATGAGTGTACATGTGTCTGTGTTACTGTGCGTATGTGACCTGGTGCATGCAGCAGTGTACCTGTGAGTGTGTGTGTGTGTACGCACACATCTGCATGAGTGTATCCGTGCGTGGATGTGCACGCACACATACGGGCACGCTAGCATGTATATATTTGTGCACATTAGCGTGCACTCACAATGGCACACGTGTGTGCTTGTGTGTGCATGTACAAGTGTGCAGGCTTGTGTTCACAACACACACGTATGAGCTTTCATGTGTATGTGCGTGCATGCATGTGCATGTGTGTGCATTAGCGTGTGTGTGCAGATACACTTGAGTGTGACTTGTGTTCGTGTGTACACAAGTACACGCGCGTGTGTGCATATCAATGTGTGCATGTGCATCTGAGTGATCTGTGTGTACCTGCACACACATATCTGTATATTTGCCTGAGTGTGCATGGGCCTGTGTGCACACGTGTGTGGGTGGGTGCATGTGTGCACCGACGAGCGATCTGTGTGCGTGTACACACAGGTGTGTTTATAGATACATTAGCATGTGTGTGCATGTGCGTGAGCAGTTTGCTTGTGCAGGTATGCACGTGTGTGTATACTAGTGTGTGCACACGGGTGTGTGTATGCCTATATTAGTATTAGTGTGAGTGTGAGTGGGTGGGGCAGTCTTCTTTCTCTGGCCCCTGTCCGGTAGGACCAACTACCGGGGAAACTCGGTCACTGGGAGTCCCCGAGGGATTCTTCCGACCTGTGTCCCCATCCTTCTGTGATAACTTCACGTTGGTTTATTTCTGGAATGTCTTGAATCTGCTGTGTTTTCTCCTGCCTGTGCTGTGGCTTTGGTGCAGACCCTCCCCCACCATTGTGCCGGGCCTGCAGCCATCATCAGCCCCTCCCCACGTGGTGGGGGGCCCTACTTGGAGGTCCTGGTGCCCGGACTTGCCCACCGTGTCTTCTTGCCGCAGAGCACTCGCTTACTCATCTGCGGCCACTGGGCTTCCTGGGGAGCCAGCTCCTGGCACATGCCTGGCACTCCACAGCATGCGTGCCCACGGATGGATGCACACCTCCAACCCATCCCCTGTACTCACTCCAGAATGATCTTTTAAACACAGCGCATCAGCCTGCGTGTGACCTCTCTCAGTGGCTTCCCCATCCTGGACACCTTAGTTTGGGCCACTCAGTGACCCAGGACCCACAGCTCTGTACGAGGGGACACTCAGCACCTGTTTGTAAGTGGCGAGGAGCTGGGGGGTTGTGCCCCAACTCTCTGCTACCTGTGGCCCCGCCTTTGATTGCCTGCAGCACAGGGACGCGTGGCGCTGTGCTGGCTCGGGTTTGGTGACAGTGTGATGAGACACAAGGGTGGCCCAGCAGATGGTTGGTGCTCAGGAATGCCAGTCCTTTGCTTTGTCCCTTTCTCCCTATCCTTCCCTTTGCCCTGGGACTCTGGGCACCTGGCTGCAGGCCCCAAGGTTGATGTTCCACCTCAACTCTTGCTGTACCATGAGTCACAGTGGACGCGGTTTCATAACCCAGGCACGGAAAAGATGCATCCCTGTGGCACCTCCGGTCTGGGGGGTTTGGTCTGGGGGTGGTGGGAAACCCAAGAGATGGGGCAGAAAGGGGCCCTCGGCCCTACAGGTTCCCTGATGGCTCTCAACGCCAGGGTTCCGCTTGGTGATGGCAGGAGCGCATACACGGGCTTCGGACACTGGCGGGGGTCCCTCAGCCCACTCGCCTTGGCCCGGTTGGGACGCAGGGCCTCTGCGGCACCGCCTCTCATAGCGGGGTTAGGGCCCGGGAGTGTGTTCCAGGGCACCGCCGCTTGAGCTACACAGAGGAGGTGGCCCGCTCGCTCTGCGGGAAGTCCTGGCATTGAAGTGGGCAGCAGGTACAGCGTGTCTGGCACACTGAGGCCTTCGCACCGTCTCACCTATGCTCCAGCCCTCAAGCGTTTCATAATTGCTTCTCCTTCCCTGAGGTCTCTTGCCTCCTATTGCATGTGCCTAGGAACATCCCTCAGGATGGCCTGCCTTGGTCTGTCACAGACGGATTTCCTCCTGCTGGACTGTCTGGGTGCCATTCAGTGTGTTCCCCATGAGCATCTGGATCGGGATCCTCCAGCCTTTTCTCCCAGCATGCCGTCTGTCCTGCAGTCCCTGAGTTGCTGGTCTTGTCCTCCTCTGTCATGTTTCCTGGTCCCACCCAGGACTCTGGCAGGGTCTCTTCCGGGGCTCCTCCTCCCCAAGTCACTAACCACCTGGGTTCAGGTGCGCCTTACCCATGGCTGACTGTTCTCCCGCGGCTGCTGTCCCTGGGAGGATGGGGACCACAGCATCAGCTGCCCAGGCCCCGTGCCTGCTGGTCCAGCCCTCATCCCATCCTTTCCACCCCGTGTCCACATTGCTGGAGCAGATCCCAGGTCTCTGAGGGGTCTCTGGTGGCCCCAGAATTTGTTCCCAACCCAAGGCTGGGTTTCTGGCTGCCTCTGGCCTCACAGCTCTCAAGCCTGCCCACCACAGCAGGGAGCAGGAACAGCCAGGAAAACCTCCCCCTGCTGCCCTCCTGCCCCTCCTCTGCTCCAGCCAGCTCCCATTACCAGGGCCTCATCCTTGCCTTCACCCCAGGAGCCTGGCCCTGCCCTGCACGATGAATATTCAGGTTTATGAAAGCGGTGTGTTAGGTAGCCTCTCTTCCTATCCTGGAAGTGGTTCCGCCCCAAAACGCAGTTCTGCCTGTTGTCTGGCAGGTGCAGCTGCTCTCAGAGCACCGGCTTCTCCGTTTGGGTGAGCTGCTCCTCGGTCCCCCGTGGGGGGTGCGGCACCGGCCCTGTCCCACCGAGCACAGGGCGAAAAACCAGCCAACCAAGGAACATGATTTCCCGGGGCTGGAAGTGACCTTTTCCTTAGAACTGATTATGGAAATTAAATTTCCATTTTTATTGGGAACATTAATTGATCCCACAGGGATGGAAGGCAGAGACTCGTGGGTCAGAGTGTCAGCTCGGGAGCCCTGAGGCCGCGCTTGCTGCCCCTGCAGCTCAGCTCCTCCGCAGTCCTGCAGCCCTGCCCTCCATCCTGCCCCCTGTGGCCTTCGTCCAGGCACTCGGCATGGCCAGCATCCCCTGGGCACAGCTCTGAGTGCTGTGCTGAATGATGGGGCGGGCCGGACCGCCAGCCTTGAGGGAATCCCACACCAGCCCATTCAGGACCCAGAGCAGCCGTGGGTCCCACAGGGGAAGCCGGCTGCCAGAGTCCTGGTGTCCCTCCCACTGGCCGTGCCCGGGCTGCCCTGTGGGACGTGACTCTAGGTCCTTCCCAGGTCCCAACACCAGACTGTGCACCCAGGCTCCTGCCCACTGTAAGATCATGCCAGACTCCCTCTGCCACAGCAGGCAGCAGGACTGTCCTCACTCGGACCCCTTAGCCTGATGCCCACTCGGCGCCCAACCCACTCTACCCCCCACCCCATCACGTAATCCGCACCCTTCTCTCTGTGCCACACCACCATTTACCCTGAGCCCCAGCTCAGGTTCTGCCTTGTCTGTGACAACTGGGGCTCCTCCCCTCTTTAGGCCTTTGGGGTGACCAGGCCCTGGGGAGGGGAGTGTATGGAGTGAATGTTTGTGTCCCCCCCAGACTCCGGTTTGGAGATGGGGTCTCTACGGAGAGAAGGTCAAAGGAGGTCGTAAGGGCGGGGTCCTGGCCTCGCAGGACTGGTGTCCTTGTAAGAAGAGAGATCAGAGGGAGCTCACGGGCTCCCCAGACTCTCACACTGAGGGACGGCCATGGGCAGGCTAAGGGCAAGCCCTCGCCGGGCCCCCAGCTTCCCCGCATGTTTGTCTTGGCCTTCATCTTCCAGAGCTGCAGGAAAGCAGAGCGGTCTGAGCCCCGGCCTGTGGTTTGTCGCCGGGGCAGCCCCGAGCCGACCAAGACCGTGCGGAGCCAGGCTCTGTCCGCCTTCGTGTCAGCAGAGCCTCCGTCTGCACGTGGTCCCAGCTCCTGACCAGCCTGCGCTGGCGGGAGGGGACGCGAGTGTACGCCCCCCTGCAGTGTCCCCGTAGGTGCCAGCCCCCTGCCTCCTCCCTGGAAAGCCCTGGAAAGGTGGGGCAGGCCCCAGCCCACTGCTCTTGGCTCTGTGGTCTCTTCTGCGGGGGCTTCTTAACATGCACCTGCCCAGGCCCGCGGCCCCAGGTGCTGTCCCCAGTCCTGTGTGCTCTCTCCCAGCAACCGCAGTCTGTGAACCTGTGCCCCTCCTGTCACCAAGGCCCTGAGTTGGGATCTGTCTGTCCCCAAGGGTCTGGCCCAGGTGTCCTCGGGCCGTCTGTAGGATTAGCCCCTTCCACTCGCAGCTGGGAGGGTCGCCCTGGGAAGGCCATTGCGGTCGTGACCTGTGAGCATCTCAGGCCATGTCTGATTCCTTGGTGCCCGGCACGCGGCCTGGACTGAGGCACAGATGGAGGAAGGCACCCACCCACCTGGTGCCTGGCCCCAGTCCGGTCCATCTCAACCCGAATCGGAGGGCTGGCTTGCAGATGTCTCACAGCTGCAGAGCTGCTGGGGCAGCCGGGCGGGGGCAGGCGCCTGGGCTCCTGAGTCCCCACCTGGGACTCTGCTCGAGCCCCTGATGAAGCCGTGCGGGCTGGAAGGGCAGCAGCCATAGCCGTTGTGCTGAGAACTCTCGAATCTCTCCGCTTTATTGCTCAGCCACTCAGCTAATTCTCAGAGTGGGGACAATTTGGGCCCAGCCAACAGCGAGCCGGGCGCTGGGATTCATCTTCTCTCACCGAGTCCGCGAGGAGAGCTCCCGTTGCTGCCTCTCTGATTCCTGCTTGCCCGCAGCTTGCCGGCGGAGGATCCGTGATCGCTGTCCTCTGAAGCCCTAACAAGCTCACGGAGCCCGTAAGCAAGGACGATGGAAAGACCAAGCATTGCCGCTGCCCTGGGTTTGCAGTCTGGAAAGCGCTTAAAAAACCGTTTATTACATTTTTTTAAATTTTTTTTTAAAGATTTTATTTATTTATTTGACAGACGGAGATCACAAGTAGGCAGAGAGGCAGGCAGAGAGAGGAGGAAGCAGGCTCCCTGCCGAGCAGAGAGCCCGATGCGGGGCTTGATCCCAGGACCCTGAAATCATGACCTGAGCCGAAGGCAGAGGCTTTAACCCACTGAGCCACTCAGGCGCCCCTGTTTATTACATTTTTAAAAAATTATAAAGTAATCCCCGTTTCTTTTAACCCATGAAGTAATACACAGGGGCATGAAGGGTATTACTCTCCCTACCATTCCCGGCCTTCCGAGGAGAGACCTGGTTACTCACGGGAGCTTCTGTCTCCTTCTACGCTGCTCCGGGCCCAGGCCGCCGCGCATCCGTCTAGTTACGTGTGTACGAGATCTACGTGGTTTTCACACATGGGCCCGACTCTGTGTGGAGTCCTCCAAGGCCCAAGGACCTGACGTTTCAGGGCAGCCCCAGCCTGCTGCCCAGGCAGGGACTGCAGGGATGGTCCCCGTGTCATCGCCCCCATCCTCGTATTTGCACGCTGCTGGGTGACCGGTGCCATTTCTGCTTGGACTCCCCTCGCCCCGGCCACCGGCGAGCTGGCGTGGGTCCTGTCCTTGGGTCCTGTGGATTCCGCTCCTTCAGTCCCCCTGCATCCCCTCTGCGTGATGCTTGCTTTCCCTTAGCTGTAGGAAGCCGCGGCCCAGGCGTAGGAACCGACGGTCAGATGGGGCGCGGGTGCCTTTTCCTGCTCTGGTGTTTCTTCTGGTTTTGTCTTGGTGGCTTTTGCCGGACAAAGTCCGCTTTCTGCGGCTGGGTTCATGTGCTTCGCAACGCCTCCCACGCCTCTGTGATCCACCTTTCTCTTCATTTCTTCTCTGTTCTGATTCCAAGCGTCCGTCTGTCTGGAACTTGTGCGCACGATGAGGTGGACCCTGACTTTGTGCCGAGAGATTTAGTCTGTTGTGCCAGGACCGGTTTATGTTATTTTTTAAAAGCGTTATCCATTTACAGGAGCACCTGGGTGCCGTGGAAATGGGCAGCTATGACGAGCCCGGTTTTTGTCGTTGTTGCAGTTTTCCAAGCAGCAGGCTGTTGAGCATTTTGCCACCGTCTGTCTTCTTACCTTCGCCTGAGCTCCTGGCCAGGGCGACGGTGAGGGCCTGGCGCCTGGAAGGGGGAGCGTGGCGAACGCTGGAGACACAGAAGCCGGGGCCGAGGGCAGTTGCCTGTGTCCTCACCTGTGAAATGAGTCTATCACCTCATTTCACGTGTTAGTCACCGAGTGTGCGTTGGTACCGTGGCAGCCTAAGAACAGTCGTGGAATTCTGCGTCAATTCTTCATGTTGTTCAGATCCCCCTGTTTGTACTGGGGGTCTGACACGGCTCTGTAGGACACGGGGAAGGCCCCCTCCCTTCCAGGACGCAGTTCCTAATGTCCCCGGCGCTGTGCTGTTCACGCAGCACGAGGTCGTCCCCGAAATTCCTTCCCCTGAGCCGCGGCCAGTCCGCTGCACTATGGAGGTGCTGGGCCTCATGGCCGGTGCCCTCCAGCAGCAGCAGACGTGAAAATAACTTGAACCCTCACAAAGGAAAAGCCTTCTAAAGTGAAGGCTGCCCATCGCTCTGCCCCCCCACCTCGTGGTCACAGCGGACAGAGGGGGTCAGGCCGGGAATGAGAAGCGAGGTCCCACCAAGCCCGGCAGCAGGGAGGCCAGGAGGGCCGAGGGGGCCTTTCCACACTCTCCGGTGGCTCTTGGGGCCGCACGCGGGGAGGAGGGGGCAGGGGGACAGGACGTGCCACGGTTCTTCCTGCGTGTCCTTTCCCACTCACTGATCATCTCATTGGTTCACTAGCCGCTTCGCTGGCGAGGGAAAGGGAGCATCTCAGATGCCGCAGCCGTAAGTAAGGTTCTAAGACCCCATCTTCAGAGAAGCCAGACAATCCTGGCCCTGGTGTCGCGGTGGAGACACCTGAGACTTTGAGCCTCGTCAGCTGCACGCACTGGATGGGAGGACGCCTCTCGGAGCCTCCTGATGGGGTGCCGGGCGGGGCATGCGGTGTCCACGCGGAGGCGGGATGTGCGGAGGCGCCAGTGTGGGTTCGGAGCCCAATAGCGGTTGGTGCGAACGCCTGTTCACATCCAATCTGACCGAAGACAGGACATCGATGGCTTATAAAGATTCATAATAGGACAAGAGAACAGGCATTTAAACTGGGGCGAAGGGAAAGCCGGAGCACATGTGTGGGGTGGCCTGGGGCTGCAGGAGGGCTCTGAGCCGCGGGCGAGGTGGGAGAGGAAGCCCCAGGGGCACCCCCATTCCCAGCAGGGCACGGGCCCACGACAGCAGCCTCCTCCAGAATCTTAGCCTGGTGATGACCGTGCTTCCTTCTCTAAAATGTGACTATTACCTACAGAGGAAACAGTCCTTTTAGAGGGCCATTCCTTCCCACTTAGAGGCACCATCGAATGCAAGTCCGAGGACAGCAGTCGGATCAGAGGGAACTCTTGGTGATCTTGGGACACTCGTGGAGGCAGCATCAGGACCAGAAGGAAGCAGACTTCCCCCTGCACCTCTGACCACACATCCAGGGTGGGGTGGGCCCATTGCCCCAGGTCCAGGCCAGCCCCTTACAGCTGGGATGTGTCCCTCACTGTCCGAAATGTGCTTGCTGGGCAGAATGGAACATCTCCTGGGGTCACCTCACATCCTTTCCCTGCCTCCCAGGCCTTCCCAAACCCCGAGTGGACCGAGCTGCTTTGGGTCTAGAAGGGGCCCCTGGCACTCACTCCTGCTCTCTGAACCACCAGCTCTCCCTGCACCCTGCTTTGCCTGAGTGACTCCTTGCATCTCTCAGGTCTGGCCTTCCAGAAGTTTCCGTGGTCAGCGAGTCTGCCCCAAGAGCTCTGTAGGTTGTCTGCCGTGATGGTTCTTGCAGGTTTTGGCCCATGGCAGAGAACACGGGCTCAGGAGTCAGGCTGCCGGGCTCACCTCCAGGCTCCGGTACCTGTTTCCTGTGATGCCTCGTGCAGGGTCCTCAGCCTCCCTGGGCCTCGGCCTGTCTCTTGTCTGGAAGGTGGCGATGGTGGTTCAGGGTGTGAACCGGAGTAGTGGTTAGACGTGTCTCCTGTGCGCTCACGGCCCAGGCCGGCCGCCTCCACTGCGAGCCCCTGTAGGCAGCACAGTGCCCGGCCCTCGGTAAACAGCAAAGGGACAGACAGCAGGTGAATGAGGGAATGCGGGGTGTGAGCGAGCTCCAGGGAGTCCCAGGGACCTAAAAACAGCAAGAATTTGAATCTCAGGGCAGTTGTGTGACGTTGAGCCGGTTACCTACTATCCCCGCAGCCCAGTATCGAGTCTGACCCAGGTTGGTGATGTTGGCCTTCTGCCGCTGGAAGAGGAGAGCCCCGAGATGCAGGGCCCCCTGCCACCTGAGGCCCGGCAGCCCCGGAGCTGTTCTGCTCCTCCTCCCCAGCCGTTTCTAGCTGAAGTGATGGTCCACAGCGTCCCTCACCAGCCTGGCCCCCGAGTGCAGCTGGCCCAGGTGGAGAAGCGGGGAGCTGCTGGGTCCCCGGCAGGGTGCCTGTTGCTCGGCCCTTCACGGCCGCCGGTGGCAGCAGAGAGCACGTGGGTTTCCGGGAGCCAGGGTGGCCCTGCTATGTCTGTCCTCATGAGCTCCGAGCTCCGCAGGCATGGGGTCCTGATGCAGCACCGCCTTGGGTCTGTCCTTGGCATTCTTGCCAGCATTTTCCAGCATCGGGACACGGCGGTCCTTTTGCTTCTAGGCCGGCTAGCAGAGTCTGGAGGACGCGCCACTGGCAGGCCTGGATTTGGAGTCTGGCTCTGCCACTTGTTAGCCGGTAAGCTCTGGAGAAGGGGTGTTCAGAGGATCAGTTTCACATCTCCCTGAGAACTGAACCCAGGAACGTGAAGCTTGTCTCCTCTAATGAGCCCCAGGTCACGGGTCCCTCTTGGCACCTTCAACTGGCCCCACCTCTTACCTGTGGGTCTCTTCCTCCTCCTGCTGACCACGGGCAGCTCTGTTCTCTCCCACATCTGACAGCCAAGAGGTTCTAAACCTTCTTGGTTTCTTGTCCTCTATTCTCTACTGGAAACCCACTGGCCTGGACACTGGTCAGCTGCCAGACTTCATTCTACCACCACGTTGCCTGGTGGCCGATCCTCCCCTCTGACATCCCCATTGGGCCCAGGCCCCCAGAACAGAGATGTCAAGTGGGACTGCCCGGCTGTGGCATGTGCTGGAGTGTCGTTGGTTCTTTCCTGGCCTCCACGTGCGCAGGGTGGAAGCGGCGGGCGGAGGAAGAGGGAGGGAGGAGAGAGCTTCAGGGCCAGGTTGTCATGGGTTCATTCTGGTGTCATCTCCCCCAAGAATCTTCTGACCCCTTCCCAGCCGGGTTGAGCTGTCCCTCTTCTGGGCTGCCGTCCACACCACAGCCCCCTTTCCGCGCGGTCACTGTGGGCTCCATGTCGTGCTTCTGTGGGCTCCTGGAGGCCTGGGACATCAGCTTCACTCTCTGTCACCGGAGCAGGCCCCCAGGAGCCGAGGTCCCCGCCCGCTGTGAGCAGCGCTGGGCCCAGGAGGCCCCTTGGACCTCGCGTGCACTGCTCGCCTCTCCGCCTCTAGGCCCCTCTAGTGCCAGCGCTCGCTCTCCTCCAAGCCTGGGCCTCTTTGGCTTAGTGCCCTTATTGGCACGTGCTGCACTGAGAACTGGCCTCAGCCATCCTCCTAAGGAGAGGTCTGGAGCCACCCCTCCCTGGAGTTCTGCGGGAAAGAGAAGTCTTGACTTAGACCTTGGGGCAGCGAGAGGCCTGGCATGGCCCCCACACTGCTCACCCCATCACCCCACCAGCCCTGCAGAGGGTGCGTCCTTGAGATGGACCTTGTAGAGGACACGAAGGCTCAGAGGTTATGTGGCTTCCTCAAGGTGAGGCAAACTTGAAGTCCCCTCTGTGTAGGTCGCAAGTCCTCCTGCTTTCTTACCCTTTCCGAGCTGGCTGGGCCTCTCTGCTCTCACCCTCTTCCCTAAGAGACTTGGGAGAGCCTGGAAGACAGCCTGGAGGAAGGAGCAGAAGGGGGAAGGAACTGCCTTCCCAAGGACATGCCAGGTGTCGGGCACAGAGCTCGCTTTCCATGGGACCACACAACACATATTTGTACAGTGCCCATTGCAGCCACGTCTGATGTGTGGGTTCCTTTTGTCCTCCCACTGCCGAGCAGGGTGGGCACTGGGCCCGCTTCCCCGCCAAGGGGACTGAGCACAGGCCCACTCTGTGCAGGACCCCGACTCCGGACTGCCGTTCGTGTGCATGGGACTCCAGAGCGCCAGCTCATTCATTAACACTGCCCTTTGATGATTAGTTTTCTGCAAGAGTATTTTTTATTTAATACACACACAGGGCCAAAAAAGCTGGCTAGTTGTAGGAGACACGTGATGAAACCCACAGTCCAGTCTCCCCGTGTGGCTGAGCCCTGACCCCAAGCACCCTGCCGGTGCCCAGTCTCAGAGCCCACCTGGAAGGGAGTGACTGAGGTCAGGCCAACAGCACCCACCGGTCTCGTCTCCGGAGTCCCTGGGCCAGACATCTGCCGACTTCCTTCCTCTACCCTCCAGTGGCAGGCGGGTCTTGGTTTTAGGTTAAATCCCCATTGAGTTTCTTCTGTTAAGTTGTGTAATGACGAGGTGAACACTCTCACAGCCGAGCCAGTTCCTGGTATGGACCACACTTCCTTCTTTGTATAATTTTTTGCTTTTCCTGCAGTTAATGATTGCCCCTTTTTCTTTCTTAATTTCTCTGTGACCCTACTTAGTGTTCTCGAGCACTCCGCCAGAGCGCTGAAGCCCTCTCTACCACTAGCCCCGTCGGCTGACCTGCAGGGTTTGCCTTGTTCCTGGTGGCCTCCTGTCTCTGCCGGCCGGGTCCGTGCCCCACAGGCTGCCCGCCGCCCCCGCCTCTCCTCCCCCTGCCCTCCTCTTGCTGGGCCTTCCCCTGCAGCCAACTGGAGCACGTCCTCTAGCGCTGTCCCAGGAAAGACTGTAGAGGGAAAAGTACTCTAAAATATCGCACAGCTGAACATTATCTTTATTCTCCCGCAAACCTAATTGATTATTTGTTTGGATTTAGAATTTAGGTTTCTTTTTCATTTGGCATTTTGAAGGCATTTCTGCTGTCTTCCAGCTTCCAGAAACTTACAGGTCTAAGACATGACCTCTCAAGGTCCTGTTGAGATGTCTCTGCTCTGGGAATTCTGAATTCCCGACTCCTGTGAATCAGCAGCGTCCTTCTGTCCGGAACCCCTGGGGTCCTCTCTTCCTCCTGCAGCATTCTGTCATTTCACGTAATCTGGTGTGGTTCTTGTGGAAATCCTCTGTATGGTACCCTTAGTGGGCCGTTTCCTTGTGAGATGAAGCCACCAAGACAGTTTCTTCTGTGGTTGCTGTAATTCTCGCCCTTCTGCTCCCTCGGTTTTCTCTTCCAGGATGCTTGCTAGCTGAAGGTCGGGCCTCCGGAGCTGGTCCTTTAATTTCCTTTTCTCCCCATCTTGTGTCTTTTAGAATTTTCACTCTGCTACCTGGGAGGTGTCCCCGGGTTTATTTCCCGTCCATGTACGGGATTTCCGTGACTGTCCCGGTGACATCATTAGTTTTTTGGGGCTTGTCGTTGTCGTTGCTCTCTCTCTGCCCCCTTTCAAGCACAGGGTCTTCCTCAGGGACAGACCGCCTCCTCTGGTCTCAGAGTGTCAAGCCCAGCTTCCCGTGAAGGTGTCTCTGCTCCTGCCCGGCTTCTCTTGTTTTCTGTTATTTCTCTCAGGTGCGTTCGCTATGGAGGCGTCCCCCAGTGACTGTGCCCCGTAGCCATCATTCCTGTTGAAGAGGGACCTCCAAACTGGTGAAGAGGAGCAGGGGCCCCTCCAGTGACCCAAAGCTTCAGTTTTTACTCTGGACTGACCCCCCGGGTGTGCTGGTGGGGGCATCAGGTCAGGGAAGGGGCTGCTCGTCTCGACACGTGGTGTCTGGGCCCTGCGGGGTCTTGGGTCCAGAGGCTCCCTAGGTCAAGTTCTGTCGAGGTTACGCCCTCTGTCCTGTCCGACTGAGGTCCACCGAAGCCCCAGCCGTCTGGGGGAGGCATTTGAGTGGTGCTGTGCCGGTAAATGTTCAACAGCCAGCTCTCTGCGGGAGGCGCGGGGGCAGCCCTGCTCTGGAGCGTCTGCTGGGTTCTGAGACGCCAGTGGTCCTACGGTGGCCGAGCTCCAGTACCAGCACGATGCCAGCCACTCAGAAGGCCCTGAGCTATGTTGCTGTGCCGACGTCCTGCCCCTCACCTCCCACCCCGCTCCCTGGCACCTGCCGCTCACCTCGCTTCTTCCCAGAGTTCCCTGCCCTCCTCCTACAGCGGCTGTCACCTCTCCCCCC
>RCUC01142485.1:0-51907 GCA_003697995.1 Taxidea taxus jeffersonii
AGGACCCTGGGATCATGACCCGAGCCGAAGGCAGATACCCAGTGACTGAGCCCCCCAGGGACCCTGAGTTGTACATCCAGGTGCCCCAAGATTTCCGTCATTCTAAGGGAAATAGATGGAAAATCTGACCATGCAAGGATTCTATAATGCATGCTGTTCCCACTGGTTCTCCCCCAAATTTCTTTATTCTGTCAACTCCTTAAGTTCACTAAACAACTTGCTTTTAGCTCTTTCCTTTCCCCAGAAAACCTGCCATCGTTGTCTTTTTTTTTTTTTTTTTTTTTTTTGCACAGCCCAAAAACCCCTGGAAGGGGATTGCCGTAACAAAAACCTAGACTGTACAGAGTCTGCTTGGCAGCCGGTGCACAGACAGCAGGCTGGAAGGTGGGAGGGCTATGTTTGGGGCTGCACAGGGTAAAATGTGGGCTTATGGTCTGCAAGGTGGACCCACTGGTGCCGGAGCTGGTCTAGGGGAAGCAGGTGAAGAGGGAGGGGATACAGTGCACTGGTTGCCCTTTGCGGCTTACACCAACGTACGACAAGAAAGATGCTCAGGGGAAAAGGTGCTGGTCCGAGAAACCCTAGGCTCCCTATGCTAAAAAATGGAACTGCTTCTGTGCAGCCCTGCAAGAAAGGAGGATGAGGGGCACCTGGGTGGCTCAGTGGGTTAAGCCACTGCCTTCGGCTTGGGTCATGATCTCAGGGTCCTGAGAGCGAGCCCCACATGGGGCTCTTTGCTCAGTGGAGAGCCTGTTTCTCTCTCTCTCTCTGCCTAACTCTCTGCCTACTTGTAATCTCTCTCTGTCAAATAAATAAATAAAGTATTTTAAAAAAAGGGAGGATGAGAATCACTTTGAGCCACGCAGGCCTGTTAAAGAGCTGGACTCGGGTTTGGTGAGTATCAGACTGAAGCGGCCATCGTTAAGTCAGGGGTGGGGTGGCGACAGGCATGGGGCAGAGCCGCAAAGGAAATAAAGCAGACCCATTCGAGTTCTGGAAAAGAACTTGGGCTATGATCATAGGCAGATAGGTTAGTAGCCTAGCTAAGCGTCTGAAGGAATCGTTGCCGGATGATTCACAAGCTTGTAAAGATAAATAAGTCTGGGGCTGGCCCCCAAGCCCTGCAGCAGGCAGAAGTACACTGTGCAAGTTGCCCACCTCCCAGGGAGGATGCACCCCTAACCCGTCCTAGTGGGGGGACCAGGGAGGCGCAGCAACCACTCTCCCCACCCCTGCCAGATGGAGGTGGGGGTGGGGAGTGTCTTCATGCCTGCCCAGCAGGATCACACCATTGCGGCTGCCAGGCCTCCGCATCCCCACCGAATGGGTACTGGGGGGATGGGTCCAAACTTCTGGGTCTGGGTCTGGTCCCCAAGGAGCCCCACTGGACTGACCCTGGGCAGGATGCCGGAAGTGGGTAGGAGAGGCTTGGGGTGAGAGGCACAGACCAGGCAGAGCCCCCAGCCTTTCCTTTTCCTCCTGGGAATGGGAGGCCATTCCCCAGCCTCATTTAGAATTAGGCTGTGGGTCTGTGACTTGTCTGGTTACCGAGGCAGAAGTGACAGGCAGTCTGGTTACCGAGGCAGTAGCTTGGACTGGGGTCTCCTCCTTCCCTCCCACGGTCATCTGCTGCGGTGACTATGGACGGTGGCTAGCAGCAGGACCTGAGGACTCATTCCCACCGCCTGGGGGCCGTGGTGTGGCAGGAGCAAGCAATGTTTCTGGGCTGAGCCACTGACGCAGGCAATGTTTGCGTCACAGCTTGACCTCACAGAGGCTGTCTCCCTGGGAAGGGGGCACGTCCTGCTGTGAGGACAGCATACCCAGAGTGGACTGGCCACTGTGTTTCTGTCTTCATTCCCAGCCTCCTTTGAGAGATGTGAGCGGCAGTACCAAGGGCTACCCCAGCCTCCGTGCACTGAACCCTCCCAGACGAGTCCCCCCACGCTCGCTCCCCTTCGGGGCCACGCAGCTTCCAGCAGATAGACAGCCGTCTCCCCCCCACCGCCCCCATTCCCCTGCCCGGTGGCAGGTGAGCAAGAAAGTTCTTTTGTGTTCGAGCCACAGGATATTTTTGGGTCTATTTATTACAGAACTAGCATTACCCTAATACAATCATCGCTAAATGGCCATAATACATTTGTTCTATAATTGCACAGAATTTTATTCACCAAAGGAATGTCCTTTCCTCTCAAGAGTCTTAAGTTTTAAAGAACTGAAACATTTAGAAGTTAAAGTGGCCGCAAGGCAAAAGATCAATCCAGTGCGAGGTAGTTGCTCAAGCTGGCAGTAGTGAGCTTGCCAAGAGCTGGAGCTCGGAGGTCACACACCTGGGCGTCCCACCAGCCGCGCCGCCTGCAAGCGGTTCGCTCCCGACCTCCCGGCTGGACGGTGGGATGCTGGCAGGCCTGCACCTCGGCGGGGGTTGCCAACCTGTGGCCCACGGCCTGTTTCTTGACAGTTTTCAAGCTGAGAAGGTCTTCTACGTTTTTGAAAACAAAGAACATGTGACCTTCCGTGGCCCGCACAAACACTGACTACCTGGCCCTGCCTTAGAGGGTTGCTGTGAAGAGTCTAAGCTGAAGCCAGTGCCGGCTCGAAGGAAGCTTGGATACAAAAGCGCACACGCCATACCGCTGTTGACAGCTCCAGAAAGAAACCGTCACATAGCCAAATGCTGCATTCTGTCTAGGTGCACATTCTCTCCTTTCCTCCAGAAAAACAAACAGGAAGACATGAAGGCTACATCTTGATTATTATGGCCACAGGATACCTCTAAATTAAAAAAAAGTTGCTGGTAATCGGTTTTAGTTACTTGGAATATGCAGTAAGGAAAAGAGCATTTCCCCTTCTGACGGTAGAAGCAAGCCTAGAACATGAACATTTGACTCAATTTAATACGTTAAGAAAGACTGAGACATTTTAAAATTAGAACAAGACTTTGGCTAGATATTAGAAAACGTGAAACTGACGTAGCAACAGTATTAATGCTGGTTTTCATGATAAAACAATTTTGCTGGGTAAATGCACTTGTAATGGGATCTGTCATGAGGTTCAGGCGGGACAACACGAAGCCAGCCTTCCAAAATCCGACTAGATGAAGCTCTTCGAACGAGACACTTGGCCAAACTGGTCTGAGGCAAACGGAGACTAGTTTTGGACATAACTGATGACACAGTGTTTCCCAAAGTACGTCTACAAACACTGGACCTCGGGGCTGCTGTGTGTGTGTGTGTGTGTGTGTGTGTGTGTGTGTGTTGGGGAGGAAGGTCCTAGGGGCTAAGACGTAGGTAAGACACGGCACATGACATTCTCCCCTCGTAAAGTCACAACGCACGACAGTACGTTCCAGGTCCGAGACCCATCGCAGCGCAGACGCTGGGGACTGGCCTGTGCCCGGTCCTCTCTGCACAGCACACAGTGCATCCCCCGGGGGGACGGGCGCCCCGCGTCCCACAGCTATCACACCAATGTCAACAACGCGCCGAGAACCCGCGCGTCCCGAAGCACCTGCCCTTCCCGTTTCACAACACAGACTGTAACATCCGACAAGCTGCGCTGCCCGCGTGACAACCACGCGCTCTCGACGCTTCTAGCCGCCAACAGAACTGACGTCTGGAAGGAGCCAGCGGAATAAAGGTGCCCTGCGCACTCACCAATATCAGGAAAAATTCAGTAGAGCAAATGTTTGGATGTTTGGATCAGAAGAGAAGCCAGGGACATTCTGTTGTCAAGGCCGGACTTTCTGTTCCGAAACGAAATTGGGCAGGCCACTTGTGTGGTTTCTCTGGGTAAGTTCCATTTTATTAATCATTGTACAAAAAAATCTTGGCATTCATTTGAAGAGAAAAGAAGTTACTATATCCAAATATTTAATATTTTAACATCGTGAAAGTCCTACTTTGTTTTAACAGGGCTTTTTAAAATGGAGAAAACTTTTGGAAAAAATTTTAAAAAGAAACTTATGATTTATTAGAGTACAGGAGATCCAAAACACGTTTTTAGAAAAATATAAAGTGCCCAAATACCAACTTACACAGGTGACACAGGCTTCCTGGAGCCGAATGAAGCATTCATGAAGAAACACATTTAAAAACGGTCTACATACATATTTACATTGGGTCAGTAAAGGTAAAACCATCCTTGGCTTCGGTATTACTCTAAGAAAAAAAGGAAATCAAACCAGAAAACCAACGGTTATAACTCAGCATGCTCCACAGTTTCTTAGTAACGCATCTGGTTAGTATTACCTCCGGATTAACTAGTTTCTCACCTTTAAACAAGAGTAGTGTTAGACCCCCGACCTCAGCAGGCAGGGTGCTGTGAGTGGTCACGATGCCCGGGCAGATCTAACCCATCAGGCTCTAGATCTGACTGCCGAGGGATGCCGACACTGGCGAGCGCGAACTCGGGCTGGCAGGAGCCGGCCCGCCAGACCCTCACCTCGAGTAACTGCTTACCAGCCACCAGGTGCCACTACGTGGTCTCAGGTGGCTTCCCCGAACCTCGGTCATCCCAGGGCTTCCAAAGGCGAAACAAGAGGCAGTCATCAAACACGGCGTGGAAAACAGCATGCAAATGCACAGAAGGGCAGCGAGGCAGGGCCGGATCCCAGCCCCCGGAGCCTCTCTCACCAGAGCAACTGGGTTCTTTTCAACTCAGAGAGAGAGGAAGGTAACTAGGTCCTAACTCCAGAAGTTAGCTTCTACTGGTTAACTACGAATTAGCTAGCTCGCTTGAGAACAGGCAGGTGGAGAGTGGCGGCGTTTGGAGCTGCACAGGGACCCGGTGCCCTCACGCTCAGGGACGGAGGGCACGGAGCAAGAGCCAGTGGTATCTTCAGGACAGCAGTGCTTCGAGAAAGCAGAAGGACACCCTGCCTCCTTTCCCATGGATCGAACACTCTTTAAGACGTTTTACTTGTTTCCACCCCGCCATACTCCAAAGGGTCTTAGAGTGATTCTTAGGGATGACAGGGGGCATGGAATCTCCTCTTTCCTTTTTAAAAAACGTATAAGGTTCATTATTTCTTTTTTCCGATTACAAAAGTGAAACCTCCTTTTTTGGTCTTTGGAGACCACCGCGTGTGATTTCTGGAAGCAAACATTTTAACACCAGATTAATACTTCCTACTATAAAGAGAATCCATCACTGACTTAAGATCTAGTCATGATACTGGAACAATTCTTAAAATTAAAAGGAAACAAAAAGTAGTTATTCTAAAGGGAGGAACAGTAGATGAATGTGGGAAAATCCATCCATAAAGGCCATTATTATGCACTTTCTTCAAAAGATTTTATGTAATGGAACAGAAAACTAAGGATTCACAGAGAGATGAGCATAAATCTGAGAGGAACATGGAAGGAAAAACTATGCCATTCTCCCAAGTCAAATCGAGGAGAAGATAAAATGCCTGAAATCTGTTTCAAATATTAGAAAAAATAAATGCGGATGACTCTGATTACGATTAGTCTGTTAATGTCCCCATCTCTCAGATGCTGCCACAATCACTCACGGCTTCCCCTCTGAACAAGCAACTAAATTCAGGGTGAAAAGACAAGCAGCCCCGGTGTTCCGCAGAGAAATCAGAGAGAAAGTATTGCCAACACGGGACGCCCCCCCCCCCCCGCCTGGCAAATGAAATATTCTGAGACAGGTGGGAGACAGACATATGAGACGTGAGCAGGAAGAATGACTCTAAGAGCGTTAACTGTGAGACCTCATGAAGACAGAATGTCACAAACTGTCACCACAGGACAAGCACACAAGCCATGCCACTGAACACAGTGCCGTCAAATGAATTCACTAGTGTAGGCGGAGAGCAACATTGTCTTTGCAGCTGGAGGAGAGCACACGTTATTTAGACTTGGTAGGAGGCAACCAGCACTACTGGTTAAGTGGCTTTCCTGGTGGTGTGAATCCAGAGGGATCCGTGGAGACGTCTTCTTCCGGAATCCTGTTCTCCTGGAGGACAGCAGCAGCGGCAAAGGTGCAGTGTCCTCTACCAGACGTTACTCTGCGTCCTCCTTCTTTGCACTGTAAATATTCTGCACCGTCTCATACACAGACTCCAGATCCTCTGGATACCGGATTTCTAGCTCTGCGTTTGGGATGTAGTGAGTGCCGGTAAACTCTGAGAAATAGCGTCCGACATCGGGGTGTGAGATTTCTTGAGGCTCCACGTTATATTCCAAGTTTTCTGTTGGTAAAGAGGCACATGGACAATTGCCGTTAAAACGGACATGGCAGCAGCGCCTTCCTATCTCTCACCCCTTTCATGTGGCATTTTGACATGGAGGAAAAGGAGAGACATGTTTATGGAATCTGGAAGAGGTAAGAGGACAATGGCAGCAGGGGCAGCTAGGGACGAAGGGATGGGCCCTCGCAGCTCCCCTATTGAACTGAACAGAACGCTCCCCTATTCTCTGAGCAAGAGGTTGGCCCCAGCAAATCTCCAGCTGTCTCTGGGGGGCCAGTGAACTACGGATTCGTCACGTTCCTCTGACTTGATCGCACCGACAGCCAAGCGTACGGGACCAGGGCATCCGAGCCTGCCCATCGTCTGCCAGAGGTTCGACCTAGGAAGCCTCCACACCCTGTGGCTCCAAGTCTCGCACCTGCCACCGTTCTTGTCTACTAACGGAGTGCTCCTACACAGACGGCACTCCTCCCCTCAGCTCCCTTCAATACTGGCCGTGTTAAGAGCCCGTGGGAGGAGCTGATGAGCGGCTCGCACCTCCAACCTGTGCATGGATGTGGGTTATCACTACTTGTCCGGTCTCCTAGGAAACCATGCTACCTCCTCTCCCTGCTAGCCATTCTGCCACCAGAGAAATAGCAAGATTCCTCTAAAATGGAATGATTACAACAATCAGACGACAATACAGGCAAGGTATTTAAAAGGCTGAAATCCTTTCACATCACTTCTCCCCTGCAAAACTTTGAAAAACAGCTCCCCCTTGGGGCGCCTGGGTGGCTCAGTGGGTTAAAGCCTCTGCCTTCCACTGAGGTCATGATCCCAGGGTCCTGGGATCGAGCCCCGCATCGGGCTCTCTGCTCAGCGGGGAGCCTGCTTCCTCCTCTCTCTCTGCCTGCATCTCTGCCTACTTGTGATCTCTGTCAAATAAATAAATAAATAAATAAAGTCTTTAAAAAAGAAAAAAGAAAAGAAAAGCAGTTCCCCCAAAGGCCCAATGAAAGGATGGTGTCTTGAGCCCCCAACCCAGAAGTTGCTCAGCCACGCCCCCCATGACCTGGCACCACGAGGAGCTGGGCCAGTCGGATCCTCCCGCTCCGACGGGGAACCAGGGCAGTGTCAGTTCTGGCCAACACACAGCCACACCCCGCATGCATAGCCCTTCACTCGGATTAACTCCAGCGAGCCTAACACACACAGTGCAGCCCTCCGCAGCTTGGTTAAACATGCTGACATGCCAGTCCAAGGCACTCAGCCCCGCCCACCCAGAGGCCGTGCGTCCCCAGCATCCCCAGCAACCACAGAAACATCTTTTGGGAGCACTGACTTGCCCTGGGGTTGGGAGAGTGGGAAGGAGTTGTATGATTCAATCTAACTTTTTCCCCCCCACAGGATGGGAGGGATTTGTAGACATTTTGTGCTAACAGACTGCAGATCGTGGAACATGCTCAGCGATTCCGGGCGCTCCTGAGGGAGATGCACATGAGCCCAGTGCAAAGACGAACACCGTGCCACCACCTTACCCTCACTTAGGAGAGCGCGTGTAAGAGCAGTCAGACTGCCTAATGCGGTTCCTTGAGCTCACGACGACACATCCACTCCTCGGAAGACGAGGCAGCCAAGAGAACGAGTGACCAGTTTCCCACATGCTGCGAGGGAAGGGGCAGTAACGCGCCACACTGCTGGACGGCAAGCCTGGAGGCCACGCGTCGGGGCCGCCCTGTCCGCAGCGAAGCTACAGATTGCCTGCGGGGTTTGCCCGGGGTTGGGGGGGGCCCCTGCCGCAGCGGCCACTCAGCAGCCCACCGGGCTCCAGCTCCCAGTGCATGCACACGCTCGGCCTTCCCCACGAGGTCCCTGCCAGCTGAGTGATCTGTGACACGGACCAAAAGCCCTGGCCCAGGAGGGAGCCAGGACTCGAACCCTGACAGCCCGGGACCAGAGCTGAGGGCATCAGAGTAGGAGACGCACCAGAGCAGGGGCAGGGACAAAGGAGAGGGGACTGACTCATTGAGGGCCCACCGTGGTTCTGGCAGGGCAGGCGCTGACTGACGGTGCTCTGTGGACACAGAAGCCCGAGGTTCTTCAAAAGGGAGATGGAGTAGTCTGCAGAGCCTGACCACTACTGCTGACGACGAGATCTCTGTAGAGAACTTGAGCTCCTCCTTTAGGGGTTACAGGTTTCTAACCTTCCGGCATCTGCCCCTGGCGCCCCTCCCTGCGGGCAGCCCTGCAGGTGAACTTCGTGGGGCAGGCCCACGGGGTGGAACCACGGCCGGTGCCGTAGCCGGGGCAGCTGCGCAGGGCCTCAGGGTCCCCTGCAGAGGAACGCAGAAGTATGGGGGGCTGGGCTCAAGTCTCTGGAGGAGCTACCATTACCTGTCATCAGCAGGCAGGATGGAAACATTTAAAAAGAACTCAGGTCAGTAATTCAGAACAACGGCTCTGTTGCCAGTTTGTGGACAGCAATGGTTCTCAACAGGGGGCCATTCTGCCCCTAGCAGAACAAAGAAATATCTGAAGACAGATCTGGTTGTCACCACTGGGGGCTGCCACTGACATCAGGTGGGAAGAGGCTAGGGTCACTGCTAAAGAAATGCACGAAACGGTCCCCACCACAAAGAACTGTCTAGACCAACATGCTGACAGCAACCGCTCAGAAGAATTCAGACGTATGTTTTAGCATTGTCTCTCCCTCCCCATTTCTGTTGTGTATTAAGTAGCAGCTCGAGTACTAGGAGGAGAGAAAGGTCAAGGTTAGATTCTGATCATGGACCTGGAAGGATAATGTGAGCCAGTAGTGGCTGCGCAGGATTCTGTGTGTGGGCCCGAGAGGCATGGGAAGCACAGACAGAAGGTCCGGGAAGTCACATGAGGGATCAGTGGCAGCCCAAGGCAGTGCTCGTGGCCCCATGCCTGGCCGGTAAGAGGGACAGGGGCTGGGTTCTGTGCATTTATTTACCTTCCCAGGCTCCTAGCAAAACAGGAAAGAGGTATTAATAAAAACATTATTTATTTATTTATTTATTTTTAAGATTTTGTTTATTTATTTGACAGACAGAGATCACAAGTATGTAGAGAGGCAGGCTGAGAGAGAGGGGAAAGCAGGCCCCCTGCTAAGCAGAGAGCCCGATGCTCGATTCCAGGACCCTGAGATGATGACCTGAACCAAAGGCAGAGGCTTAACCCACTGAGCCACCCAGGCGCCCCAATAAAAACATTTTTTAGAAAAAGATTTATTTGGCGGGCACCTGAGTGGCTCAGATGATTAAGCATCTGCCTCCAGCTCAGGTTATGATCTTAGGGTCCTGGGATCAAGCCCCACATCAGGCTCCCGGCTCAGCAGGGAGTCTGCTTCTCCCTCCACCTCTGCCTTTCCCTGCTGTTCCTTCTCTCTCTCTCCCTCTGTCTCAAATAAAATCTTAAAAAGTGGGGCGCCTGGGTGGCTCAGCGGGTTAGAGCCGCTGCCTTCGGCTCGGGTCATGATCCCAGGGTCCTGGGATCGAGCCCCGCATCGGGCTCCCTGCTCTGCGGACAGCCTGCTTCCTCCTCTCTCTCTCTGCCTACTTGTGATCTCTACCGAATGAATAAGTAAAATCTTTAAAAAGAAAAAAAAAATCTTAAAAAGATTTTTTAGAGAGAGCAAGAGAGCATAAGCGGGGACAAGGGGAGTGGCAGAGGGAAATAGAGAGGGAGAGAGAATCTCAAGCAGACTCCTCGCTAAGTGCAGAGCCCAATGTGGGGTTCAATCCCAGGCCCTGAAATCATGACCTGAGATGAAATCAAGAGTTGGATGTTTAACTGACTGAGCCACCCAGGAGCCTTGATAAAAACATTTCTGAGAAGAAAAGATAACGAAGATGGCAATTATGTATTAAGAGGGGGGAAATCCACTAAATAAAGTTTAAAAAAAATTTACCCGAAGAGGAATGAAAAATCTAAACAATATAAAATTTTCATGAGCAAAATATCAAACAGGGCCTACTTAAAAGTCCCAGGGAAATCCTAAGCCCTTCCCAATTTCCTTGACATTTTTACGGAAATGCGTCTGCTTATCTTATCTTAAATATTCAGCTACCCCAGGGCTGGCTGGCTGGCTCAGCTGGTAGAGCATGTGACTCAATCTCAGGGTCATGAGTTCCAGCCCCACGCTGGGCATGGAGCCAACTTAAAAAAATAAAAAAATAAAAAAATTCAGCCACCCGGGTACATAAATACAGTTCTATATAACTATGGCAATACCGCGCAGAGTCATCCCCTCCTAAGAAGAAACCACCCACTGTGAGTGTATCCTTCTAGACCCTCTTCTGTGAACACAACAGAAAGAGCTAAACATAACTACACACGAAGAGAATGTGGTACTGTTTCCGGTGCACAGCATTACTGCATACACGTACGCGTGTGTGTGGCCGTGCGGTATGTGTGCCACACCGTAAGCATCTATCAGCAACGGGGCTGCTGCAGCTTAGCATTCCCGAGTTTGGACAGACCCCAGTTTACCAGGGGAGTCTGCACGAATGACACCTTTGTCCTAACATAACAAGAACACAGACACCTTCGTGCGTCTCCAGTGGATGGACCCAAGGGTGGAACTTCTGGGACATGGCAGAATGGACCCTTGAGACAGTCAGAGTTTAAAACAAGCAGCCATACCCCGCTCGGCAGTGGCTGGAAATGTATACTCCGCCGCGTGCTGGTACGTGCAGTCCGCCACGGACTGCTCGTGGGTGGAAACTCAGTTCTGAAGTGTAAGACGATGACAGATAAAGGGGAGCTGACGCTTGGTGAGGCCTACCATGCGCCAAGCATCCTCTGAGGCACGTGCTCATTCTTATACGAGACACACCTAAGAACTGGGTTTTCACATTGCAGGGAATGCCTGGCCTTCCAATATGGGCAGCTGACTTCAATTCTGACCATCTGTGATGTTCACTTTCTGCAATATCTAAGAAGTACAGAGGGAAGCTGAGACAGGACTAGCTGAACCCCCCTGGTGTCCAGAAAGTACTAAAGCATGCCCCCTAGTGGGAACAAAAGTTAAACACATGCAAGATGCTGTCTATCACCCCCATTTAGATTTAAGTATAGTCTAACATATTGAGAGAAAAATTCTCTTAATTATGCAGACTAAAGCTATTTGAGGATCTCATACATACACGTGGCTTATAATTCACTCTTCAACTCTCTGTGAAGGGCTTATAATTAGGGAGGCATTCATCAGTGGGCTCTACCCAAGTTAAAAGGATTACCTGAGTCACAGGCTGGACATCTGAATCAAGAAAAGATTTAAAAGCAAAATAATCTGATGCAAATAAATTAAACCACAAAACATATTGAAGCAAGTGTTTTTTTTTAACATTTTATTTTTAAGTAATCTCTATACCCGACATGGGGCTCGAACTCAGGACCCCGAGGTCAAGAGCTGCATTACCAACTGAGCCAGCCAGGTGCCCCCGTATTTTTTAAATTTAAATTTAGCCTCTCAAGGTTTACCTTTGGCTAAACATGGGTTAATCTGAGCATAAATTATCCCAAATGATTTTAACACATTGACTAAATAAAAATCTAGCAATTTATGGGAGGAGAGGGGCAGAGACAGAAAGTAGAGGGATAAGTAGGGAGGGAGAAAGGGGAAGGGGGTGGGGGGACAAGGGGCAGGAAAGCTCTTGTTTACAGAAGCAGGGAAAACAGCAGCAGTAAAAAATCATCATTCTGCAGCTCTCCTATAATAATTTAGGCAAGGAGATTCAACAGATGCTAAAACAAAATGAGGGACTGTGGTTATCAGGGAACAGGATATTCACAGGACGTCACAGTGTTAGGTGCCAAGGGAAAACTCCCTTACACGATCTTAGCCAAGGGGCAAACTCCACCTGCTGACGGTGGGACGTCAGACAGCAGGGGCTCTGGAGAAGATGAATGTGACAGATACGCATCTGACAAGAAGCATTCTGGCCCAAAAATATTAACCTGATCTAATCAAGCCTCAGACCGGATCGGCTTCCGGTTTATAGACAATACAGATAAGGAAACAGTGAGACAGATCCAGAATGTTAGGCAATTTCTATGACAACCGCTCTGGAGACTTCAAAAAAAATGAAAGTCACATGAAAAAGGGAGAAAACAAGGTGAGGAATAAGGAACTAACTGGTCTTATTAAGAGAGGACTACGCCTTTAGAGAGACAACAGAAACCAAGTGTGGAATCATTTGAATGATTGAATCCTGGCTGGATCACGGTGTGAAAACAAACCAACAGCTATCAAAGTTACGCTGTGACAATCCGGGATGTGACCACTGACCCGGATGAGACAGGAGGTCACTGTTACTTGCTACGTGTGGTGATGTAACTATACTAAACGCAGAGAAGCGTCTTATTCTTAGAAGATGCGTGATTCAGCATTTAAGTCCTGATGTCTAAAAGAGTCTTAAATGTTTCAGCAAAAACCTGAAATCTCTATCTATAGATAAAACACAGATGCTAAATGCTAGCTGTTGAATCTAATGGAAGGCGTATGGGGTATTTGATGTTTTAACCATATTTTAAGCATATTTGAAAAATATGCTTAACTTTAACAGAGTTGTAAAAAAAGCTAGCACCTGATTAAGCGACCTGCTACTCACACTCGTCTCATTATTATGCACTTCTTTTTGTAAGCTGCTCTGTCAGAGAGATGTGAACATCTACGGGGACTCATCGCGGGACAGGCAGACTGGGCTCTGGCTCTGCATTCACGGAGCTTACTGGACTGAGAGCCAGACGGTTCGACGGGAAACACTGCAACTCTCCCAAAGGTGTGAGGACTCAGGAGGGGCAGGGTGTCAGGGAGCTCAGAGCAGGAACAGATGACCTGATCGGAGCCTGTGGGGGAGTGGCAGCGGGGAGAAAAGAGCCTGTTCGAAATGGACAATCAGCTGTGTGAAAACCTGCAAGAAGGATGGTCTCAAGGAACCACAAAGGTTGATGGGCTGGGAACAGAGATGAGGCTGTGAGGGAGGGTCCAGGTCACTTCTGGGCCCTGCAGGGGAGTCTGGGGGATACCACTGAGAAAGTTGGCATGGCGCAGGCCAGAAATATCTGTAGCCCTGGAGGGAGAGGTGCCAGGAACAGCCACTAGTGGATGGAAATATGAGCGACAGACATTCAGGAGATGGAGTTGGTGCCATCTGAGGACTACTGGGACCACGGAGGAGGGGAAAAGACAGAGAAGTCAGAGATGCTGCCGCAAGAACCTGAGTGCCCTGAGGAACCTCTGACCACATCCAAGTGCACAGGAACAGGGTGCTGCCTGGACCTGTGATGCCACACCGACGTGGCACGCAGCAGACTCCTGGGAAACCGCAGGCCGATGGGAGCCCTGGGCGAAGGCGGACCGCTCTCATAGGGGAATCCAGGCTGTTCACGTCAAAAATGCTCTGAAAGTCTCAGAATTTAAAACTAAAAAAGGCAACTTGCTGACATTACCCACAATCACTTCACTCAATCTCAGTTTTAGGATGTAAAACTGCAACCAGATATCAAGTGTACTATTTTTTTTACGAAGTCGCTACCACATCATAACTCTAAATTTTACACTGCATGTTTACTTAGATCTGTTAGAGATGAATTCCTGACTCTCCCACAGACACCACATTCAGAATACCTAAAACCAAATACCCGGCTGTATCGACTCGGAAAAGCCTATTTCATTTTATGTTATTTTTTCATTTTAAAATTTCTTTAAAAGATTTTATTTATTTACGACAGAGAGCTACAGTGAGAGATACAACACAAGCAGGGGGAGTGGGAGAGGGTCCCCGCTGGCTCCGCGTTGAGCAGGGAGCCCCATGTGGGGCTCAATCCCAGAATGCTGGGATCATAACCCGAGCCTGAAGGTAGACGCTTAACTGACTGAGCCACCCAGGAGCCCCTATGTGATTTTTTTTTTTTATATGGCACAACTTCAAAGCCAGATAACCTCCCTGACGGCCCCTTGCTCTGACATGGGCACATACACAATCCTACAAATGCCCCGTTATACTGATGGAGGTTAAGTGACTTGCAGCCTCAATGAACAGACTTTCTCTTGATTCTGTATACAACTCTCTCTCAGCTTCTGATGAATCAACACGAATAGGAAACTTCCTAGTCTTTTGATACTTCTGAGATTTTTACACACCCAGTATCTTCGTTATTGCCTTTTCCAACAGCTGTGGGCTGCAGTTCCCATCATGGCCACTTGAGGGAGTCTCCACGGGGGTGGGGGGGGCGCGGGTGGAGCACAACCGGAGACCAGTTTCAGGGTGCCAGAGGCTGCTAGGGTAGTGTCCACTCATTGCCCCCAAGCTCAAACAGGCCATAAGCACATGGCGCAGGCTGGCCCTCTCTGCCTGGAGGGAGCCAATCACAAGGCCTGGCAAGCAAGACTTTCAGGAATTTGGCAAAGTTAATGACCAATCAGGACAGAGGTTGGCAACAGCACTAGAAGAGGGTCTGGGTATGGTGGTGATGGAGGGGAGAATCTGGGGGATCTGGGGACAGTGAATAACCCATGGCATGGCCACACTAGGGCACATCTATCCATGTTTAGCAGGGTATCAGCCCTGATGAGGTTAGCCATGCGACAACTGTCATCTCTAAATAACATTGATGACTGTGCCCACAATATCAGAGTGCTCAAATGTGTGCTTAAGGTGCGCCTGCCTGGGCTGCCTGGGTGGCTCAGTGGGTTAAGCCCCTGCCTTCAGCTCGGTCATGATCTCAGGGTCCTGGGATCAAGCCCCACATCAGGCTCTCTGCTTAGCAGGGAGACTGCTTCCCCCTCTCTCTCTGCCTGCTGCTCTGCCTACTTGTGATCTCTGTCAAACAAATAAATAAAATCCAAAAAAAAAAAAAAAAAAAAGCATGTGCCTGCGTGTCATTACAGGTACACAAAGAACTAACTACTTACCTTGGGCTGCATATCTACAAGAACCATCCTCCACCAGAACATTATAGAAAGGCTGATGATGGCCATGAGGCAGGCTGTGAACGTTCATGTTTCGGATCCACTCGTGTCCCATCATGCAGGTGGGGTCCCAACCATAGATCACACAGTTATAGCCATACCTAATTAACATAAGAGCAATGGCAAATCAGTTCCCTGGGACCCTGTCACAGTGACTGTGGGATGTATAAATAATGGCTTGGTTCTCCTAAGCTCATGCCCTTATAAACTTACCTGCTTTTATCCCTGTTAAGCATTTTTCAGGACACTCCGGGCCCCCTTTGTAAGCCACTCTTATTATCAACATAGCACCGCAGTTGGAAAAGAAAAAACTTCAACCAACCATCATGGGACAACTGGTTATCCACATGGAAGGGGTATCAAGACTCGGGCCTGAGAGCAATGCACAATATTAGCGGGACGAAGGCCTAGATATAAAATGCAGAATTCCCAAGATAGCTTCATGACAAAGGACGGGTCTAAGATTTCTTAAGCCAGGTAGGAACAATTCAGTCCCTAAGGGTAGAGTACTCAATCGTTCAATAGTATTACAGGAGCCAGATCCAAACAGACTGTTTAAACACATACAGGCCACCGGGCAACAGGAACTCTGACCAGACTAATGTGACTAGATGAAGGAACTGTCTTTCCTTAGGTGCGACAAGAGGATGGTAAATGTACTTCTAAGCAACAGAGCAAGCCTTTACCTTTTAGGGACATGAAATTCAACAGCTACAGAGGGAAATGATGTCTGGCACGGGCCTGGGGAGGTGGGTGTGTGGTGGGCCTGGGGGAGGAACAGTGAGGGCGAACCCTCACAACGGCGGAAGCTGGGTATGGGAGCACGTGCCCCTGGTTCGCTAAACTCATCTCCACGGGTGTATGTCTGAAATTTCCATAATGAAATTGAAAGAAAAAAAAGCAATAAAAGAATGAAGAATGCTAGCACCACACCGGGAAAAGGTATTTGCCATGTACACACATACAGACGCTAGCAGCAGGACACATGGCTACGAACCAACAAGAAAGGCAAATAACTCAGGTGAGGAATAAGAACACTTGAAGATGGGGCACCTGGGTGGCTCAGGGGGTTAAGCCGCTGCCTTTGGCTCAGGTCACGAGACCCTGGGATCGAGTCCTGCATTGGGCTTCTTGCTCAACGGGGAGAGAAGCTTCCTGCTTCTCTCTCTGCCTCTCCCTGCCTCTCTGCCTGCTTGTGTGCTCTCTCTCTCTGACAAATAAATAAAACCTTTAAAAAAAAAATACTTGAAGAGATGCTTCATAAAAGGAAATCTGAAGGAGCTTCTTTTTGTACATTTACCAGTCACTCTGCATAATGAGACTGCAATCTGGGAAATGCACACGAAAACCACGGTGAAATACTATTTGCCATTTGCTATGTAAGTGCATTCTCAACAGTGTGGCAAGAACACAGGCCAGTGAGAACAGGCACCCTCCCTCCCAGCCAGCGGGAAGTAGGGGGACATTCAGCACAGTTGCCGTGGAGACACTTGCATCTCGCCTAGTACTCCAGCACCGCCTGCCCTACTACCCAGCAAACCCTACCCATGACTCAGATGCAAAGGGATGGAGATGAAAAGCAGCATCAGAACAATGAGGAAATGAGAGGGAAAAGAGCCCTGTGGCTTACGGATCCTCCTGACAGAACAAAAAGAGTGGATCCGGTTCAGACCAGTTCAGCCTTCAGCAGTTTCTGCGGTGGACACTCGGACGCAGTGGCTCCTGAGAAGCATGTTCGGGGCACGCCGGGCGTCCTCTGCAGGCGCGGGGGATGGGCAGCACAGGCACTCACCTCTTATGCTTCATAATGAGCCCAATGGAGTAGCAGACGTCTCTGTGCTTCTCGTGGGAGCGCAGCTTCACCTCCACGCCCACCTCCTCCTTCTTCCGCTCAATGTGCTCTAATGTGTGCTGCACCAGATAGCCCACCGCCCCGTGCTGCCCGGGGTCTAGGGTCTGAATGTGCTGGAGGATGTCAAGCACCTTCAAGACAAGACAGAAAGACTAGGAGATAATATTTTCATTTAGGCCTTTTTCTTTTTCCCGGCACGGGATTTAGACCTACATAACCTGGCAAAGGACGGCAAGGTGGGGCCGCGCTGATGGCCCCCGCGGTCTGTGAGCTGCTGGTCACCCTTCAAAGGCTGGGCACTGGCCCCAGACCTTCCAATCCAACCAGCAGGAACAGAGGAGTGACTCAGAAACTCGGTGTGCTGCAGTAAGCACGGGGGAGGAGGCCTGGGCCGGCCACCCATGGGCACGTCTGGATTATGGAACTCTAAAAGGTTCTAACAGTCTTGGTCAGTGTGGGGATTCGGTTTTTCATACACGGAAAGGAGACGATTATAATCTGCCACTCATCAACTGGGGAGTAAGAGCTGCTAAGCTGCTTTGGTCCAGCTCAAGGGGACAGAGCTGCCTTTGCTGCACAAGGCGGAAGGGGCGACAGAGAGGACACCCGAGTGATGCGAATGAGCTGAGCTGATGAAGACGGGTCTCCAGTTCTGAAAACGTACGCATCGCTTCAACTGCTGTAACGTCCAGTGGAACGCTGTACTTGAGTGGGCAAGCAGAGACCACATCTCTGTGGAATGGAAATGACTAAGCCACTAGCAGCAGAACCGTCGGACTCCAAGGTCACGGTTCCTCCTACTGTACACGGTGCCTCTAAGGAAAACTGCAGATTCAAATGAAGCTTCACACACACACACAATCATCCAGCGCCTGTTCTACAGCATTCAGCAGAGGCTCTCAGACGTGCTCCTCTCGGGGGGACAGGATCTTTACCTCTTTACGGAGTCGAGACAGAGCACGAGCAGACAGAATGACCTGGATTCTAGTCCCAGATCCATCAAACTGGCTGTTTCTACCTCTAGTTTATACACTTACCAAAAGATGGTTAATAAGTGTCCTATTTCCTGATATATTCTGACCCAGTAAAAGTGTTGTGAAAACTAGTTTTTCACAATGCAGGATGTTACTCCAAAACCTGATCTTGTCTTCCAGATCGAGACTTCCAGGATCTCAGTATTTACTGAACGCTGCTTCTCCGCCGATCACTGTGCCCAGCCCACCACGTCTTACTTCGTTTACTCCTCCCAAGCTGAAGGTCAGCAGTACCATCAGTGCGGACTTCCAGAAGAGGAATCAGGCACTATGAAGTTAAGGAACTCGCCAGAGGTCCCAGGACTGTGAGGGGAGGGAGGTGTGGACCCGAAGCTGACTTTCAATATCAGGTCTCAACCACCATCTTACCAAAGTGAGGCAAGGAGCATTTTAATTCACTGTTAGGAAAATGGACCAAATGGTACAACCCTAAGCACCTCAAATCCAGTTTCAACAAGTAGCAACTGAGTGCCAGTTTCCTCCCACATCCCACCTCGAGTAGTGGGGGACACGGACACTATGTATACTTTTTAGCTAAAAGCATGGGATTTGAATGGTGAGCTTCTATTTCCTCTGCGTGCATATGGCTTCCCTTGTGTTCCCACATGCAGTTCCAAGCACAGCGGACCCTTGGGTTTGAACTGTGTGGGTCCACTTACCTGAGGATTGTTTCTAGTACAGGGCTGTAAATCTATTTTTTCTTTGTGATTTTTCTTAGTAACATTTTCTTTCCTCTAGCTTACTTTGTTGTAAGAACACAGTACGCTCTCATATAGCGTGTTTATGTTCAACTACTTGCTATCAGTAAGGCCTCTGGTCAAGAGCAGGATGCTAGTTAAGTTCTGGGGAACTCAAGTTGTATGTGGATTTTTAACTGCATCGGGGGCCAGCACCCCAACCCCCAGGTTGCACAAGGGTTGACTACAGTTACTCTGAACTGCACTTCCATGACATTCTGCAGACACAGCTCCCCTCCCAAACTAGCAGCCCCCACCCCGGCAGATAAGTGGAACAGATGTAACTCTTCTAAGCACAGAGGAAGTCTCCAACTCACTCGGAGGATCAGGCGGAGATATGGTTCAGGGGTAATTATGGCCTCCTTCTCCTGATGTGCGGATGACAGCGTGAGGAGAGAGGGCAGAAACAGAAAAGAGAGCGGGCTGGGGCCCTGGCGTGCTCCTGAAGAACAGTGATGGTGAGGTGCTGCGATGTCTCCAACCAAATGTCTAGGCCAATAATCCCAGGAGCCCACAGTTTTGGGGGTAGAGATCTTAGAACGAGGGGTGGGGGTGTCTATCACTCACATTTGGCAACCCTTACTGTAAAGAGCCAGAGAACAAATACTTCAGGCTTTGTGGGCCATAGGGTCTACGACCCAACTACTCTTCTTTGCCCCTTGCGGCTGGGAAGCAGCCAGAGACAGAGAGTAAACAAATGGCCTTATACGAGATGTGCCTTCGAAGAAACATGACAAAGCCAGGTGGTGGCAGAGTCTGCTGGCCCTATTCTGTTCTCCTAACTACAGGTTTCCCCCCGAGACTCTCTACGATGTGCTTGGCTCCAGGTCTCAGATACCATTTGTCTGTGGCCTCTGCTGCTTCTGGGGCTTCAGCCACCGGGTGCTGATGTGAGGAGCCCCTGCCGAATGCCCTCAGACAGCTGCCCTCGGTGGCCCCAGATTGTATCAAATCCAGCACACCCCAAACTGGACATCTTCTCCTGTCTCTGAAACAAGACTGCTCTCCAAACACTCACTCTTAACGTGGCCAAACATTATGGAAAAGCTAGACATCCTCTCCCTCATTATCTAATGAAGTTCTGTCACTTTTTTTTTCTTTTCAAAGATTTTATTTATTTGGGGCCCCTGGGTGGCTCAGTTGTTAGGCAGCTGTCTCTGGCTCAGGTCATGATCCCAGGGTCCTGGGATCGAGCCCCACACTGGGCTCCCTGCTTGGCAGGAAGCTGGTTTCTCCCTCTGGCACTCCGCCTGCTTGTACTCTCTCTCTCTCTCTCTCTCACTGTCTCCCTCACTGTCAAATAAATAAATAAAATCTTAAAAAAAAAAAAAAGATTTTATTTACTTATTTGAGGGAGAGAGAGAGAGAAGCAGATTCCCCACTGAGCAGGGAGCTTGATGAGGGGTTCAATCCCAGGACCCAGAGACCATGACCTGAGTTGAAGGCAGTCGCTTAACTGAGCCACCCAGGCATCCTGAAGTTCTGTCACTTCTTAATCATTCATTCCAGCATCTTTCTTGAGCGCCTACCATGTTGTGGGAGCAAGGGAACACTTCACTTCACCGTAGTATTAAGAGCAAGGAAGTAGCTACGGTGAAGAACAAAGCAAATGTGGTCCTTGTCCTTAGAGATCCTAGTCCATGGCGAAGGCACAGTAAACAAAGAACCACGGTATGCTTATAGAAAGGTCATCAAAAGGACAAGCACATGGCTGGTGGGTCAGGGTAAGCTGACTGCCGTGGAGGGGCTGACGAAGGGCTTTCAGAGGCAAAGCTGAAGCTTGGCAAAAAGTAGCCAACACATGGGACTGAGGGCTAAGGAAAGGTGTTTTAGGCAGTGCTGCAGGCCACGCCAAGGACCAAGGCAAGAGAACAGGGACGAATGGAGGATATGGCTGGGGAACGGAGCACCAAAGGGGCAACTGTGAGAGCTGAGAAGCTCAGGCTGGCAGGGCCAGACCCCCAAGAAACTAGTAAGCCGGACTAAAGACAATGAACCGGATCTGCAAGGCACTGGGGTAGCCACTCAGAAGGCTCTGAGCACTTTAGGAAGGCAGACTCTGGCTACAGTGTGTAAAACGGGTTCAAAAGGTCTAAGGGCAGAGGGAAGAGCAGTCAGGCGGCCTCTACAGTACTCTAGGAGACAGGGCCATGTGCAGATGTGCAGCAGACATGGGGGGTGTGGGTCTGGAGCCCAGGGTCCAGGCAGGACGTCAGTCAGGAACGGTCAGCCTACAGATGGTAACTGAAGCAAGGAGGCCCAGCGGCATCACTTCGGGGAAAGGAGTAGAGTCAGTAGAAGTCTAAGAAACTAGCCCGCAGTGAGCAGCCTCTAGGGAAGAAACACAGGACAAGGAACTAGCAAGAGCCTGAGAACCACGGGCCACAGTGTCAAAGGAACAGAGCAAAGGAACAGAGCGTTCTGAGCAGGAGCGGCCCCAGTGATCAAGAAAGATAAGGAAAGACAAGTTATCTATGGATCTGGCAACAAAAATGGTCTCAGTAAGAAGGGGTCATTGGCTCCCTTGGCAAGAGCAGTGTGTGTGGAGGGGGAATGATCACCGTGTTCTGGCGCACGCGAAGGAGGCAAGGCAGGTGGCCATCCCACCGCACGGTTGCACGTAGGCATAGCTGGCCAGGGCTTGAGCCCTGCAGGGGAGGAGAGAGATAAGGAGAATGCCAGCAGGGCTGTCACGGGAGTGCTTTTTGTTTTCTTCCCCAAGGATGAGAGATATTGGAGTCAGTAGAATCCTGATGGCAGAAAGCAGAAATAGGGAGTTGTAGACAGAGGAAAACAGAGTGGGATCCAGGGCGCAGATGGTTGCCTTGGAAAACTGGAAGGACATCTTTTCCAGCAAGATGTAGAGGAAGAAAGGGGAAGGCAGGGCCAGGGGTCAAAGTAAGCAGGAAGTCCAGCAGCAGAAAGTAGAATGTGCCTGGGCGCAGGCTTCACCCTCTCCCCGGAGCCTGATGGCACACAGGGGTGAGGCGTGAGGGTGGGCTTAGGCACCAAACTGCCCTCCCGCAACTCCTGAGCCATCAACACCTGTGCAGGTGGTCTCAGCAGGTTACCCGACTTCTGCCGCTTCGGTTTCATTATTTATAGAATGGCAAAAACCCAGCATCCATCCCACAGAGTTGGAAGGACGTGTCTGATAAGCGCCAGCAACTTTTCAAAATGTGACCATCCTACACTCTCTCTTCCCATCATGGCCACAGTAGCCCTGGATCTTGGCCACAGTGACCCAGTGGACCTGTGTTTCTTAGCTCTTCCTGACTTACTTCAATTGAACACAAGGTGACTTTCCCACCTTCCCAGTTTGGGAGTATTTCCCTTTTACCTAAAAAGGCCAAACTAATTCCAAGTCCTCCAGAAACTGATCCAAAAATATATTTTACACACACACACTCTCTCTCTCACGTTTATATGCATATGTTTATGTGTATAAACCCTCGTCAGGTGGGCCCGTAGCACCGAGCTCCCCACCTCTGTGGCACGGATAGGTGGAAATAACCTACTTTTCTGTCCTCTGAAATGGTTTCCCACCCTCCAAGGTCCAACTCAAACCCTTGTTCTGGAGAGGAGCCTTTTCTAACTGCTTCAGCGTCCCCCGGATTCTTCCTCCACAGGAGCCCCAGTTTTGCTGCTCTGTCTCAGGTTGCTCCCCTAGCTCAAGGACACACATACAGAGGGGAGTCACCGGAGCAGAGAATGAGCCACTTTTCACTCCTGATTCCCAAATGAGGGGAGGCATCTAAGTGCTTGATCCCAAAAGCAAACGAATGGTCATGGTGGGAAAAATGTTCTGTGCAAAAGCAATCTGGAACTTGTTATTGTGACATTTGCTTGGCAGGATGGCGTTCCTGGACTGTCCAAAGAGGATACGAAGTTACCTCCCCAGTGGACAACGTGAGCACTACGCTGAGTCCATCATCAAAGGTTAAGGATGTGAGAGCTCCTGCAGACTTTCCCCCAGAGCTGAGTTTCACCTTACCCCTTCTATGGCTGATGTGTAATTAAAGTACAGAATTTACTTATAAAAAGCCATGCTTTTGAGAGGGTCTCTGCATTCTACAAATTATCATGAAATTCCTTAAAGACAAAAGTGACAGGAATGAGTTACGTAGACCCCAGTCTCAAAAATAAAGTGGGCAAAAAAATTTGAACTCCGGACAAGGGGGTTCTGGGAAGTAGACAGTCGCTTCAGTAGAGAATCTAGTTCTACCAGATCACGGGATGTTCTGAGAGAACATCTGCTAGCTGGACAACATGGCATCTTAAGATAGATCCCTTGGGATTTTCCTACTGATGTGCCCTTTCTTAGACCTATATTAGACCACTGAAGTGGGGAATAAATAAGCCAGTTTAATTCTATGCAATGTGGAGTTGGACTATGTACCACTCTCTAATAACATGAGCAGATGATTTTATGGTGACGTCTCTGTGAGCACTCAGAACGAAAATTCTCTCGGCAGGCTGCTCTACACAAACAAAATGGATTACTAGCACATTCCCACGGCAAAGCCAGGGCATGATGGAAATGCACAGCTGCTCCCATGCTGTAGCCATCGGGCTTACTCCCCTGCTGCACCCCCAGCTCGCTGAGGAGTGTTTCCGATCGCAGACGGCGCGGTCCTCTCCAAGGGCTTGCCACTGGCCACCGGGGCTATTAGGACACGGAGAGGCCCGAGTGGGCCTGGCTCAAAATTCAACAGCTTTCAAAGACAGAGCCAGTCCTTCAAGGCCAGCGGTGGGACCCAAATACATGGAAGATCCATTTTTTCCTTGTCAAACAGGGGTGTTTATGTACGGTCCCTTTCTGGACTACCAGCACAGCTGGGTGGGGAACATTTAGAGTTTTGCTTCCCTTTGCGGAGTCGGGGTGACCTGAGGCAAACACATGTATGGGCAAGAGCAGGTGAGATGCAGAGCTGAGGCCTGGTGATTCTAGGGGCTTAAGGCACGGACCACAAAGAGAAGAGGCAACTCCTATCAGTATATGCAATTGTTTTAGAATAAAGGAGACAAAAAAGATTTAACTGAGGGGCCAAGATTGGGAGAGTGAATCAATTTATGTTTATTATCCCCCAGACTGATACAAGGATAAACTTTGCAGAGCCGCCTTTTCAAGCTAGAATTTCCCTCTCTAAGGCAAGGGCAAAGCAGCAAAGTTAAATAATTACCTTCTCTGGCCAGATTCCTAGGTGGAAGTAGAGCCTGGCTTGAAGGAGGAGGAGCTGCACCTGGTCCGGGTACATGGCCAGATAGAGATCCAACGAGTCTCTCAGGAGCTGGTAGGACTGGTCGATGCCTTCCCTGGCCGGGGAAATAAATCACTGTCTTACTCTGCTTGCTTCTGAGCTGAGACCCTCCATTTCAAGGCCCAGGTTGTAAAAGTAATGGACACAAATGCCACACCTTTTCTAATTCTGGTAACGTCCTTTCTGTTCAGCACATCGCTACAATGATTTTAGTAATAATGATAAAACCCCAAAGAAACAGAACTTTTTTGTACCCTGCTTTGGTGATGGGCATTAAGCTAAACTCATAATCACCTAAGTAACCCTGTACGTAATTAAAAATAAATTCTGAATAGATGGAGCCCAGAGGACTCTTATGCGACAGGAAAACTGTTCTGTACCACACGGTGGATACATGTCATCATGCATTTATTCAAACCCACAGAATGCACACTATAAGAGTGAAGGCGAATGTGAACCGTAAACTCTGTTAATGACCTGGCCTTGGAGGTTCATCAACCACAACTAATGTCCCGCTCTGATGGGGGGACGGTGACAGTGGAGAGTCTGTGGCGTGGAGAAGGGCCAGGGGCGATAGGAAAATTCTCTGTACTTTCTGCTTCCTTTTGTTATGAACCTAAAATTGCTCTAAAAAAAAAAAATCTATTTAAAAAGAAACAAAACTATGACTTCAACAACCTTCTATTTTCCCTGTAAGACAAATTTCCTTTGACTCAGAAGCAAAATAGTTTCATACTTTTCTTATCTAAGTGATAGAAATGTGTAAATCAAGGGACTTGACAAAGCACTTGGACGTGAGAACATCCTGTCCCCGAAAAATAATCTCCACCCATCTAAAATACCCTTGTTACTCAAGAATGCTTTCAGTATCACGGACAGCTTACACAAGTGCACGGCGAAGGGGTTAAAGAATCACTCAGCACATGTTAAACCGGACTGCACCGTGTCACGGGGATGCGTTTCTTCCTGCAGTGGGTTGACAGCTGTAGATAACCCCAGCTGTGCCCCACAGCATCCACGGCTTCGCCAAATCCCCCATTCGTGCATCGAATAAAATCCTCCGTGAGGCCATCCACGCCCCTAAAGACATGCACTCGGCACAAGTGCTGGAAAACCAAGAAAACCTTACCGCTTTCCCAGGCTTAAAAGGTTTCCCACCATGCGCTGTAACACTTTCTTCACATTGACCACCCCGTACAGCGCCGCTGTCACGTGCTGGCCGATCAAGTATTCACACTCCTTCACCGTCAGCTGCTTCCCCTTCCCGAAGGCATCTATGTAGATGTAGTCAAAGATGTCCAGGCTCGCCCTATGTGAACGGTACACGTAGTTAACCAGATCTTGGGGCAGAGCTGAACAAGGGCCCTCCATCCCCCCACCTCTAATTTCAGCAGCTGAAGTTAGGGCCTGAGTATGAACACAGCAGCGTTCCAAGTATTAGAGCCTTATCTAAAGTTCAAAATCTGACCCTTTATGCCTGCCCTACTGCGCTAAGACTGCAAGACACAGACGTTTAAGGAACAGCACTGATGTATGCCATCAAATACAGTTTTGGGGGCGATTAGGCCAGATTAAACGAAGTTTGAGATCAAACTAGAATTCACTGGCGTGCTCTATAAGACACTCAATCCAAAGTCTGCCTGAGAGCAATACTGACGGAAGGCCCGAGGCCCTCTGTGCACCCCGCAGTTGGCACAGTGTGTATGGGCTCTGAGGCTTGGGGCTGTCAGGAGAGTTATGGAGCCCTGCCCCTAAGTCTACAGACACGTTCAGGTGGTCAGCTTGGCCTGGGAGCCCGTGCCAGACCAGAGAGCAGGGCCTTGGCACTCAACCACGCCATCCCTCCTGTGAACCATGCTCTTGAACAGGGTGGCCCACGCTAAGTGGGAGGAGGTCACACAAAGCAAGTCCTCATCGCATTACCAAGAACATTCTATGAGGATTCCTGAGAGATTCAGTGGGTCTTTGTTTCAGGGATAGTTGTGTTTTTTTTTTCTTGAGCAACTGTTCCACTTTGATCTTATGCCCACTGCAAGCCATGTAAGAGATTTTCTCTTTGGCTTCTTTATTTTTTTTTTTTAAAGATTTTATTTATTTATTTGATAGAGATCACAAGTAGGCAGAGAGGCAGAGAGAGAGAGGAGGAAGCAGGCTGTCCGCAGAGCAGAGAGCCCGATGCGGGGCTCGATCCCACGACCCTGGGATCATGACCCGAGCCGAAGGCAGCGGCCTTAACCCGCTGAGCCACCCAGGCGCCCCCTTTGGCTTCTTTAAAAAGCCCAGTCAGATTTCTTCCTAGAGGCCTACCAATATCCTTTCTGTGGCAAGACAGATGGAATGTTCCAGAAACAAGGAAGGCTCTTCAACTCTTATTATGAGTCTAGGAGAACCATGCATATACATACAAATTTATAGGCAAAAATCCTAAATAAAGCATGAACAAATCATACAACAAGGTGTTTTCAAAAATCCATATGATTAAGACAGATGTACCCCAAGAATGAAAGGAGAACTGAACATTAAAAATTTATTTTAGCACACACAGTCTAAAAGAAAAAACTAGGGGCGCCTGGGTGGCTCAGTGGGTTAAGGCCTCTGCCTTCGGCTCAGGTCATGATCTCAGGGTCCTGGGATCGAGCCCCGCATCGGGCGCTCTGCTCAGCGGGGAGCCTGCTTCCTCCTCTCTCTCTGCCTGCCTCTCTGCCTACTTGTGATCTCTGTCTGTCAAATAAATAAATAAAATCTTTTAAAAAAATAAATAAATAAAAGAGAAAACTACTTGATTATATCAGACACAGGAGATTTTGGAAAAAAAATTTAATGCCCACTTTTTAATAAAACTGAAGCCAACTATAAATTTAGAAGGCAGCTCTGATAATCCCAATGGAAGAAAATACCCCAAACATCATGCTTGATGATGAAATTTTAAAAGCATTCCACCTAGGGGTGCTTGGGTGGTTCAGTAGATTAACCATCTGCCTTTGGCTTGGGTCGTGATTCCAGGTCCTGGGATCCTGCTCCGCATCAGGCAGGCTCCCTTCTCAGCAGGAAGTCTGCTTTTCCTTCTCCCTCTGCTGTTCCCCCTGCTTGTGCTCTCTCACTCTCCCAAATGAATACAGAAAATCTTTTTTTTTTAAGCTTTATTTATTTATTTGTCAGAGAGAGAGAGAGCACAAGCAGGGGAACAGTGGGCAGAAGGAGAAGCAGGATCCACACCAAGCAAGGACCCCAATGAAGGATTCAATCCCAGGACCCCAGGATCATGACTGGAGCCAAAAGCAGCCACCCAGGTGCCCCTGAATGGGTAAAATCTTTTAAAACAAATAAGTAAAGAAAGCATTCCACCTAAAGTCCTAAGACAAGGGTACCTGCTATCACTGTTTCTACTCAACTTTGTGCAAGAGGACCCAGTCAGCACAATAAGTACAAGAAACAGAAACATACAAGGGCTAGAAAGAAAAGAAAACTGTCATGATTCACGGGCAATGTGATGCTCTACACAGAAAACCCAAGAGTTGACAATGAGCTCTAATAATTTATTCAGCAAAGGGATTATCAGGGTTGCCTGGGTGGCTCAGTGGGTTAAAGCCTCTGCCTTCAGCTCAGGTCATGGTCTCCGGGTCCTGGGATCGAGCCCCACATTGGGCTCTCTGCTTGGCTGGGGGCCTGCTTCCTCCTCTCTCCCTCTCTCTGCCTCTCTACCTGCTTGTGATCTCTGTCAAATAAATAAATAAAAATCTTAAAAAAAAAGGGATTATCAGATCTATACCTAAATATCAATCATGTCCCTATACATCAACACTTAGTAAATGTAATTTTTAAAAACTACCATTTATAATAGCAACAAAAATGTAAGGTTCTTAATGAAAAAAACTAGCAGAAAGCCAAAGAACTACATGAAGAACACAATAAAATCTTTTTAAGGGGGCACCTCCATGACTCATTCAGTTGAGCGTCTAACCTGATTTCAACTCAGGTCATCTCAGGGTCATGAGACTGAGCCCTATGTTGGGCTGGGCTCTGAGCTGAGCGTGGCGCCTGCTTACGATTCTCTTTCCCTCTCCTCCTTCCCTCTCTAAAAATAAGTAAGTAAGTAAATAAATACATAAATAAATAAAATCTTCTTGAGAACATTAAAGACCAATGTTGAGGGAGGTATCGTGTTCCGAGATTCATTGGTGAAAACACTGACAATACTGCTCATATTCATCTATGACTCCAATGTAAGATAAGCTCTGGTGCCAGTCGATATCCGTACAGGCTTCTGAAGGAGTCTGGTAAATGGATTTTTTTTTTTAGATTTTTTTTTTTCATTTATTTGAGAGACAGAGATAGTGACAGAGATAGTGTGAGAGAGAACAAGCAGGGAGGAGAGGTGAGGTTGAAGCAAGCTCCCGCTGAGCAGGGAGTCCGAAGCGGGGCTCGATCCCAGGATTCTGGGATCATTACCAGAGCCAAAGGCAGATGCTCAGCCAACTGAGCCACCCAGGCGCCCCTGCTAAATGGATTCTAAAACTATAGAAGAGCAAAAGGCTAAGAACAGCCAAGGGAATTTTGAAGAACTCGATGGGGGTCTGACCAGCAGATACTAGTTAATGACAGAGCAGAGACCAGATGCACGAGGAACGTGGGTGAAAGTGAGGACCTGGAGGGCCTGCAGCCCTGCGGGTGCTTCAGAGGCGGCGTGCCCCCCACTATTCTCACCAGCTTCCTCTCTTTCCTGAGGACCCAGCCAGGAGGCTCAGTGTTTACTTCTGCCAGGTGCCTCGGGTGCTAACAAATTACTTCACTGTTCGGCTGCATTGCTAGTGTGCATTCGCTGCAGCCTAAGGAAAAATGACAGTTACCACGCACAACTGTACCCAGCAATAAGTTACTATGGCAAATAATACGGTAATTAGTTTTAAATGCTTTATATCATGCAGAGATCCTTGGTGGATTATTACATGGCCATTTAAGAGCATTTATGAGGTATTTGGGGAAATTGGTTGGGTTATTTAGGGAAAGAGAATGGGCTGAAAAAGCATACTTCCCACTTACAGTAACGGAAAATGGGTGTCTGTTATCCAAAAAAGAAGCCATGCAACACATTTTTAGAAATAGATATCGGAAAGGAAGGGAAACCCATACATACCATTTAAGGAAATATACATATGTGATGAACTATAAAAATTTGCAAGGAAATAAGAAAACTTCCAGATAACTGGTGGATATCTCTGCAGAGCAGCAGGGGGAGGAAGGATACCCAGAAGGTTCCTACGATACGTGTTTTACTTCTTGAACAAGGTGTAGAAACACAGAGATGAGTGGGGCACCCAGGTGGCTCAGCTGGCTGAGTGGATGTCTGACTCTTGATTTCGGCTCAGGTCATGATCCCAGGGTCCTGGGATGGAGCCCGGAGTCAGGCTCCATGCTGAGTGTGGAGTCTGCTTGAGATTCTCTCTTTCCCTTGCCCTCTGCCCCTCCCTGAACTTATGCATTCATGCTCTCTAATAAATAAATCTTTAAAAAAAAAGACCTTGAAATAAAGAAATAAGTTATACCTTTCTTCTAGGAAGGCCTCACAAATTCTACTAGGCGTGTAAAGCACTAGGTCAACTCAATCCTCCAAACCATTTGAAAAACACGTGCCCCATTTTCACAGAGTAAAAAACTGAGACTCAGAGGAAGCAGGTCTGAACCCTGCCCAACTTCAAAGCTCAGGTATTTTCTATTATTCCATTCACCAAAGGATATCACAGTCACCCAAAGAACAGGATATGATTAAATAATGTTTCTTTTTCCTCTAAATGGTACATTCGATGCTAAGATAGTTCTGCCTATTTGATGAACTGTTTCTTTCAGAAAAGCCAAGCTCCAGATGATAAGAAACCGAGCATTTGCTTTGCACATGAGTGAGAATGTGGCTACCTTGTCCTCTCCCCAACCTCCCTCCTTGCCCTCCCCCCCCTTCCTCCTCCTCTCTCTGATGAGGAGGGAGAGGGGGGAGATTTTATGGAAGACTACAAAGTAAGACTTTCTTTAAGAACTCTTTGATCTAGATGGATTTCACAGATATATCGGAACATTTCATCCCAAAACGGCAGAATACACATTCTTTTCAAGTACACATGGGACATTCTCCAGAATATATCACGTACCAGGTCACAAATCAGGCCTCAACAAATACAAAAAGACTGAGATCATACCATGCATCTTCTCTGACCACAAGAAAAAAATTGGCAAGACACAAATATGTGGATATTAAATAACATGTTACTAAACAATGAGTGGGTCAACCAGGAAATCAAAGAAGAATTTAAAAAATACGCGGAAATAAATGAAAATGAAAACACAACTGTCCCAAACCTCTGGGTTGCAGCAAAGGTGGTCATAAGAGGGAATTATATAGAATACAGTGATACAATACATTCGAAGCAAGAAAAAATCTCAAACAATCCAACCTTACTCCTAAAGGAACTGGAAAAAGAACAAGAAATGAAACCTTAAGTCAGCAGAAGAAGGGAAATAAGAAAAGTAAGTGATATAGAAAAACAAAACAAAACCCCAATAGAGCAGATTAATGAAACCAGGTACCAGTTCTTTGAAAAACTAGTAAAATTGATAAACCTCTAGCCAGACTTATCAAAAAGCAAATAGAAAGGACCCAAATAAATAAAATCACAAACAAGACAGGAGAAATAACAACCAATACCACAGAAATACATCCAGTTATAAGAGAATTATTCTGAAAAATTATGTCACCAAATCAGACAATCTGGAAGAAATGGATAAATTCCTAGAAACATACAAAGTACCAAAACAAACAGAAAGAAAAAGAAAATTTGAACAGAGCAATAACCAGCAAAGAAACTGAATCAGTAATAAAAATAAATCTCCCAACAAACAAAAGTCCAGGGCCAGATGGCTTCACATGTAAATTCCACGGAACATTTAAAGAGAAGTTACTACCTACTATTCTTTTTTTTTTTTAAGATTTTATTTATTTATTTGACAGACAGAGATCACAAGTAGGCAGAGAGGCAAGCAGAGAGAGAGGAAGGGAAGCAGACTCCCTGCTGAGCAGAGAGCCTGATGCGGGGCTCAATCCCAGGACCCTGGGATCATGACCTAAGCCAAAGGCAGAGGCACCCACCGAGCCACCCAGGTGCCCCCTACCTACTATTCTTAAACCACTGCAAAAAATAGAAAAGAAAGGAAAACTTCCAAACTCCTTCTATGAGGCCAGCATTGCCTTTATTCCAAAACCAGATAAAAACTCCACTAAAAAAGAGAACTACAGGGGTGCCTGGGTGGCTCCGTCAGCTGAGCATCAGACTCGACTTCGGCTGCGGTCATGATCACAGGGTTGTGAGACTGTGCCCTGAGTTGGGCTCCATATTCAGCACAGAGTCTGCCTGTCCTTCTCCCTCCTTTCCTGCCCCTCCCCACATTGGTGCATGCATGTGCACGCTCTCTCAAATAAATAAAATCTTAAAACAAAAACAAAAACAGAACTATAGGCCAATATCTCTGATGAACATGGATGCAAAAATCCTTAACAAAATACTAGCAAACAGAATCCAACAACACATTAGGAGAATCATTCACCATAATCCAGTGGGATTTATTTCTGGGTTGCAAGGGTGGTTCAATATTCACAATCAATCAATGTGATACACCACAGTAATAAAAGAACAGAACCAGATGATCACTTCAACAGATGCAGAAAAAGCATCTGAGAAAGTACAGCATCCACTCGTGATAAAAACACACCCAACAAAGTAGGTTTAGAGGAAACATATCACAACATAATATAAAGGCCATATACAAAAAACCCCATAGCTAATATCATCTTCAGTGGGAAAAAACAGAGAGCTTTTCCTCTGTGGTCAGGAATAAGACAAGGATGTCCACTCTCACCACTGTCATTTAAGATAGCACTGAAGTCCTTGCCACAGCAATCAGACAACAAAAATAAAAGGCATCCAGGGGCGCCTGGGTGGCTCAGTGGGTTAAAGCCTCTGCCTTCACCTCAGGTCGTGATCCCAGGGTCCTGGGATCGAGCCCCACATCGGGCTCTCTGCTCAGTAGGGAGACTGCTTCCCCCACCCACCCACTGCCTGCCTCTCTGCCTACTTGTGATCTCTGTCTGTCAAATAAATAAAATTAAAATGTTTTAATAAATAAATAAATGGCATCCAAAGAGGCAATAAGTCAAACTTTCACCATCTGCAGATGACACAAGACTCTATATAGAAAACCCAAAAAATTCCACTAAATAAAGCCGGATACAAAATCTGCCTACAGATATATGTTGCATTTGTATACACCAAAAATGAAGCAGCAGAAAGAAAATTAAGAATCAATTTCATTTAGGGACGCCTGGGTGGCTCAGTTGGTTAAGCAGCTGCCTTCGGCTCAGGTCATGATCCCAGCGTCCTGGGATGGAGTCCCACATCGGGCTCTTTGCTTGGCAGGGAGCCTGCTTCTCCCTCTGCCTCTGCCTGCCTCTCTGTCTGCCTGTGCTCACTCTGTCTCTCTCTCTCTCTAACAAATAAATAAATAAATAAAATCTTAAAAAAAAAAAAAAAAGAATTTCATTAAAAAAAATCAATTTTAGGGGCACCTGGGTGGCTCAGTGGGTTAAAGCCTCTGCCTTCAGCTCAGGTCATGATCTCAGGGTCCTGGGATCGAACCCTGTATCGGGCTGTCTGCTCAGCAGGGAGCTGCTTCCTTTACTCTCTCTCTGCCTACCTCTCTGCCTGTGATCTCTCTCTGTCAAATAAATAAATAAAATCTTAAAAAAAAAAATCAGGGACGCCTGGGTGGCTCAGGTGGTTAAGCGGCTGCCTTTGGCTCAGGTCATGATCCCAGTGTCCTGGGATCGAGTCCCGCATCGGGCTCCTTGCTCAGCAGGGAGCCTGCTTCCCCTCTGCCTCTGCCTGCCTCTCTGTCTGCCTGTGCTCGCGCTCGCTCTCTCTCTCTCTCTCTCTCTAACTAATAAATAAATAAAATCTTAAAAAAAAATCAATTTTATTTATAATTGCACCAAAACAGTAAGATACCTAGGAATAAATCTAGCCAAAGAAGTGAAAGACCTGTCCTCTGAAAATGATAAAGCACTGATGAAAGAAATCGAAGACACACAGAAATGAAAAGACATTCCATACAAGAGTCCATTTGGCAAGAACAGCCAAAGCAACTTTGAAAAAGCAAAGCCAAGCCCGAGGCATCACAATTCCAGACTTCAAGTATTGTATAAAGCCCTAGTATCTCCAAACAGCATGGCACTGGCACAAAAACAGACACATAGATCAATATAACAGAACAGAAAACCCAGAAATAAACCCACAATTACATGGTCAATTAAACCTTGACAAAGCAGGAAAATATCCAGTGAGGAAATAGACAGTCTCTTCAACAAATGGTGCTGGGAAAACTGGAGAGGAACACACAAAAGAATCAAACACAAAAATTCAAAATGGATGAAGGAGCTAAATGTGAGACATGAAACCGTTAGAATCTGAGAGAAAACAGGCAGTAACCTCTTTGATATCAACCATAGCAACTTCTTTTTAGATACGTTTCCTGAGGCAAGGGAAACAAAAGCAAAAACATACTACTGGGATTTCATCGAAATAAAAAGCTTCTGCATAATGAAGGAAACAACAAAACCAAAAAACAACCTATGGAATGGGAGAAGATACTTGCAAATGACAAATCTGATAAAGGGGTAAGATCCAAAACCTACAAAGAACTTCTACTGGGGCACCTGGCTGGCTCAGGGAAGTGTGCGACTCTTAATCTCGGGGTTGTGAGTTTGAGCCCCACGGTGGGTATAGAGATTATTAAATACAAAAACAAACAAACAAACAAAACCTTGTAAAACTCAGCACTCAAAGAACAAATGATCCAGCTAAACGATGGGCAGGAGACATGAACAGACATTTTCCCAAAGAAGACATCCGAAGAAGACAGATGGCCAACAGACACATGACAAAATGCTCAGTATCACTCATTACCAAGAAATGCAAATCAAATCTATAACGAGCTATCACTTCACACCTGTCAGAATGGCTAAACTCAGCAACATAGGAAACAACAGGTATTTGTGAGGATGTGGAAAAAGGGGAAACCCTCTTGCACTGCTGGTGGGAATGCAAACTGGTGCCACTGTGGGAAACGATATGTAGGTTCCTCAAAAAATTAAAAATAGAACTAACCTATGACTCAGCAATTGCATTTGTAGATAAATACTAATTCAGAGGGATACATGCAGTCTGATGTTAGCAACATAATCTACAACAGCCAAACTGTGGAAACTGCCCAAGTGTCCATCAACAGATAAGTGGAGAAAGAAGTGGTATACTTATACACGATGGAATATTACTCAGCCATCAAAAAGAATGCAATCTTGCCACTTCCAACAACATGGATGGATCTAGAGAGTAAAAAGCTGAGCTAGCAAAATAAGTCAGTCAGAGAAAGACAAATACCATACGATTTCACTCATATGTCAAATTTAACGAACAGAAGAACAAAGGGGGGAAAAAGAGGTGCAAACCAAGAAACAGACTATTAACTATGGAGAACAAGCTGATGGTTACCAGAGGGGAGGTGAGTGAGGTGTGACAGGAAGGATGAAATAGGTGATGGGGATTAAGGCTTATGGTGATGAGCTCTGGATATTCTACAGGAAGTGCTAAATCCCCTGTAACTCACAGTATGCCGTATGTTAACTGAGATTTAAATAAAAACGTAAAAAAAATAAAAATAAAAAGCAAAATTCCATAAAACAAAACAAAAACCTCTTCGATCTATTGTGCCTTGTAACAAGGGACTTGGAGATCCACCTAAAATGATGAACTCCTAGACCTACTCTTTATACATACTTTGAGAGACTTGTAAATTCACACGCAGCTTTAAGAAATAATACAAAATATCCAGAGTGCCCTTCTCCCAGAATCAGAATCCTGACACTGATGGCCCAACCCCAGTGCTCTGGTGAACCTCTGTTCAGGTCCTGCACTTCCTCTCTGCACCGTGGGAGTGAATCCTGAGGCCCAGTCACGACATGGACTAGTGACTCACCCTTCTGCACCTTGGCACCACCTTAACAAGAAGTGACTGGGGAAGTTGACAGGCTCCAGTGGGACCCCCAACTGCCGGGCAATTGTCAAGTAGAGCAGGGACATGCTGATCGGGATTCCTGTCCTGCGAATCAAAACCTAAAAGAGAAAAAAGTCCTCCTTCAGCGTCATGGAAAGGAACCGCACCTCATCGTTCCTACAATGTAAGTGCTACGGGGCACCCGCTGTGCACTGGGAATGACACTAGGTTTTTATGGCTTGAGTGGAGGAATATTTAATTTATTTAGATCAGGGGTCTACTCCACTGCCTGTTTCTGTATGGGGCCTGCATAAGAAGAGTGTCAACACTTTTTAGTGTTTAAAAAAAACAGTCAAGGGATGCCTGGGTGGCTCAGTTGGTTAAGCGGCTGCCTTCGGCTCAGGTCATGATCCCAGCGTCCTGGGATCGAGTCCCACATCGGGCTCCTTGCTCGGCGGGGATCCTGCTTCTCCCTCTGCCTCTGCCTGCCACTCTGTCTGCCTGTGCTCATTCGCTCTCTGACAAGTAAATAAAATCTTAAAAAAAAAAAAAAAGTCAAAAGAATATTATTTTGTGACACATAAAAATTACTTGAAATTCAAATTTCCGTGTCCATACAGAAAGTTTCATAGGAACACAGCCACACTCGTTTGTTTTTGTGTTGTCCATGCCTCCTTTCAACTCCAGACCCGAGCACTGAGGACACATGGCATATGGCCTGCAGAGCCAAAACCTCCGGCCCTTGACAGAGAAAGTTTGCAGACCTGTGATTTAGGGTGTTCGCCTTCCAAAAAGAATAAAAGGCCATTTCAAGGGAAGAAAAAAATTAGGGTAGCACAGAGGGCAAAAGAACAGACTTGAAAATGGTTCCAAGGACAAAGGACATAAAAACTAAGTATCAATGATACAGCCTGCCTAGTTTCTTCTGACCCTTTGAAAGGCCAGTGCAGAAAAAAAGACCTGATTAGTTTAACAGTTTTGTGTCTGTAAGATACAAACTGACCAAAGTCAGAGAAATACCTATTTCCAGACAGGAAATGATCTCAAGGGCTTTCACACAAGAGTTAAGAAATAAAAATCCATAGCAATATCCTGATGGTAAAGGCAAAAATGAGTTTCCCTGGGCACTGAGAGATGAAAAGACAATGTATCTGCCCTAAAAGATGACACAATTGGTCAGAAATGAGCTTAAAAAATATGCATTATTCTAATTCACCCACATTTACCTGGTGCATGTACAAGTTGAGGGCATTATAATAATCCATCCGGTTCCCCTTAAACTTGAGCTGGTCGTAAAGGACATAGTTCATGGCATCCAACACCTGGCTCTGGAGTTCTATCTCCATTATCATGGAGGATTCGCCTGAAACACAGAGATCTACTCTGAGGACACAAGCACTCCCCAAAGTGTGACCATCATCCCAAACAACCCGTACCATACAGAACTAGCAGTGTCCCAACAGGACCCAGCAGGTACTGCCAGTCCAGGGTGGAGAAACAAGCATGAACTCAGAAGTCTTTCTGAATCTCCCGGTGAGCACGTGGTAGTGTCACTAACTGCTTTTCTGGTGACGTCAAGCAACACCCTGCAGAGCTTCTCAAATCAGCCAATTGCTCTGCTAGGTTCTCTTTTGCAAATACAGCTGGATCGAAAGCAATTCCACACCTGCCTTGAAGGCCAAGCTGGGGTGCCGGCTGTTGATGCCCCGGAGGGTTTTGCAAACGAGCTCCACGATGCTGTCAATCTGGGCCTGGATATCTTTAAGGCTGATGTCAGAGAGAGGATTGCAGTACTGGTCAATATATACAGCACCTGAAAATGAACAGGAATTATTGAGTAAGTTCCTATTTTTACCTTTCCCTCTCAGTTGCTCATTCAGCCCAGACACCTGGGGCCACAGTTCTTTGCACCATCTTCCCAGGCAGGCTTCATTCGTGGAGGACAGACCTTGCTGCTAATACGTGGAGAAGGAGTCACATTCTCACAACAAAGGAGTTTAAACACTTTATTTATTTTTGAAAAATAAACCAAATCTTCTCTCAAAGGTTATGGACTCAAAAACAGGCATGAGACAAATCATATTCCCATATTCTATTACAAAGAAAAATAAACGCTATAAAGGAGCTCATTCCAGGAAGTCTGAAAACATAATGGCCTTAAGACAATCACTTTACTTAAAAGAAAAGAAAAGGGGCGCCTGGGTGGCTCAGTGGGTTAAGCCTCTGCCTTCGGCTCAGGTTATGATCCCAGGGTCCTGAGATTGAGCCCCACATCAGGATCTCTGCTCAGGAACCTGCTTCCCCCTCTGTCTCTGCCTGCTTGTGATCTCTGTCTGTCAAATAAATAAAATCTTAAAAAAAAAAAAAAAAAAGAAAAGAAAAAAAGAAGTTGAGGGGCACCTGGCTTGATGGCTAAGTGTCTGCCTTTGGCTCAGGTCACGACCTTGGGGTCCTAGGATCGAGCCCTGCATCAGACTCCCAGCTGAGAAGGGAATCTGCTTCTCCCTCTCCCTCTCCCCCTACTTGTGCGCTCTCTCTCCCTCTTTCTCTCTCAAATGAATAAATAAAAATCTTAAAAAAATTTTTAAAAATTGAAACCCTCAATGAGAGATTTCTACAATTTGTACCTCTCAAAGATGAGACAGTAAATGAACTTTGGAGAGGAGACTGTACTTTCGAATCAGAGAAATAGTGACAATCAGCCAACATGCTGCTGAAGACTTAGACAAAGTAGACCAGAGACACGGTCTCTGGAATCCAGCTTGATTCTCTACTGCCTTGGGCCATTTTCTAACCAGATGCCAAAGGGCTAACTTGATCATTTGTTTATAAGACCTTTTCCCTTGAGAAGCTGCATTTATGACTTTTTTTTTGAGTCATTTTAAATTCAAGAGGTCAGGTTCTTGACCCCCTACTTACACTGCAAGATGCTGAAAGCAGGCATCAAGAGAGCCGGACCCCAGTCCCAGTTTTGCCCCTTAGCTAGTGACGGACTCCTGGGCTTTCTTGGGATGGTTTCCTCACTTTTTGGCTGGAGTCCAAACCATCCTGATGCTATGATTCCTAGACTGCATTAGTCCTATCAGATTATTCTTGTTAGTCTCCACAGATCAAAACCCTGGAGCCGACTTCCACTTGCTCAACAACCTTCAATGGCTGCCCACTGCCTACAGTACTGATCTGGATGAATTAGTGAAAATCATATTATTTATATTTGGAAGATGAAAAATAAGTCATCGTCTTCATAAATAAGCTACAGAAAACAAAGCCTGTCAAATCATTCCTCACTGGGGAAAAACAGATAGGGTGACTCTCCACTCCAAGACGCACAGGAGAAGATTCCGGGGTGGTGAGGCTATTGGAGTTTAATCAACTGAAACAGATTTTTCACTTCCTTCTGGATGATGAGACTTTTACACCAGCAACAAGAATCTGCACCAGGCACTGTGGAGTACACAGTGATCAGAACAATGTTAAGGTCAAGGGACACAAGAAACTTCAAGATGAGCTGGAGAACAAAATGCCCACACTCTGCTGTGGTCTAGTAGTCAGTGCTACTGCACGCACGCCTCCTGAGGCGAGTAAATGTGCAAGCGTTGCAGTAATCAGCAGAAACTCAATGGAAGTTAAATTTGAACTGCACTTCTGCAGGCAAGCAGGATTTAGGGGGGGAATTCTACGAAAAATGAATACCACTAATGAAAATACGAAACCAGGAGGGAGGACAATGACCCGGCTGGAACAAAGGGGGTGTTCTGGAGAGTAACAGGCAAAGGTTTGGGCTTTGGCGGGGTTGGGGGGGGATCCCAGATTACGGCAGGCACTAAAAAACAGGCAGAGTTAATTTTTTTAAAAAAGGCCAAGTTTCAGGCTGGACTGGTGCTAGGTCTCAGCAGCCTTGAGGCTCAGGAAAGCAAGCGCCGCTTAGAAAGCGGCTGCTGGGAGAGGCGGTGACAGCCTGCACGACCACAGGAATAGAATGGGGACACAACCACGCCAGCACTGGAAAGGAAGAAAACTGATGAAAGTCACAGGGAGCAGGGAATGAAAGTGAATGAACAGTCGTATCTGTACTTCATAACCGTAATTTATGGTAGGGCTTATGCAATATGCTAGGAATTTAAATTAGTTTAAAAAAATGAAGTCACATTTTGTTCTTGTCTGACTTAGCAGGAACAGAGTTATTCTGCTCGTCATGTCTGCCCACTCGACTTCTTTCTCCTCACTTCTCGTCATGGACAAGCAGACTCACTGAGGCGCAAGAACACTTGGTCCTCATTAAACTCCAACCGAGGTGGGGGGGGGGGGCTGAAGGGATCTGCCCGAGGTCACACGGAGACAAAACTGGACCAATTTATTTCTGATTTGGAAATGATGCTTCAGAGCTCAGAAAAAGGGAATTTAACCTCATTAGCTCAATTATCAGCCTCATGCTTTGAATTGACGGTACATCTTTAGAAAACACTGTCTCTTCAGCTGACAGCCAAACAGTCTGGCAAAATCTTAGCTCCGCGGTTAGCGGTTCTGTCTCACTGATCAGACCCTATAATCCCGCTCCCAGAAGCCCACGCAGTGCAGGTCACTTCTCCGCTGCTCCGCCCTCAAGGACGGTCTCCACTACTGTACCGAGCGACAACTCAGCTGCCAGTCGAAAGATCACTGTCAGAGCCTCACCTTCAAGATACGATTCATAGTCATCAGGCTGCTGAAGAAACGCCTTAAGGTTATTTAAAATTTTCTGTTGGCGTAGGTAGTAGAGAATTTTTTTAGCGTAGTATTTCCAGGTCAAAGCTTTTCTGGAAAACAAACGAAAATAAGTCAATGAGAATCAAGATACTAACACCTTGATTACCTTATTTTTTACTTCACACTGATCCTAGGATGTAAAGAGCCTACTTAACAAGAAAAATATAATTGCTTCGTGATCACACAGCACTTGTTATCATGGAGGCAGACAGCACAATTTACGACTTTGCATGTGTCACTAACACTAGATCATTCGTGCTGAAGTCCAAGAAACACTGACCTGTTTGGCTTCAGATTTACTAAAAAGAAATCCACGAGAGACCTGAAAGCCGGGGCAGCTGGCTGAGGCTCACGAACCAGGGGTGAGGTGTCTGGAATCCTGGGCACCTGCCTCAGGGAACTCAGGCCTTGGGCTAACGCTTTTCTCTTTCTACGCTTATTCCATGGTGATCTCATCCCATCTCGCGGTTTCAAATGCTATTTCCACTGACAGCCCCCAGTTTATTTTCCAGTATGCATTTCTGCTCTGAACTCTAGACCTGTATATCCAACTGCTACTCCACACCCGCACCAGGGTGTCTGGTGAACTCCTTACGCACGCGTCCCCTCCCAGTCATCTCCCCTCAGGTAAAGGCAACTCTGCCATTGCCATTAGGCCAAAAACCTTGCAGCTCTCCCGGCCTCCTTGCTCGCTTGCTCTCAGAGGCCACATCTAATGCATCCACCCGCACTATTCGCTCTGTCTTCAAAGTCTACCAGACACGTGAACCCTTCTCACTCACTCATCTAAGTCCCCAACATCTTCTGTGTTATAAAAGCACCTGAATTGAGCTCCCAGCTTCAACCCTGCCCCTTGACAGTCTCCCCTCCACATGGCAGTCCAAATGCCTCATTTAGCATGGTAAGTCACAGCACAGCTCACAGCACGGGTTTTCCACTTTGCTCCAAGTAAAAGCCCCAGTCTTAACAATGACCTAAGAGGTCCTTTAACCTCTCCCCCCATGACCCCTCTGACCTCAATTCCTGCTCTTCCCTGCCTCCACCAGGCCTCTGGCCACACTGGTTTCCCTGTTGTTCCTTCACCACGCCCAGTGGTGCTCACCTCAGGCCTCAGCACTCTCAGCTTTTTGACTACAACATTCCTTCCCTGGGGATCTACAGTCTGCACCCTTGTCTCCTTTCAGGTTTTCATTCAAATGTCATCTCAAGTTAGGTCTTCTCCCCTCACGGCCAAGCCAAACACCCCTTCTTGATTAGTATTTGTTTATAGCAATTTGCATCTTCTAATGTCATCAATCATCTTAACTTGGTTAGTGACTATCTCCCCCACTAGAATGGAAGCCCAATGAAGACAGGGCTTTTTGTGTTGTTCACTAGCATATTCTCAGTGCCTAAGAGAGAGTCTGGTACACAGCAGATGCTCAATACTTGCTGAGTAAATGAAATGCTTCACCAGATATTCCAAATGCACACATGGATCATGGGAAATAGGAGGGAGACTGATTAGTAAATGAAAATCAGAAGAGCTAGGTCCTACTAGTCTTTTAATCTTTGAGTTGTAAGGTATGCCAATCTAGAAAACTGCATGAAACAAACAAGCAGCTTCATGAATTAAGCTCAACGCATGACTGTAAGACAAACATCCTCATATCCACCCAACAGGCTAAGAAACGACTTTGCAGACCCCCCAGGGTCCTCTCTCCCATCTACAGCCGTCACAACCCACACCTCTGTGCTCATCATTGCCTCACCAAACGTATATCCCCGAACACTCTAGTCTAGCCCATTTTGAGGTCATTCAAGTCTCTCAATGCACACGATCCCCCTCCATCTTTTCTTTCCCTTGCACTTGATTTGTTGAAGAAACCTGGTTGTGTGACCTGCAGTTTCCCACAGTCTGGAATTGGTTGATTGCTTCCACAAGGTATGGTTTCACATGTTCTTCTGTCTTCTGAATTTCCTGTAAATTGGATGTAGATGCTTGATCAGATTCAGATTCCATTTATTTGGCAAGACTACTTCACAGGTGGTAGTGAAGTCCTTCCATCAGGAGGCAATCACGCCTTGGCTGGCCCTTTCGGTGATGTTAGCAGCCACTGCTCCTCAATGCCCAGGTTCATTAATTCATTAGAAGTTGCAAAGTGGTGATATTCTAATTCCACCATCCTTTCTTCATTTATTAGCTGGAGCATTTCTATAAGGAATAATTTCCCCTCATCCACTATTTGATTCCCCCAATGGCACAGTATTTAGGAAAGGCAGGATAAATGCTCGTGTCTTTCCTTTTGTTTTTCAAAATAATTTGGATTCTTATTATCCTCCAAAGGTGAACAATTAGTTGTTCCTAAGTATTATTATGAACTAACAGCTATACACAGTTGGTGTGATTCAACCCATCCCAGTTATTATTCACACTGCTGGTCAAATCACATCTCTGGCCAATGGAAGCCTCTCCGTGTTGGGCCCTGAACACTTACAACATGAAATATTGGTACTTCTACTGATATCTGGTTCCAGATTTCCAAGATGCTCCAGCCTCATCTTTTTACAATGACCTGGAATCAGACCTAGAATCAGCCCTTTCCCCAAAACCATGGCTTCTTTTGATGGGAAAGGGTGTATCAAGAACGCCTTCTGGGTACTAGGGATCATCATTTCTACTAGATTGGTTATTGTTTCTAGACCTTTCCAACAGACAGAAATAATAAGTCTAGAGTATCTATGTGTGTGTACCCACACACATACCCCTACATATTTTTAAATATATCTCGGGAATTCATACCAACACTTCTAAATAAAATTCAGAACGAAACATCTTCTGTTTTGTCTCTCTAACTTTTTTTCTCCCAGGAATATCCCACGTCTCCAGAACACCAGAGATGAATTAGAATATTACCTAGGTACTCGTTTGCTTTATTCCACATCTTAGAAGCAAACACATGCCCAGCCTCAGAATAACAAGACTAATATTTTCATCACCTTGATGAGTACTAAAAACAGCTCAATATTTGTTTCCATTTTCCCCTATTCCCTGCTCATTTCTTTAAACAACTGTACTAGATCTATACTGAAAAGGCTTATGGCCATTATATACAATACTTTCTACCCTATTAACTGTTGCTTGGATTGAATTCTAAAAGCAAATACATATTTAATGCTCACCATTAGTCCTTGTGCCAGCGTCTCTCTGGTTGTTTTGGTTGTTTGAAGCTCATTTTCTAGCACATTTCTCCTGAAGGACTCAAGGGTCCCCAAGTCCCCACAAGTTGGTAAGTTTGTCTGCAGCCTTTATACTTGAAGTCAGTTTGGCTGGATATAAAAATCCTTGGCTGACATTTCTGATCCTTCAGCACCTTAAATACATTACTCTTTTTCCCTCTGACACAAGAGCAATTGTTGAGAAGTCTGATGATACTCTGATTCTCTTAACCTTTTAAGTGACTTCATTTTTTTTTGGTTGGATGCCCAAAAGACTTTTCTGTCTTTAATATCCAGTAGGTTTACTGAAATATGTCTCAGTGATGGTCACTCTCAGGTATAGCATATGCCATTTTTAATAGGTTGTTTCAAATCTTTATTGTAGATGTACTCTTTTTAAAGATCACACAGAACACCATAAATGCAAATTGTTTTCAAATATTGAGATTGGTGCTTCAGCATTTATGGAAAACTATCCTTCCTTCCGATGCTTTCCATATTTGCACAATAAGCACTTGCCAGGAATGAATACAAACACGGTCCTTCAACAAAACCAGCATCCGAAAATATTTAAAACTGTGAGTATTCCCTCTTACTTAAAGATAATCATTTTAGGCTCAAAATATGTGTGAGGCCAAGAGGTGACATATCTATGACACTCACTTCTAAAAAGACTATATTTCGTTGTTATTTAAGATTTCTTTGCAGAGTGAATTTAAAGATCTACAGGATTCTCAGCCCTTTGGATCTGCTCTTCTGTGAATGTCCTCCTCTTTTGTACCTTTTTCAATTTCTTCTTAGAAATTTTAAGAATTCGGGCACCTGCATGGCTCAGTCATTAAGCGTCTGGCTTCGGCTCAGGTCATGATCCCGGGGTCCTGGGATTCTGTCCCACAGTGGCTCCCTGCTCAGCGGGAAGCCTGCTTCTCCCTCTCCCACTTCCCCTGCTTGTATTCCCTCTCTCGCTGTCTCTCTGTCAAATAAATAAATAAAACCTTAAAAAAAAAAAAAAAGAAATTTTAAGAATTCTACTGACTTCTTTATGGTTTCTTTGGTCAAAAGGAAGTTTATTTTTTATTGCAAAACTCTCTGTCTAGGGGTGTGTGGGTGGCTCAGTCGTTAGGTATCTGCTTTTGGCCCAGGTCATGATCCCAGGGTCCTGGGATCAAGCCCTGCATCAGGCTCCCTGCTCCGCAGAAAGCCCATTCTCCCTCTCCCATTCCCCCTGCTTGTGTTCCCTCTCTCGCTGTGTCTCTGTCAAAAAAAATTTTAAAATCTTAAGAAAAAAACAAAAAACCCTGTCTATATTCTTGTATTGTTTCTGTATCATTGGTCTTAGTTAAGTAGGTCTCCCTAGATTAGACACAAAGTCTGCTATTTTACTGAGGGATTTTCATGGTGATAATTTTTAAATTTAGGTTATTTAATCTTTTGGAACTTAATTTTTGTACATGATAGCAGTTTTACTTTCTTCTAGATGAATATATAGTTACTTCCAGTAACAATCATTAAATATGGCACCTTTTCCCCTCTGCCTTTAAATATATTAAATTATCTTCTATGCTGGGACACGTTTCTGAATTCTTCTTTGTCACTGATGTAGCGCTCAACGTCTACTTAAACACTCTTTTGGTTATAGCGAGCTTCATCTATGTCCTATTACCTAGTGATGCAAAATTTACAATGTGATTATTTAAAAAATTTTTTTCCAGCTTGTCTAGTGAATTTATTTTTCTCGGCATATTATCCAATTAAAACAAAAAACTCTTTTTTGATCCTAATTGGAATGGCACCAGGGTTGTGTGTTAATTTTAGAAGAACTGACATTTTTGTAACAGTAAGTCTCCCCAGTCAAGGACATGCTATTTTTTATGATTTTCATAACATTCTATAGTCTGACCTTGGACACTCATTCCCAGGAACCTATTACTTAGAAATGAGACCACAAAAACCCATCACCCTCCACAATAACATAAGATGGAGAAGAAAGTGGCTGGTCATCAACAGTGGGATAGTTAAATAAATTACACTGTGTGTACTGTAAAACAGTATACAGCCATTAATAAAGTGATTTTGACTTTTTATCAGTTGATTAGATTTCCACAAGGTAAAACTGAATAAAATAAAAAGAAACAGAAAAGCACCTATTTTATGATCACAATTCTGTGAAATAAATGATCTCCCTCCATTCCCTTATATATTGATGTGTATGAACACATCAGAACATAGGCTAAGCTGTCCTCATTAACTACAGGGGTGGGTCAGGGAAAGGCAATGCAAATGGAGGGAGCGGGGAGGAAGAGAGAAACAGTGTAAGCAAGAAAAAACAAAGTCTGCACTCAACATCAAATCAAAACTAAAACAACCAATAAACTTAGTATATTTGACATTATGTTTATGTATTTGAAAGTATACTCACATATATGTAAAAAAGACAGGTCAGCTTTTATTTTTAAGGCTGCACAATACTGACTATTAGATCATACTTCAATTCATTTATAGATAAACCAAAATAGAAACAGAAAAATGACCTCTGCATCTGAACTCATCCAAGGCCTAGAATAGTGGCACATCTTACCTCTCCCCTACAGTTGTTCCACTGATAGATAGCTCTCTCTCCTAAACCCCTTTAAAAAGAACAAGAAAAATATCCTACAACTTGTTTGTGAGATACTGCACAGTAAGCTCTAAGGAAGATGCTAAGTCAGCCTTCTTATCTTCTATCACTAATAGTTTCCAGAACTTTTAGAGGAGAAAATCTTTCAAGTCATCTTTTAGGTAAATTGGAAATTAACCTTCGCAGCAGAAAATATGAGGCATAAAAAATTTTAAACAAACAAGAAATGGTGGATTCTTCTTAATCAGGAGAGTGAAAGGTTCAATCAGATACCAACAATGTTCATGGCCAAAGTAAGATTATTTCTTAACGAAATTCAGAAATCATAAAAAAAAAAAACCATTAAATTAAAACATGCCTAAGAAATTTTTAAAAATCCGTAACAGACAAATTTGGTGATGGTAGGTGGAGAGATCATAAAGGAAGGGTAGTTTATATTACTAAATGACATAATAGATACGAGTGCCGAGCACAGTATTTAACCCACAGCAAGAGTAAATACGAATCCTCTTTTCTTTCCAAAAGGATTTTTGCAAGGTTTCTTTAAATATCAATTGTCTCAGTATATCTACATTATTTACACAGAATTTTTAAAAAAATATAACTATGGCAAGACATGAAATATTTGGAAAACATATCCCAGGGTTCAGCCACATACAAATTACAGCAATTAATTCTGGGCATTATTAGAATGAACAAACAAAAAACAATCCCTGCTAAAACCATGACTTACCTTCCTTCCATATTTAGGATACACACCAATTCATCCTCAAAAAATATCTCGGGTCCCTCAAGATTCTCAATGTCACTAAAACCGTTACAAGGGACCTATGAAGAAGACATATACAAACAAGCCTCAATAACAGTCAATGATCTGTCACTCTCACACACAATTCTGAGTTGCCAACAGAGATGCTCAAGTGCGTGGAAGCAGTAACAGCTGTTCTACACTAGTTTGCACCACCCACCATGGGTGGAAAGTAACATGTGGAGTAACAATAATTTGTTCAGATCGTATTGCCAATTGTAAATTAATTATATTTTCATAGACTAGAATTTCTGAAATTACTCAGAGTACTAATTGAGGAAAAACAGCTCTGAAACAAGGATTAGAAATACAAAATATCGTAATTTACAACAGTAATTTCATGCAATTTATGTTGTACTCAAGTTGGAGCAAAGGGCCAGAGAGAAGCCTAGTACCTTGGGCAATTCACTTAACCCACTGGGCCTATTTTCTCCTAGGTAAATTGAGCTGGTGGTACCAATGAGTTTTAAAATTCTATTACTTCTCCCACTTTGTTTGAAAGTAGGCAGGAAATTTCATATCAACCTGTGTGCACGTAAGAATATAAGGGTCCTGAGCCAAAGTAATCATCCGCCCACAGATCAATCTTAAGTCTATTCCTGCTATGTTCAAAGTCCTTGACACATTTCTAATTAGGCAGTAATACAGGGAAAAAAGGAGCTAAGGAAAAAACACAATAATTCATCATTATTACACAAATACACAGGCTGTTAAAAATGCACACAAAACCAGCTGGACTAGAATTAGAGGATGCAAACTAGTAGGTCATGATCAAGTACATCAAAAACATCAAGCACCCAAATAGTGTGTACAAACATTTTGTATCAGTTTTAAAATGTGATATGAATGCTTTTGGCCAGGGCAAGGCTTATCCATAACAGAACATAAATTCTGTCCTCCTTAGTATCAACAAACACTGAGTGCAGAAACGACTTAAAAATAAAATCTTAAAAAAGAAAGGAAGAGAGTAAGAAAAGAGGAATTAATCTTCAGTAAACCAGGGTAGTAAAATAAATCAGGGGCACCTGACTGGCTCACTCAGTAGAGCATGTGACTCTTGACCTCAGCGTCCTGAGTTCAAGCTCCACACTGGGCATACAGTTTACTTAAAACAAACAAACAAACAAAAAACCTCAAACCCCCAAAATAAATCAGACTGGCTTTACTTCTAGGCCCTCAATCAGAAATGAATTTATGGGGTGCCTGGGTGGCTCAGTCTGTTAAGCCCCTGCCTTTGGCTCAGGTCACGATCCCAGGGTCCTGGGATAGAGCCCCACATGGGGCTCCCCGCTTGGTGGGGAGCCTGCTTCTCCCTCTCCCTCTGCCATTCACTCTGCTTGTGCTCTCTGGCTCTGTCAAATAAATAAATAAAATCTTTTCAAAAATAAATAAATTTAAAATAGTAACGTGAACTATGTCCCAGAATTACGAAAAGTTAAGAATCATGACCTAATACAGAAACTTCTGAGATACTTTGTGAGAAAATAAAAATAACTACAAAAAAAAAAACCCATGCATTTCGGCAATATTAAAAAACAAAAACCAAAAAACTTTTCAGGGATAATGAACGCAAGACAATTTAATTGAGGGATAATAATTCTGATTTACAGATAGCTTCTAATCCTCTTGTTACCTTAAGAAACAATGCTATTCACTACTGGTTAGTTAGAACCTGCAAAGCTAGAGAAGAAAAACCGTATGAATTTCGTCAACCCTTCTGGGAAAACAACTGGGCAAAATCTGTAGTGTTCGATCACTGATGATCTCCTAACTCAAGCGGAGGCTGTGAAATTAACCTCCTGGAGGAGAAATAACGCTGATCTGGATTCCCTCTACATTGTGCTGTGGATCCCTCCCTCCCTCTCCACTCCCCATTCTCTCTCTGGCTTTAGAAAAGTAAAGCTGGCAGGGACAAATGGCTTCGTGTTGTTGGATGGGAGGAAAAGGACACAATGACTCCTGCGGCCATCTAAGTGAGTCAGGAATTGTGAGAGAACTGAAAAAGGAGTATCAGAAAGAGCTAGATGAGCTAATGCTTACAGACCGAGACCCAGACACCACTAGCAGGCAAAAGCGGGGAGCTACATCAACGGATCCTTACGTGCTCTGAAAAGAACCTCTTTGAGAATGAGGCTACAATCTTCCGGGCTTCTAACCCAGCTTTTTGACGAACTTTATACTCCTCCAACCAATTGACGTAGTCGGTGGGACTGTAGTGTTTCATAAGGGAAGGCCACCTACAAGGAGAGAAAAACCCTCTCAGCTTAACAGAGACTCAAAGGCAGACACACGAATCAAAGGCAGCCTTGAGAAACAGGGCAAGCACTATGGTTTAGTGGCACCAGGGGCCCTGGCGGTGGCCCTCGTTCAAATCTCCACCCGGCAAGCAGCTCGCGGCGTGACCTTGGCGTAGCAGTAGGAATGGCTCTGCCTTCACTCCCCATCAGTAAAATGGGGACAGGTGCAACAATAATAGGGACGACAAGGGCTGCTAACATTGATCGCGCGCCTCCCCAAGGGCCAGGCCCTGCGTAAATGCTCCTTACACATCTCATTTAATAACCACAGTGAAAGGTAGGTCTGATTATCACCGTAGAAAGTCGATGAATGAGGCTCAAAAGAAAGGGAAGTCGCTACCCACACCACCAAGGTCATAAGGCAAGTGTGCCAGGGCCAGATTTATCTGGGGTTCCCACACGGAAATCTGGACTCTCGGTCCACTTCCTCCAAGGGCTGTTAGGATCACTGCATCGCCAGATCCATGTAAACATTTTAGCTCGGAGTCGGGCACAAAGAAGCGCGCAGGATGGATCAGCCGCGATCCTATCGTCGTCACCCTCTATGGCGGGCCCCGGCTGCCGGGCGCTTCCCGATGCGAATTTGGGCAGCGGCGGGTCCGCGCGGCGTGGACCTCAGGGGCCCGGGGAGCCGGCGGCCTGGAGGCCTTTGTCTGTCGGTCCGCGGGCAGGGGTCCGGGGGTGGCCTCCGGGAAGGGGGTCCGCGCGCGGGCTGGGAGGCGGCGGCGCTGGCCCGCCAGGCCCGGGCCGGGGGGGCGCGGGGCGGGGGCGCGGGCGGCGGGGCGGCGGGCTCACCTCACCCGGAACTGCTCCTTCCACACCTTCCCGCTACTCTGGCACAGCTCGCGCAGCCGCCGGCAGGTGCTGGAGACGCGGCCGATGTCGGCGGCCGTCAACGAGCCGCTGCACAGGATGTACTCCAGCACCTCGCCCGGCAGGTTGACGAGGCAGCTGAGGCTCGCCGCCTCCGGCGCGGCCTCCTCTGCCAGCGCCGGCACCACCTCCATAGCGCTGTCGACCGCTGCTGCCGCCATCTTGTCCGCGTACCTGGGCCCGTCGCGCGCGCGCGCGCCAGGGCGCCCCTCTTCGCCCCGCCCACCCGCCTCGAGGGGCGGGCGCACGGATCGCCCCGCCCACGCCCGTGGCCACACCCTCTCGGCCAGAGCTGCGGGCTGCGGGCTCTAGCCCGCGGAGGGAAACCCGTTCTTGTCATCTGTGCGGTGGTCCGGGAGCTGCGAACCCGGGTGGGGAGGGAGTCAGGGGTAGGGGGTTGGAGGGGAGGGCGGTCATAGCAGCCTCCATCTTGTAGGTCCGGAGCGCTTCCCGTGCATGAGCTCAGCGGTCCTTCCCAATAACCCTATCAACTCTTACACCCCCCCCCCCCGCCGCCGAGTTACATATGGGGAAACTGAGGTTCAGGGAGCTAAAGGGACTTGCTCAGAATCCCGAGTACTAGATGTTAATTCAGAGCCACTTGACTTCTGCTTGATTGTGCTCTAAACCATTACAGTATGCTGTAATAACAGCTAATTTAATATTCTTGAGTGGGTGCTGTGCCAAGCGTTTTACATTTCTTTCTCCTCTAGTAGAGCCCTCTGTGTTGGATGCTGTAATTAAACCTATTCTACGAATACGGAAACCAAGGCTCATAAAGGTGGGAGTCTCTGGTTCAGAGTCGCAGATGCAGAAAGTGGTAGAGCCTGGCTTTGAACCCTTAAAGCAGGAATTACCATCCAGGTAATTCAGTGCCTGCACCACTACTACTACTACTAATAATAATAATAGTAATTGTTATTATTAGAAGCATGCAGGATGGATCAGCAGGGATCCTATTATAATAATATTATTATTTATTAAATATATAAAATCATTAAATATTATCATCATATAATTGTTATTATTAAATATTTATAATATACAATGTATATAATACATATATATTTATTATTAATAAATATCAAATACATATTTTTCACCAGAGCCCTGTGTTGTGTGCCTTGGGGATACAGATGTGAGTAAGATGGTCTGTGGTCAGTACTTGGAGGCTCACCTACTGCCCTCAGAAATGAATCCGGAATTCCTAACATTGTTGCAAAGGGATAGTCCCCAGTTTACCTCTCCTTATCTATTTGAAGCCGTTCTTTCCTTCACTAATCACACCCCAGCCAGCCTAGTCTCTTCCACTTCTGGCCTTCACATGTATGCCTGGAATATATTTTGTGCTAACATGCCCTCCTTCTAGCTACTGCTCCTCTTCCTCCAGGCCTTGGTTTAACCTCTCCCGATGACCTCCTTTCCCTCACCTCAGCCCCACTGCCCCAGATAGGATTCCTTCCCAGCACTTTTCAGTCTTGTCATTACTTACTGAATTAACATATACCTGTTCCATTCCACCTTCATCTTTCCTGCTAGATCAAAAGCAACTTTAGCATCAGGACTGTATTTGATTCATGGGTGGGTGTCGTGTGGCTTGGCTTAGGCCCCCTACATAGCAGATCCTCAATATTACCTGTTATTTGCCATTGTCCAACCAGCTGTTTAGCTAGAGCAGTTCAGACTTTCTGAGGGACAGCTTCTCATCTGTAAAATGGGGATAATAAGAATGCTGGCCTCCTGGGATGGTCATGAGAATTCAGTGAGTACATTGACATGAAGTGCACAGCACAGAGCCTGACACAGGCAAAGTGCTGGGTACAAGGGTGTCACAGGGGAATCTGGAGATACTGCTTCATGGGTACAGGCTTTATTTTGGAGAGATGGCAATATTTTTGGAACTAGATGGAGGTGGTTGCACAACATTGTGAATGTACTAAATGCCACTGAATCGTTCATTTTAAAATGTTTAATTTTAGGAGCACCTGGCAGGCTTAGTCAGAAGAGTGTGGGACTCTTGATCTCTGGGTTGTAGATTTGAGCCCTGCGTTGGGCATAGAGCTCACTTAAAAAAAAAGATGAACTGGGGCACCTGGGTGGCTCAGTGGGTTAAAGCCTCTGCCTTCAGCTCAGGTCATGATCCCAGGGTCCTGGGATTGAGCCCCACATCGGGCTCTCTGCTCCGCGGGGAGCCCGCTTCCTCTTTTCTCT
>RCUC01142486.1:0-14003 GCA_003697995.1 Taxidea taxus jeffersonii
CCCCCCCCCCAATGTCTCTTATATCTGTTGCCATGTCCCAAACACCTATCTCAGCTTTAATTCTGACCCATTTTATTCTATTTTATTGAAGGTTTTATTTATTTATTTGACAAAGAGAGAGAGACAGTGCGAGAGAAAACACAAGCAGGAGGAGAGGGAGAGGGAAAGGGAGAAGCAGGCTTCCTGCCCAGCAGAGAGCCAGATATAGGGCTTGATCTCAGGACTCTGGGATCATGACCTGAGCCAAAGGCAGACACTTAACGACTGAGCCACCCAGGCGCCTCCCATTTTATTTTTCATGGAGACTACCTGTTCTCATTACTTTCTCCAGGCTCCCTGTTAATATTACTTAAAATCTTTCACTGCTTTTCCTTGCTTTTCTCAAGAAACAACTCATCAGGCTATGCAAGGTTAGACTTCTCTAATCTTATCTTGGCAAGTCTGTGCTCCAATGATATTCAAATACCTGCTTGCTGTTCCCCAAGATAGTCATGTCATTTTGTTTCTATGCCTTGGCATACTTTTCCCCTCTGATTGGGGCCTCTTCTCAAGGAGCATCACTTCAAAGAGGGAGCTGAAAGACTATTTCCTCCCAGAGGATGTCCTTGCCTCCTCTAGGGGAGGATCCCACTCCTCCCTATTCACACTAGCAGTGTGAATTTTGGTAAATTATTCACTTTCCTGTGCTTCTTGGCTTTTCCATAAGATAAAACAGTGACTACCTTGGGAGGACTGAACCATTTGTGCCATGGAACAATGCCAGGCACACGGTACACAGTCCACAAATATCAGTTATTATTGTTTCACAACAGTATGTTCACGGACTTTCCCTTCTGCTGTCTGTCTGTTCAGCATTCCTTTAGGACAAAACCTGCCATGTTTAGCTCTCTATTCCCAAAGCCTAGAACATTCTGATACATGGTAGGTACTCAAATATTTGCAGAAAGAATAAAAATAAAAAACCTCTTTCTTTTACTGCACACAAAAAGGCAGAATGGAATCTTTTGTACACACACAGTCTAAAATACAAATATAGCCCAAGCTGAGGCCAGGAAATGAAAAAGTGACAAAAGAAACCCATACAGTGCTATCCAATCTGATGACTATATGATTTTCTTTTATGGCCTTTAAAAAAAATGCAATGGCCATTTCAGATTAAAAAATTATTGGGGCGCCTGGGTGGCTCAGTGGGTTAAAGCCGCTGCCCTCGGCTCAGGTCATGATCCCGGGGTCGTGGGATCGAGCCCCGCATCGGGCTCTCTGCTCTGCGGACAGCCTGCTTCCTCCTTTCTCTCTCTGCCTCTCTGCCTACTTGTGATCTCTGTCTGTCAAATAAATAAATAAAATCTTTAAAAAAAATTAAAAAAAAATTATTACAGGGGCGCCTGGGTGGCTCAGCCGGTTAAGCATCTGACTTCAGCTTAAGTCATGATCTCAAGGTCCCCCCGCCCCCCTCCGTCTGTCTCACTGCTGAGCAGGGAGTCTGCTTTGTCCCTCTCCTTGGCTCTCTGTCAAATAAAGAAATGAAATCTTAAAAAGAAAAAAAAAATATGATAGCAATAGCATTTTTTTTCTGGTGGATTAAGTATAATCATCTCTTAGTTAAAGATAATATATTAACAATTTTAATTCTCAATTTGACACACATTTATCAAAATTCATTAAGCCATAAAGTCAAAAAAGCAGTGAGAGAAGTCTAATTTCCTTCAGCAGCATAAGTCTCAATGTCAACATACATATACAAATGGTTATATTTCCCAATGGCATCATATTTATTTGGATAGGCGGTTTTCCTCATTTCTGATTCATTCCTATTTTGTGGAGAACATTTATATTCAACTTGTTTAAAATGTATTTGTTTCATTAAAAAAAAAAAACTTTTCACAAAATGTTTTTGTTATTGATTGAGGACCAAAGATTTAGTATCTATTTCCCTTATTGATATTTTTAGTTTCCATAGCAGTGCACTGAATTATACTTTTCTTTTTTTTTAAAGATTTTATTTATTTGTCAGAGAGAGAGAGAGCAGGAGCGAGCACAGGCAGATAGAGTGGCAGGCAGAGGCAGAGGGAGAAGCAGGCCCCGTGCCAAGCAAGGAGCCTGATGTGGGCCTCATCCCAGGACGCTAGGATCATGACCTGAGCCGAAGGCAGTTGCCTAACCAACTGAGCCACCCAGGCGTCCCTGAATTATACTTTAAATACCACATACCTTTCCTCAAGGAAGGAATATAAAAGAGAAGATGGACAAATTCCAACAATTTCTTTTTTTTTCAATCTTTCATGATTTCTTTTAAAGATTTTATTTATTTATTTGACAGAGAGATCACAAGTAGGCAGAAAGGCAGGCAGAGAGAGAGGGAAGCAGACTCTCTGCTGAGCAGAGAGCCAGATGCGGGCTCGATCCCAGGAGCCTGGGATCATGACCTGAGCCAAAGGCAGAGGTTCAACCCACTGAGCCACCCAGGTGCCCCTCAACAATTTCTTTATAAAACACACACACACACACACCAGCTACAGAGGAACAAGAATCACAAAATGAATACTCCAAATATTGTTTGGTAGAAACAGTATCATAAACTGTGTGCCCATATATGTCACTCAGAAAAGAAAAATCACTTCTAGAAACTAGAAACTTATATTCTTTTCCGCTCAAATGGTGAAACCTGTTAAATAAGGTTGTTTGATAAGAGATGTCTTCTTTAACAATCAAACACCCTTTTTAGTAAGCAAAAAGTTAGCTACTATACTAGTATGAGTCACGATCACCTAAGAATTGACAAATTACTATCTTCCTCTTCACTTGAATCAGTTCTACTTCCTTATTGACCAAATAGAGGCAACTTAATCAAATCATCCTAGAATCAGTTTATGAGGAAGAGAAAAAGGATGGCTTGCATTACAGGGAAAAAAAACCTGTCAGTTAAATACTTAAAGATGACACCTGTAAATTTTGTTATCCTACCACTGAATTTAAGAGATTAGGTCTACTAACTAGTGCTAGAAAAAAAACTCGAATGCACCAGAATTCTTCTAATAAATGATAGAGCTGCATCAGGCTCTCTGCTCAGCAGGGAGCCTGCTTCCTCCTTTCCCTGCCTTTCTGTCTACTTGTGATCTCTCTCTCTGTCAAATAAATAAATACAATCTTAAAAAAAAAAATAGCTTTACAGAATAATTCTAAACACTAGCAACTGCCATGTGGTCATAACATTAGAAAACATTAAAAAACAGACAATTTCCCTTTTCAGGTGGAACAAAATCAAGATAGTATTTTTTTCTTAAGCCATTAAGTTTTGGGGTGGTTTGTTATGCAGCAATAGATGACTGAAAGCAGCAAGGAACTCCAGGGGGCCCCATTGTAGTGAGCACAGACTCCTGAGGGCATGGAAGTCCTGGTCAATCAATACTGCCTGATGAATGGCTGTGGGGCACTGGTGGGCATAATGAAACCCAGAGAAAGGTGGCATCAGTGGCACAAGGAACAGATACAGAAGACTGGAGAGCTGCAGTAACTACTGATTATATGGGTGGCATCCTATCCTTTTGAATGTAGCTGGAGAGACCTGAGGTCTTACCTAATTTAGATGGGCTAGGGTTAACAATCTATTAGAGTTAGGGTCAACTGCTAAAGTGACCCTTCCTTAAGGTTCACAGGTTGAGAGAATCTTAAAATGTGAAATGAAACTAAGCTAAGCCTAATTTTTCTTCATCTTTAATTTCTTTGTAAATCTAATGACACTTTTACATAAGGGTAACAACTCTGTAATACTCATTAGTGCCTTGCTGTAATGCAAACAGACTGTTTTAAGGGGCAAGGACAAATAATGTATTGCTGTGTAGGCCCACCTTAGTGTTAAGGACATTCATGGAGAAGTGCCTCAAAGCAACCTAAGTTAATCAAGAGCAGAATTATCTCTGTTTTAGGGATGAAGTAAAGGCATACTACTACAGCTGACCTTGAACAAAACAGGTTTCTACTGGGTAGGTCCACTGACATGAGGATTTTGTTTTTGATAAATATAGTACAGTACTGTAAATGTATTTTCTTAATTTTTCTTCCTCTAGCTTACTTGACTGTAAGAATATAGTATATATATATAACACATACAACATACAAAATATGTGTTAACTGACTGTCATTGGTGATGTATCTAATTGTAGGGGAGTCAGATGTTATACACGGGTTTTTGACTGTGTGGTAGTTAACGTCCCTAACCCCTGCATTGTTCAAAGTCAACTGTACTAAGGAGGAGTGATGTCACCTGCTGTGACTCAAAAGGATAATGATGTGAGATTGCATTTTACAAAACTCTAAAGTCTGTAAATTAGAAATAATGACATGAAAATATTGATATTTTTATCTTTTAACCTGAAATGTGTATCCAGTCATGATAATTTCACAGTAATTCTAAAGCTGGCTGAAGAAAGGAACTGAAATTGCTTTTCTACTGCTGCCACAGAGCATGCCTCTTTAGCTGGCAAAAAGAAGTATCTATCCTTCGTTGAGACCTTGTTATTATGAAATCCTCAAGAACTTACACTTGATGTAAAATGCTACCAGCTGCACTCTAAATAAACCAAGCACACACACAGTGCTGTCCCCAGGATAACTGGAGTTTCTTAACCTTTAAAAAATACTTTTCTGTACAATAAATGTTAGTATAAAGCCATTAATTTGTGTTAAATTACACTGGTAGGTGGTTGTACTTCTCTAGCTAACACATATTGCTATTTGGATTTGGATGCTACCACTTAAAAGATTTCAGTCTTGGTTGGTATTAAAAGTTGAAATGAAGTAAAGGCATTTATTTTTCTGAGGGAAACTGTATTAAAACTAGTCTTTGATTTAACGAATAGGTTATAGGGACACCAGGGTGGCTCAGTCAGTTAAGCATCTGCTTGGGCTCATGTTATAACCCCAGGGCCCTGGGATCATCCAGCATCAGGTTCTCTGCCCAGCAGGGAGTCTGCTTCTTCCTCTAACCACTGCTCCCCCTGCTTGTGCTTGCATGCGAGCACTCTCTCTCTCTCTCTCTCTGACAAAAAAATAAATAAAATCTTAAAAAAATTAAAAAAAAAAGAACAGGTTATATACTTTAGGTTATATATTTTAAAGAGCGACATGCTTTAAGAATGTTTTTTAAATAGAAATGTTTCCAAAAAAATGATTCATAGTTTTAACAGAAACATCACCAAAAAGAACAAAGAAATCTAAAACTCAGATTTACTCCTCAGAAATGATCAATAACAACATTTGATGATCCAAACATCGTTCATTAAGTGGAAAAAGAAGATTGATTAAAAAAAGTAAATAAGATGGGATCTTAAAATAAATGTTATTTAAAATAACCCAATATTGCTTAATTTAACAGATGACAAAACTGAAGGAATAAATAAAATTTAATTTAAACAGCAGAAATGTCAGAACCTCAAGTAATCCTCTGAGTTTAAGAGAAGGATTAGAAATCCTGGTGTTTCAGGGCGCCTGGGTGGCTCAGTGGGTTAAGCCTCTGCCTTCGGCTCAGGTCATGATCTCAGGGTCCTGGGATCGAGCCCCGCATCGGGCTCTCTGCTCAGCAGAGAGCCTGCTTCCCCCTCTCTCTCTGCCTCCTTCTCTGCCTACTTGTGATATATATCTCTCTCTCTGTCAAATAAATAAATAAAAAATCTAAAAAAAAGAAATCCTGGTGTTTCAACTCTACACATCATCTGTCCTTCTGTGAATGATGAATTTGCCTTGAGCTTTCTCCCATTTCCCCCGCCTCCAGATTTTCATTACCTGTTATATTTTTAGCCAATTACAACACATTCTGATCTACAATATTAATACTATGGACACTTTTAAAGGCATGGAATGATTTTTTAAATTTTGTTTTTAAATATATTTTTTTAAGATTTTATTTATTTATTTGACAGAGATCACAAGCAGGCAGAGAGGCAGGCAGAGAGAGAGGAAGGGAAGCAGGCTCCCTGCTGAGCAGAGAGCCCCATGCGGGGCTCGATCCCAGGACCCTGAGATCATGACCTGAGCCCAAGGCAGAGGCTTTAACCCACTGAGCCACCCAGGCGCCCCAGGCATGGAATGATTTTGATGAATTTAAAAATAAACATAAATCCCCACACCAACAAATTTTAAAGTGATCTTTTTAAGGCAGTCTAAATTGTGTACTGCTGCAAATGCGCTATGTAGCCAATCTGACAAATGTGGTATTTTGCTGTTGGCTAGACTTTGTCTCACAGGCTAGCTGGGAATATGAAATGTGTTTCCAAGGTGAATTTCATGAAGCACTGCTATAGAGAATGCTGTAATAAAATCCAGACATTCCATCCACTACATTCCTTTCCTCTAATACTTCTGTAATTCAATCTAAAAAGACCAAGTGTGTCTGGGATCACTGCTTTAGACACCACTAATGTTCCTTATTGCTAAGCTTCAGATGTTTTCTGGGTACTCAAATGTCCTGAAATCACTGAAAACCAAACTAAGGATATTTTGCAAGTTTTTTCTCCTTGTTTTAAATGGCAACAATTCAGCAACTCAGTTCTGTCATGGTTTCCTGACACTACTATTTCTTAAAATCCTCAGTATGTTTTCTCTTTCATAATCTCTAGTGCAGATTTTCAAACCTGGTTGTACATTCTCATCACCTGGGGAGCTTTTAAAACTAAGAACGTCCATGGGGCGCCTGGGTGGCTCAGTGGGTTAAAGCCTCTGCTTTTGGCTCAGGTCATGATCCCAGGGTCCTGGGATAGAGCCCCACATCGGGCTCTCTGCTCCGCGGAGAGCCTGTTTCCTCCTCTCTGTCCCTGCCTGCCTCTCTTGCCTACTTGTGATCTCTGTCAAATAAATAAATAAAATCTAAAAAAAAAAAAAAACCAAACCAAAACCAAAACTAAGAACGTCCAGGCCTTATTCCAGATCAATTAAGTCAGAATCTTTGAGGATGGAGTCTGGGAAAGTTGTTTTAAAAAGCTTTTAAATAGCATACAGTGCCTTGTGAGTTCTTATTCTAAATGAAGAATCCAAGGCTTCTCTATGTAAACAGATACTCTTAATTAAACCCATGTTCAGAAACTGAAAATAATTTTACTAAAATTTTTAAAAGGTGAAAGTCATCACTCTATCAACCATATTTATCATAAATAGCTCCATTTTCAACATTTATAAAGCAATAGAACTGCTTTTCTGGTTCCAAAGCCATAATTTTAAAGTATCCCATCATACAAAACTTCTTTTTTAAAGGGTAAATAAGGTTAGGAAATCTTGTCTGTTTATCAGGAAGTTTTAGGATTAGTTTGAGGGACTAAATGTTAGCAAAACCTAAGACTGACTGACAAAACCTTAAACAAGAGTCTGGCAAAGAGTAAAAGAAATAAATGGTCACTGATTTCAGAGCTCATTTACACGTGAACTTCTTTTTCTTGTTTGTTTTTTAGTTTATTCCAGCTTTCAAAATTTTTATGTTTTATTAGGAGTTCATTTTATTTAATGAATTTCTAATCATGTTTCATTAGAAATGTTCCATGATAACCCACTTCATTTATCCCCCAGTATATGGTATATGCTTGGGCTTTCGGCAGTATTCCTGCACTTGTTACAGAAGCTATTGATTCCTTTTCTGATTTCCTCCATTTTAGACCATTCTCACAAAATCCTCCAGTATTCCTCACTCAAATTGGCCAAAAGTCCTCACATTAAAAAAAAAAAAAAAAGTGTTATTCAAACTAAGTTGGCCACCCTGTTGGTATTTCTGGGAGACTGCTACAGTAGTATAGAAGCATGGAAAACTTATAAAGTTAAAGCTAGTAAATTTACTTACTTGCATTTCCAAACTAGAAATCTCTGCAGACAAATCTGCAAATCTACTACTACTAGCGAATTATCTCCCAATCACGTTCCTGAGATGCTGCAAGGTTCTGAACGTCCCCCTCCACTAACCAAGAGAGCACATGGAATGACAAGGGAGCGAGGGGACAGCCTAACAGGCCAAGTAATTCCTGGCCATCAGTGGGTGACAGATGTCTCAGCCAGATCACCCCTACAGCAATGCTGACCACATGGAAAATACAAAGCTCTTTATGATATTCCATTTTCCTCCTTTTCTATAAATGAGGCTCAGCATGTGTAAGAAATCAGAGCTGCATGTTGGTATAAAATGTTACTATTAGACATTATTTCCCAATGATATGTTCAGACCCATCACAGATTCTAGGACTAACATCACTTACCTCCTTTGTAATAGTAGGGAATGGCTCTGAAACATAACTTAAAGTTAAATTCTTCTTACGGAGCCATTAGGGAGTTTCAAGTAATGTAATATTTCCAAACAACATTGTTAGGAATACAAAGCAGACCACAGAGTTAAGACTATTATTCTACGTTTCAACATTAACACTCTCTTAGATCTGTTTTAGTCTGGAAGTAGCTATAGTGAAGGCACATGAATTTATACATTTTTTAGACATTGAGTTGCTTTTTATAGCAATATCCCACATATCAAATGGATAGACAAGAAAATTACTGTCATCTGAAAATAAGCGAGGGGGGAAAGAAAGCTCCTAAGTATTTATGCACCTACTTCTAGAACCTCAAAAATCCTTTGGATATGTAAGAAATTGGACGTTCTTCATTGGACTCATACCAGCTTTGAGAAAAAGAAGGGACTAGAGACAGCCTGCCTGGTGATCTCATAGGGGTTCTGGCCTTCTGTTCACAAACTCTTCACGACAGGTGCAGCCCCTTCCCTCCCTCCATCTGGGGCCTGGCTAAGCACTAAAACTGGCCTCTACAGCAAGAAGCATATGGGCTGGGACAGGGGCAGCATCTCCTTTCTGATGGTATCTGATCCCCATTGTCTACGCTTGTCCCTTTAAATACTATATCTTTGTCCTGTCTTACTGTGTCAAGCACTTCTTCTTCTTTTTTTTTTTTTTAAAGATTTATTTATTTATTTTAGAGAGAGTGCAGGTGGAGGAATGGGCCGAGGGACAGACAGAATCTTCAAGCAGACTCTGCTAAGCAGAGAGCCCAACCTGGGTCTCCTTCCGAGGACCCGGAGATCAAGACCTGAGCTGAAATCAAGAGCTGGCCACTTAGCTGACTGAGCCACCCAGGCGCCCCACCCCATGCATTTCTTAAATGTAAGAGCTGATATGAAGAAAATATGACACACACTTCTAAGCCATGAAGCACAAGGAAGTGAACCAGTCATCCAAAATCAAGAGAGAATACCACCATTATCGTTGCTTCTAAGGTTTTTCCTTTGCTAGGGTATTCCCTTAGAGGTGACCCTGATCCTAAAATTTGCATTTATCATTCTCTTTTCTTTTTGGAAGAAGAGATCGCTATTAATATATATATGTCTCATATAGTGTTCAGTCTTACCTTTGTTGGGGTCTTTAAAACAGTAACCTACTACATGTAATCCCATTTGGCTTTTCTTAAAAACAAAACAAAAAACAAAACTCACTATAATTTCCCTAACAGACATCCATGTTGATACTTTTAACTGGTATCTCATTCAGCTTTACTGCTGTGTAGTATTCCATTATGTAAATATACCAACAATCAACCACCCAGTCTCCTCTCCATGTAAACTAGTGTTCTTGGTAGATTCTCACTTTAAGAACTTTCCTGTGAATATCCTTGTAAACGTCTCCTGCTGCAGGTATCAAGGTCTACCAGGTAGTGGAACTGCTGGGTTGCAAGGTATGTGAAAGATGAACACTGTAAGTTTCCAGAGCTGTTACATCTTCCTTTCTTGCCATTCCCAAAAAATGTTGTTCTGCCCATCCTTGCCAACACTTGGCATTTTCAAACTTCTTAATTTTTGCAATGTAGAATGTGTGAAATGGAATTTCAATGTGGTCTTAATTTACATTTTCTTGAAAACTAATGAGTTTTGTGATTCTTTTTATATGTCTAGTTGCCATTGGTTTCATTTTCTAGGAGATGCCTTTTACTTTCGTCCCATTTTTTTTTTAGATTGTTAATTTTCTTATTGATTTTAAGGAATTCTTTACATCTTCTATTACACTTTGTCATTTATGTTACAAAACTGTCTGCATTCTTCACCCTCACTGGGCCACAATTCTAGTGCTGGCTTCCATTATACCTTCCTGTCCATCCCCCAACTACTGAGGCATTGAGAAAACAGCAATATGGGTTTCCAAATAGAGTTTTAAAACACATATCCTAAAAACAGATATTTAAAATAATTTTTCTCTCAGAGACTGGCAAAGATAAAATTGTCAGGGATGGCACAGGTGGTAGAAAAACATACTCAACTACCACTGTTGAGAATGTAAAGTGAATCTTGATCTTGATAAGGGTGGTGAGACATGAGGATACACATTTGACTAAACTCACTGAAATTATTGCATGCAAATTCTGTCACACAGGTTGGTGGTGTAGCATACGGTTCAGGTCTGGGTCTAGAGCTAGATGCCACTTAGCTCTGTCACTTAGTAAGTTATTTCACTTCTCTAAAGCCTTGGGATTCTCAATGGCAAAAAAGGGATAACAGCAGTATCTGTAATATTAGGGTCGTTGTGAGATATAAATGAAATTGTGTGAAAGTGCTTAGAATAATGCCTGATGCAGGAGCGTCAGATATATGTTAATCAATTGTTTACAGTTTGTTGTAGGGTATGGTAAGTTCTTCTCTACCAAATCATAACTGTAATGACATTCTCCTACATCTTCTTCTAAAAGTTTAAATATTTTAGTTTTCACATATAGGCAGGTAGTCCACTTACAATTTATTTTTGAGTTTGCTGTGAAAAAAGGATGTAATTTCATTCTTTTTTCTGACAGATAACCAAGTTGTCTCAACACTATTAAGTTACCCATCCTTTCCCACCAATTTTGAGTACTACTCTGTCATATCAGATTTCCACACGTGCTGGGTTAGCTTCTGGTTTCAGTGATTATGTTCCCTTAAGTTTATCGTCAATCATTGCACCAATTCTATACTGTCTCAATTCCTACAACATAATAATCAGTCTTGATATATAATAGGACAAGTCTTCCTTCCTTGTTCCTTTCAACTGTCTTACTGATTGCTAGGATTTTACTGTCTCCTGTGAACCTTAGGTCATTAGGTTCCATGCAAACAAAAATAAAAGTCCTGTTGGAATCCCACTGAATTTACAGATTTAGTTGCGAAGACCTGATAATCATTAGCTAATACTGATAATACTAGATCTTTTTAACTTTCATGTTTTACAACTTTCTTTAGTTCCCAGTGTTCCAGACTCTTAACAGGAGAATGCAATCTGTGTACATTTACTGTCATTACTGACATATTTGAACCCATTCCCCGCATCTTTTTTTTCCCTGTCCATATGTCCTCCCTCCCCTGTCCCCTTTATTTTGGCCTTCTATATCTCAAAGAGCCTCTGTTTCACCCCCACCCCACACCTCCCACCCCCGCTGGTTTGGGAACTATAGATAAATAACCTTTTAAATTGTTGTATTTCTGCATGTGACTAAGGCCTTACTGTTGTCTCTTTGCCTTTCCCCAGAGGGAAAGGAAAAAGAACTAGAGAAAAAGGTGAGAGAAACATAAAGGGGAGGACAAGAGACAGCGAAGACATACTTTGAATTGGGGAGTGGAACTGAACACTTGAAGGAACAGGGCTGCACGCTTTCCTTCCTCCTTTATATTTCTTAGTCATTTGAGGTAATAAGGTCTGTTTTTATTGTAACTATTACTGTTAAAATGGCTTACCACTTTTGTTTTTCTAATTACTTTTAGGTGAGCTATTTTAGTTAAAGCACTACAAGAACTTGTCACTAGCAAAAATTTAAGGTAATGGGGTATAGATTTACTGGAAGATGGTACATTTTCTTAAACTTGGGAGACCATTTGAAACAAAGCAGTATTTGCATCATGTTTAACCATACAAAATAATACAAGATTTAGGATTTAAAAATTCCTAAAAAGTATTTAATCATGACAAGAAAGCATAAACTGTGTGTGTATGGGGGCAGAGGGAGTTCATCTCCAGTTTGTATTTCTTTCATTTACTTGCAAGGAAAAGACCAGATATCCTTTCAGAATATTTTTACACAAAGTTTTCAGGCCACTTTTCTCATGTAATTTTATTATTTATTATATATATTTTATTATTATAAGGCATTAATGCCTTAATGTTTTCAGGTTAAGATTTACATCTTTCTAAGGCCCTTTTATATGGATCTAAGGTTGTATCTTTAAAGGATACTTTCCCATGGGCACCTGGGTGGCTCAGTGGGTTAAAGCCTCTGCCTTTGGCTCAGGTCATGATCCCAGGGTCCTGGGATTGAGCCCCCAATTGGGCTCTCTGCTCAGCAGGGAGTCTGCTTCCTCCTCTCTCTCTGCCTGCTTGTGATCTCTGTCAAATAAATAAATAAAATCTTAAAAAAAAGGGTACTTCCCCCTATCCATTAAATACCTTAAAACTACCATCATTCCTATTTGCAAGATTAATTTAGGTATATAAAGTGAAAATTGAAAGGATTTATATTTCAGAAAACCAGAAATACAAACTAAGGTTGATGAAAATTAATGATTTTAAAAAACTGCAAATAAACAAATATTGAACAAACAATTAGGAGGTTTGTTCAGCAATACTGAGATTAGTTGGTGTCCCCAAAAGAAAAAAAACTGTAGGCACAAAGGAGCAAAGAACTGATCATGGCAATTATGACCCCCAGTAGATAACTATCACAAGTTCTCTTCTGTTCTCATATCTGCACTTTCTTTAAATCCACACTCAAGAATGCCTGCTGCCTGCTATTTCTGTGGGTCTCTGGAAGTTTTAAACACAGAAAAGAAGGCAGTTTATCCACTTTACCGTTTTGGTGAAAGTGTATTCTAAATTTTGGGAATCCTAAAGATTGGTAATTAAAGTTTGATGATGAAAAAGTATCACATTAGCAGAATCTTTAGCATATAATTTATTCAGTGCTGTATACATTCATGCTATTTTTTAATGCCAAAGATTGCCACTTATTAATCATCACTGATACTCATGTAATACAAGGGTAATGTATTCATTTACTTAATAACCAAGTAGTTTTTTTCAACCTTAGATTTTATTTAACTTTCTGAATATAGTTGACACACGATGTTACATTAGTTTCAGGTATACAAGATGGTGATTCAATTTCTCTGTAGCTTATGCTATGCTCACCCCAGGTATAGCCACCATCTGTCACCATGCAACCCTATTACAATACCACTGACTGTATTTTCCAAGCTGGGCTTTTTATTCCTATGACTTATTCACTCCATAACTGGAAGCCTGTCTCCCACTCCCCTTTATAGATTTTGCCTATCCCCCCACCTCCCTTCCTCCTGTGAACCATCAGTTTATTCTTTGTAAATATCTAAGCAGTTTTATTAAATACAAAACAGTCCACAGCTTTTTTCTTTTTTTTAAGATTTTATTTACTTATTTGACAGAGATCACAAGAAGGCAGAGAAGCAGGCGGGGCAGGGGTGGGGGCAACCTCCTTGTTGAGCAGAGAGCCCGATGCGGGGCTTGATCTCAGGACCCTGAGATCATGACCTGAGCCGAAGGCAGAGGCTTTAACCCACTGAGCCACCCAGGCGCCCCCAGTTCACAGCTTCTTACAGAAAAGTAATTTATCTATGGCTCTCCATAGGAAACATACAAGTAATATAGACAAGATCTTCATTGAGGGTTCTACTCTCCCTTTCCTGCCCCTAATGATGGAGAACACACTGCTCTCATGAGGTTGTCAATGTCAATGGTGAACAACTCTGGGTATTAGAAAGCTTTCCCTTATATACTAAAATAAAACTGTCTTCCCTATAACATCCATCTATTGCCCTAACCTTATGGTCACAATGAGGGAAAAATCACTACTTCTTCACCATGTGACAACTCTTAAATTAAGACAGTTATTTTGTTAGACATTAAATTTTCTCCTTTTTCTAATCTAATCCTTAAAACCTCCTTGGCATTTTAGTTTTTCTCAGGATATGTAAA
>RCUC01142487.1:0-21038 GCA_003697995.1 Taxidea taxus jeffersonii
TACGGAAGTACTTCAGTTGCACAGCAGCAACACCTTGGAGGCAACCTGAGAAAAGCGTTTATTTTAGGGAGGCAGAACTGGAACCTCGTGGAAGCCCAAGAGCAGAGATCGCAGAGTTGAAAATACCGCAAGCGAGTGCTAGAGGCCAGTTCCACGCCCAGGTGCTCTAGCAAAGGCAGCAGCCACACTGTGGATTGACATACCCGTGCTGTGAAATTAACAGGTTTTGCTTTTGCCAGCAGTTTTTCTTCTTCCTCCTGACCGGGTATGTCATCCTACCCTGCACTTGATAAATCGAATCTAAAGACAGTATTTGGGAGACGAATCATGAGAGACTATGGACTTCGGGGAGACAAACAGGATTTCAGAGGGGAGGGGTGTGGGGGGTTGGGTTAGCCCGGTGATGGGTATCAAGGCGGGCACGTATTGTGTGGAGCACTGGGTGTTATACACAAACAGTGAATCGTGGAACACTACGTGAAAGACTAATGATGTACTATATGGTGACTAACATAATAAAAAACTTATAAAAAATAATAAAGGTCACTCCTGTCTCAATGAATGCACCAGAGGTAAAGAAAAGCTGGAGTTAGCCTTTGCATGGGAATGTGGGGAAATACAAAGCCTTAAGCAATGTTTTGGCAAAATCTTATACCTTCCATTGGCAGCGATTCAAAAATTATGTTTGGTGAAGGTGTAGCGCACAGTGCCAGTTACCATAGATAAGAGGAAGATGAATAACAAACAGTGTTTAAAACAGACACAAACTGATTGTCTGAGGGACAGATCTACCTTGCAGATATGCTTTATTTGGCCTGCATGTTGCTTTTATACATACGCACATAAACACGTGCATTTATATGTGTATGTATCTGTATTTGAATTAATTCATGTGTGTCAACCCATAACGTATTGTCAGCCCATATGAATTGGTTTCCTGTGGCTGCTGTAACAAATTGGTGGCTTAAAACAGCACACATTCATTCTTTTACAGTTTTGGAGGCCAGAAGTCCAAACTCAATTTCACTGGGGTACAATCAAGGTGTTGGCAGGGCTGTGCTATACCCAGAGACTCTACCTCAAGACTTGTCCCTTGTATGTTCAGCTTCCATTGGCTGCCAGCATTCCTTGACTTGTGGCCACTTCACCCCAATCTCTGGTCACATTGCCTTCACCCCTTCTGTGTGAAATCATTCTTTCCTCATTCATAAGGACATTTGTGATTGCATTTAGGGCCCACCCAAATAATCCAGGATAAAATCTTTTCTCAGGGTCCTTAACTCAATCACCTTTTTCTGTATGAAGTAGTATTTACAGGTTCCCAGGGTAATCTTGGGGACCTTTACTCAGTATACTATGCCACATGAAATTATGATGAGGCTGCTTGTGATCTATAAAAGTGACTTTCATATAGTAAAATTTAATAGTTGCCAGCAACTAAATCAGGTTTCATATAAATACAGATCTCTCTCTCTCACTCTGTCTTTTTCTCTCTTTTGTTTTAATGGCACAATCTGGATACACTGGAGCCAGATCCTGGACAGAAACATGGCTGGATGTCAGTGGCATCTGTCCCTGATCAGGGCTCACCTATGAGCTCCAACTCACTGCTGCTTCCATCCACAATACTTTCTTGGACTCTGAATGGATCTGAGTTTATTACCCATGACTTTAAATCTAGACAGAGCTTCAGCATTCACACACATACACACCACTAATACAATGGCCAGCGGCCTGTTCTACAAGGCCCTGGCAGGCAACTTGGACACACAAATGATGTACAAAATGGAAAATAATTATACTAACTGATAATGAGAAGGAAATGTAGTTTCAATTGCTTTCATCATGGTTCCTAAAATCTTCATGGAGGGGTATTCTTAGCTTGGTTGGGTTTATTTGTTTGTTGGTTTTTTGCACCCAATCGTAATAATGTTAAATTCTATTATTTTTTGAAATTATAAATTATACTTTCCTAAAAATCTGTGGACTAGATGAAGCATGAGAGACAGTGGACTCTGAGAAACAAACTGAGGGTTTTGGAGGAGAGTGGGTAGGGGAATGGGTGAGCCTGGTGGTGGGTATTAAGGAGGGCACGTATTGCATGGAGCACTGGGTATGGTGCATAAATAATGAATCTTAGAATACTGAAAAAAAATTAAGATGTTAAGATATTTTTAAAAAGTTCATATTCATAAAAATTTATTATATCTGTTAAAAAATCTGTGGACTAAATGTATTTCATTCTGAAGAATTGATACACCTTAAAAATGTATATTTTGCATTAATCACTAAAAAGTGAATTGAGCTGGGGTTAGGTTGACGTTTTTGTAGCTTTTTTACTGAATCAAAGGAAGAGGGTGGGAGTAGAGATGTGTGGCTGGTACTCCTAGGTGAGTTGGTGTCTTTGAGAAAAGTAAAAATTTGTAAATTCTTCCTTCCTTCTTCCCTCCCTCCCTCCTTTTCTTTCTTCTTTCCTCCCTCTCCTTCCTGCTTTGCTTTTTCTCTTCTCATGTCTAAAACAAGTCTATTCCATGATTTGGGGGCAGGGTAGGAGAAGTTAAGGTGGACAAAGGCTTGATGTTTTGAATTAAACTATAATGATTGAGTTTGCATAGTTAAAGTTCTGATGAGACAAGGTGAGCATCTCCTCCAACTCAGGATCCTGGGAAGGAAACTCACCAGCTGAATGTTCTGGCTATGATGTAGTGAACTGTTTTCTCTTGATAACAATAATGTAGGTATTGATAGTCAAGTTTATAGGTTCTTCTCCAGGGAAGACTAAGTGAAGAGTTTAAAATACACCATTCATCAGAATCCTGATCATGGCCAGCAGTCCCTTCTACAAGGCCCTGGCAGGCAAATTGGATACACAAATGATATACAAAATGGAAAGTAATAACACTCACTGAAAACAAAAAGAAAATGTAGTTTCAATTGCTTTCATCATGGTTCCTAAAATCATGGTTCCTAAAATCCTAAATGTGGTTTTGTCTCCACCTTCTCCTCCATCACATCTTGATGTGATGTTTAATGTTGATGTGATTTTAATTTTTTTATTCATTAGTTCAGCAAATATTTCATTAATATATATACATGCTTGGCACTATATAAGTTGATGGGAATATTTTAGTGGAAAGAATAAACAAAATCCCTGAATCTTGAAGATCACACTCTAGTGAGAGGAGCAAATAACAATAAACCCAATAAAGAAGAGAATGATCTCCTACAGTGGAAACTGGCAGGACACCTTGGGGACTAAAAGGAGTATGATAAGGGCCTAGAGGGCTAGGGAGTGAGTTGTGACTTTAAATGGGGTGGCAAGATGGGCCTCATTAAGAAAGAAATATTTGCTCAAAGACTTGGAGGAGGAGAGGGAGGGAGCCACATGGATATCTGTAGAAAGAGGAAATGTGTATCATGCAGAAAGGACAGCCAGGACAAAGGCCCTGAAGTGGGACACAACTGGTGTGCTCTGGGAGCAGTTAGGAGGCCAGTGTGCCTGGAGTAGAGGGAGCACCCAGATAACAGTAGGAAATAAGGTGAACAAGAGGGTCTTACAAACTATGAAGGTATTCTGATTTTTACTCTGAGATGGGATAATACAGTGGGATTTTGAGCCGAGGGGTATTATTATCTGATTTGTGTTTGACACGCTCACTCTGGCTGTTCTCTGGGGGTTAGATTATAGTTAGTCCAGAGTGGCAGTGGAGGGATCACAGAGGAGTCTTCTGCAAAGAGCCACACAAGAGAAGATAATCTCCATGCTGGTAATAGGAGGGAAGGTAGACGTATTTTTGAAGGTAGAGTCAAAGCATGTCCTCGCAGAGATGGTATACTGATTAGAACCAACACCCTCAGAATATGATTGTGCCCCAACTGAGGATTGTGTAAGAAGGCTTGAGGGGAAGGACTGTGGCATAGAAGAACAATAAGACTCTGTACCATGCCTAAAATGTAGTAAAATGATCAAAACGTAAGTTTAAAAAACTGAGAAAATATGATCCCGGAGTCCCAGGATCGAGCCCGGTGTCTGACTCCCTGTTCAATGGGGAGTCTGCTTCTCCCTCTGCTCTTCACCTAGCTCTTGTGCTCTCTTTCACTCCCTCACTCAACTAACTAAATAAAATCTTTTAAAAAAAAGAAAGAACAGACACACTGAGGAGTAGAACAGAAGAGAGAATTCATAAACAGGCCTGCACATAATACCATCTCCTGACCTGTGACAGTAGCATTGCAGTACATCAAGGAAAGGACAGGTTTTTTTTAATAAATGGTGTTGGGCCAACTGAATATTCATATGGAAAAAAATCTTGGCTGCTATTTCCCCCCCACACAAAAATTGATTCCAGATGAACTGAAGATGAAAATACAAATGGTATGACAATGAAGATTTTAGAAAAATATCTTTGTGAGTATAGGCAAAGATTTCTTAAACATGGTGCATAAATCTATCTTTGTCGAGGAAAAAAATTGATATATTGCATCACGTTAACATTACTAATTTCTGTGTATGGAAATATATTTTGAAAGGAACAAAAAGGCAAGCAATGGAGTAGAGTTATATTATTTGCAATACATATGCCCAAGAAGGGATTCATGTGCATAGTAGAATATATATATAGTATGTAATTTATTGTATATTTGTAGTTACAATACTATAATTTTATGTAACATATACATAAAGATATAATGTATAAATATTATGTGTAAATATATGAATTCTAATCAATTAAAAAAAACAAGAAAACCAATAGAAAGAAGAACCAAAGACTTGAACAGATACTTCCAGAAGAAGGTATTTATATGGTGAATAAACCTGTGCACAGAGGTTCAAGTCCATCAGCAGGGAAATGCTAAAATAAAACCACAGTGCATCACTTCAACACACCCACCAGAATGATTACAATGAAAAAGGCAAAAAGCATCTGGTGTTGGTGGGACAATAATCACTTGTGTGCTGCTGGGTTGGAGCATATATTGGCGAACCACATTGGAAAACAATGTGGCGATCTGCTAAGCCTGAGCCTGTGCAGACCCCGGCTTCACATTTAGGTAAATGCCCAGCAGAAAGGCAAACAGATGTTCACCATGAGCACATATGAGGATGTTCATAGGAGTACAACTTGTAACAGCTCAACACTGGAAGCGACCAGAGTGTCCACCAAAAGCTGGCTGACTGTGGAACCTGGGTAGTTGAGTCAGTGAAGCGTCTGACTCTTAATCTCAGCTCAGGTTATGAGTTCAAGCCCTGCACTGGGCTCCACACTGGGCATGCAGTTGGCTGACCTGAAGGGGAGTCATGGTCACAAGCAGGAGTCTTACAGCAGAAACTGGCAGAGACCCTCTAGCAGGGGACCTCTGGCGTCTGAGGGTCTGGGGGAAGGTGGCATCATTGGCTGCCTGAAGAGATGTCCTAGGCACTACATCATCTCCCCTGTTCCCCCGTGACGTCATGTGAGACCACAGAAGAGAGACAAAAAAATTCTCTATTGCCTGAGCTTAAATCTAAGAATCCTGAGAATAACACTTAAGTGACTGAATTTCTTTGTAATATTTCAGATTAACCTTTTTTGTAAATTACTCTCTTGTTTCTCACACACATAATACCATCTTACCATTTTTAAATATATAGCTCAGTGGCATTAAATACTTATATATTGTGCTAGCATCATCATAAGGACTCTTTTCATCTTGCAAAACTGAAACTCTGTACTCATTAAACACTAAACCCCCGTTCCCTCCTCCCTCCAGCCCCCAGTGACCGCTATTCTACTTTCTGGCTCCAAGAATTTCACTACTCTAGGGACCTCATGTAAATCATCCAGTCCTTTTCAGGAAGCATAATGTCATCAAGGGTCATCCATGTTATAGCATGTGTCAGGACTTTCTTCCTTTTTAAGGCAGAATAATATTCTATTGTATGGATATACCAATTTTGTTTGTTCATCTGTTGATGGACACTTGGGTTTCTCCTGCCATTTGGTTATTCTGCTCTAAGCACGGCATACAACTATCTCTTTGAGCTTCTGCTTTCAACTCTCTGGACTCTCTATCTGAAAATGAAACTGCTGGGTCACGTGATGATTTTATGTTTACTTTTTAAATTAATCATGGAGCAACCACATATTGCTTTCCATAGCAGCTGTGCCGTATTACATGGAATGTTTTGGATGAGCTTGTGAGTGAAAAGGAAACCCAAGACAGAAGTAAAATTCAGTTGCAGGAAAACAAAGAAAATTACCTTTATTTTCCACTCTGGTGTTTGTGGACTAAAGAATTGTGTATCTGCTGTACTAGTTTGAATGAAGAATTCTGCTTTTGACCTCCTGAAGTTTGAATTTGATAACTTGCTCCTCATTTTTTTTTCTAGTTTGCAGACTGCCCAAAAAGGAGATTTGCAAGAATTTTTCCCTTTGCATTTTGCATCTCAATATCACGGAAACATAGCCTTTCCCTTACACTTCACGGGATGAGAAGTAAGCAGCAGCTTTAACTGTAGAACAGTTTTTCCTCCAGACGTCATCCTTTACATCTTTATTGGATTGGGTGTTGCAGGCCAGCCTCCTTTAAATTTTGTCAGTCCTGGGGACGCCTGGGTGGCTCAGTTGGTTAAGCAGCTGCCTTCGGCTCAGGTCGTGATCCCAGCATCCTGGGATCGAGTCCCACATCGGGCTCCTTGCTCAGCAGGGAGCCTGCTCCTCCCTCTGCCTCTGCCTGCCTCTCTGTCTGCCTGTGTCCGCTCTCTCTCTCTCTCTCTCTCTCTAACTAATAAATAAATAAAATCTTAAAAAAATAAATAAATAAATTTTGTCAGTCCTTGATTTCTATTCCTGTTTTCCTTTCTATTCTTCTGTTTGCTCTGTACCTCCCTCTGTTCCTAAAATATCAACAAAGATATGCCCTTGGCCTTCCTCTCTGCTTGGCAGTGTCTGCAAGCTCTGTGGCTTGTGATCCGGGGGAACCCTAGGAAAGCAGGGCAGAGGCAGCAGCCTCTTGACATTGACATAGCTCTCTGTGGCCAAGTTCATGGTGCAGCTGAGTGAGCGGGAAAGCCCGGGCTGAGATGACTCAGAGGTTCCTGCCTGGGCAATTGGATTGTCTCATCATCGGTGAGGATGAGCAGAGGAAAGGACAGACTCCAGAAGGGAGGTAACAACTTCAGTTTGAGACGTGTTGAGTTTGAGCTGCCCGCAGGACATTCAGGTGCCATGCACTACCGTCCTATCTCCCGCATCGACCCCCGTTGCAGTCCCTCCTGCCAGTGCCCTCATCACTGTCACCTGGCCCAGCCCAATGGTCTCTGGCAGGCCTCTCTGTCTCCTGGTTTCTGCTTTCCCTTCCAAAGCCCCCTGTGCTGCTGGATTAATCTTCCTAGAAGACGACCTTAGTCACATCCCATGTCGTCCTGGTCGCACATTGCATAGTGCAGGCTACTACACATGGTCACATCATGTCCTACCACATACCATGTGTCACGCAGTACACACCACCACTGTCCCATTACAGGCCACCCAAGACCACGTGTCACACGAGACATGCTACACACAGTCACATCATCTACTCTGGTCACATACTACGTGCCGGAGTCCACACCACCATATCCCACGCTATCATATATCACACTGCTTGCTATACACTACTGCACAGTCACACTCCATGCTTCCTTACAACCCCCCGCTTTCCAGAATGCACACTGTCACATAATCTCATCACCTATGAACACTGTACACCCTCAACAACCTCGAAGACATGGCCTGTCCTCCTATAAATTTCCTACTCTGAAATTCCATATGTGTTCAGATATTTTTGGTTGAAAGACATAAATCTTGACTTCAAATGTCTTAAGCAACAAGGATACTTAATATTTGTTATACCCAGTTAAGTGGATAGCATAAACTCCAGCTTAGAAAGAGGAAATGAAGATCCCAGATTCTTAACTGACTCACCTAGGGCAAAACAGCTAATGCATGTTTGAGTCAAGAATTAGCTCCATATTCCCTGTCCCCCAAGCCCCTACTCTGTGCCCTCTGTACCCAGCCTGATTAGAGTTTGCTTTTGCATAATTTTGCATAATTTGGATAAATTCCTTTTTTTAAGATGTTAGTATGAAGGAGATGTTGGTGGGGTGTTGGGATGAACCTTTTTTTCAATTTTGCGCCAGTAAATTGAGAAGTCCTTTTGGAGTATCTTCTGTGTCCCAGACAGTGGGAAACATTAAAAATTGCTTGGCCTAGTTCTTGCCCTCAAGGAGCGTCCAACGTGGAGAGAGAAAGAAGGCACAAAAGCATAGGTAAGCTTCAGAGATCAATGACGAGGGGGGAGTGTGTAATCGCACAGAAGAGAGAAGCTGACTGCTTCCTGCCTGGGCCTTGTAAGTGGGTAGGGTTTTCCTAAAGCAAGTGAGAGGAGTAAACCAGGTGAGAGCAACAGTATGAATAAGGGCACAGGTGCAGGGATTCTTGAAGGATTAGTGGTCATGAAGTAAGAAATCCCCCTAATCTGCTCCCTTTTCTGTGTACCTGCCATCACTCCTTTCCTCTCTAAGGGAAGAGGAAGGCATGGCTCAAGTCTGCATCCCCCACTCCCATCCTGGAGACCTCCCTCTGATCAGTCTACCTTCTGTTTTCTCTACAGTCACAATCTCTTTCTCCCTATGGACTCCTTCCCAATGGTATCTACACATGGTTTAAAAAGGAGTGCTTCTGGGACGCCTGGGTGGCTCAGTGGGTTAAGCCTCTGCCTTCGGCTCGGGTCATGATCCCAGGGTCCTGGGATCAAGTCCCATATGGGCTCCTTGCTTGGCAGGGAGCCTGCTTCTCTCTCCGCCTCTGCCTGCCTCTCTGCCTGCTTGTGCGTGCTCTCTCTCTCTCCTTCTCTCTGACAAATAAATAAATAAAATATTTTTTAAAAAAAAGGAGTGCTTCTGCAAACACATCTGTTTCCATCTCTCTTCTATCCTATCTCCATCCATCTCTCTTCACCTCCTGCTTTCTTAGGAGAGATCTGTGCACTGTATTCAATTCCTCATTCCTCCTTCCTGGTCATCAAGGTCTGCATCCCCATTATGCCTCTTCATGTTTCCACCATGATCCCAAAGGCGTCCTTACTGTTAAACATTGCTAAATGGCAATGGCCATTTCCAGTCATTTATGCCCCTGATCAAGCAGCAGCATCTGGCACTGGTCATGCTCCTCTTGGGGCTTCTCTGACTCCACTCACCCCTTATTTACCTCTCTTGTCACTCACCCTGATGTCATTGGAAAGATCCTCTCTCTCTCCCCGCTCCCACCCCCTTAAATGCTGGTGTTCCACATTGTGCTGACCTTGACTCGCATATACTGTCACTACGACTCTCGCCTGCTCCTGTCTTGATCTTGATTGCCATGAGTTTGTTTTATGTCTGTTGGCCAGAGCTTCCTCCTGAGATGCAGACTCTAATGGAAATATCACAATGATGTCCCCAAGAACCTCAAAGTCAACATATTCAAAACCAAACTCATTGTCTCCTTCCTCCTACCCTTCTGTCCACCTCTCTTTCTATTAGTCCTACCTCCATAAATGCCACCCACCCAGAACCAGAAACCTGGCCCCTGCCCTCAGTATCTCATACCTCTCACCCTGCCATGGCCAACCTCTCACAGATTCTAAGTATCAAACACACATCTCTCCAACCCTTCTCACCATTCCTCCTCTAACTATGTCTCCCTTACCTGGGTAACTGGTGCAGCCTCCCAACAGAGATCCCCACTTCCAACCTTCCCCCGTTATGGGTTGATCTTAGCATGGTAGGCTGAAATCACTTCCTAAAATTCATTTAGGAAGATCACCTCCTAAAATGTGGTCATGCCACCCTCTTCCTCAAAACTTCTCAATGGCCCTTAGGCTATGGCTTGTCACTTTGGGTGATCTGGCTCACCTCTCCTACATCACCTGTCACCATATTCCCCTCACCTTCTGAGTCCTGTCCATCTGGAACTTCTTTTGTTTCCTAGAATATGCCATTCTCTCTTCTGCCTCTGGGTCTTTGTAGATGCTGCATCCCTTTGCTTGCAACACTCCCAGCTCTGCTTCCCCAAGACTTTCCTTTATATCAGAGATGAGGAGAGTTGCTCTCCTGACATGATTTCTCCACAGCATCATTACTTCCCTTTCATAGTATGTATCTTATTAGCATTTACCTGTCTAATTTGGGCTAGGCCATGGACAACATGATGAAAAGACTGTGACAAATTCATCAGTTGCTGAGTCCCTTGGGTCTAGCATTGTGCCAAGCACACAGCAGGCACTCAACTTTCTGTTAAATAAAGAAAACAATTGTATGAAATGACTCTGGTGGGTTTACTTTCTTTCTAGGTGAGTGGACAGAAATAGAGGACCAAATATGGTGAGCTGAATGGATAATAAGAAGACGCAACCAAAGGAAGACATTAGTATGGAGAAAGAGCTAGGCTTGGAGTTCGGCTTAGAATTGGGAAGTTTCCAGTAGTATCAAAGAATCTGCAGAAAGTTTGGGCTGAAAAGGCCATCAACTGTCAGCATAGATGAGGAAATGAACATAAAATTTGTCTTAATCTGCACTGGAAATGATTGAGAACCAAACTCTTTGATGCTTGGTGATGGTTATACACCAAGAAGCCACACAGCTTCTCATGATTTCACAGCTTTTCCTACAGCTGTGGCCAGCACTGGCTCTAGTTCCAGACAGGAAGCTGGCCTGGACACACAGAAGCCACATCTACCCTGTGGTTCCCACAGCCTCCGCCAGCGACCACATCTCATTTCCCTCTGCAGACCTGCCCTGGACTCTGAGAACCTAGCAGGCTTCTCTCCTCTAAAGCAGCCTTCATGCAGCCCAGGTAAAATAAATTACACCCACTCCTGATTTTCTGCCATCCTTTGCCATAATGACAACATGCTTATCTATGAGACTTGGGAGTCTCCTGTCTTTTTGTGCTGGAGGCTAACACCAGAATCCTTCCTCCCCTAATCTGATGCTGCTGCTAGATTTAAAAACAAAACAAAACAAAAAAAAGTTCTTTCCTGGTGCCTGTTTGTCATTATCAGATAGTCCTTCCACAAAATGGCCAAATGGCCTTATGCACACATTTCTCTCCTAGGCACTATTCAAAGCACATAGGGCCAATAGTCAATGCTGCTCTAGGAACAGAAATTTTAGAACTCACACAACGAGCCTACTAGAAGCCAGATGCACGCAAGGGAAAATATGCTGGGGCTGGAATCAGGACTGGGAGATTTTGGTTGACCTTCCCAGCAGACAGAGTTCTGGAGGGTCGATAAGGAAAAGAAGAGAGAGCCTGAAGCTAGTTCTCAAGTGAGGGATGGAGTCTGTTACTTCTGTCTACCTCTTAGAAGGGTCAGAGAGGAGAGACTTTACCCAGAAGGTGGATGTAGCCTTCTGTGGTTGGGGGGGTGGGTACGGGATGAAGTGAGAGATGGCAGACAGAAGGGCTGGGATGTGCTTTCACAAGAGAATGGAGAACCCAGGTCCTGACTTACAATTCCACCTCCTGTTCCAGGAGTGTAGCAGGTTGGAGGAGTGGAGAAAAGTGCAGGCCCTGAGGCATCCATCTACGGGGGCCCAGACAAGCTGCTCATCGGTAAATGGGAGGCAAGTCACGAACCCATCACCTTGCTCATGGCTGTCTGCTGCCCACTGTGAGCTGGCCTAGAGCAGAGGCCAGCAAATACAGTCAGCCTAAAGCGTTGACTTTCTGGCTCTTTCCAGAAAGAGTTTACTGACCCTAGCAGAGAGGGCCTGGCCTCATAGATGACTTGGAAAGCATTGCGTTGACAGTATTTCCACTTATGGAATGGCCTTCATGGCCCCACATGCAGGTGCCCAAAGGGCCAGGAGGGACCAGGCCCTCCTGTCTGAGACAGTGCAGCCCCCCGTATGTCCCAGCATTGCCTCATGGGAACTCAAGAACATTCTAGTGTGCATGATTGGCCTCACAAGTACTGTATAAATTCAGGGGATGGTTTTTTAAATTAAAGAGTGTTTTTCAACTGAAAGACTAATATGGACATATGATCTTTTAAAACAAGTTATGCAATGACAAGAGCCTTCCTTCCACCCTAGACTCTCAATTCAAAGTAACTTCTCTTGAGAGTTTCTCATGTATTTTTGTGTGTGTGTGCGCGCGTATCCTTTTACTTTATTCGGATGGAAGCTCTTGATGTCTTGCTTTTTTAAATTTTTTAACTTAGTAATACAATGAGAAGTTCTTTCCACATCTCCAAATACAAATCTGGCTCCTTTTAAATAGCAGCTTTGTATTCCTTTGATGGAATCTAATGCATTTCAACGAACTACTTCCTTATTTAAAAAAAGTTGTCTCCTGGTACACCTGGGTGGCTCAGTCAGTTAAGTGTCCAACTTCTGATTTCAGCTCAGCTCTTGATCTCGGAGTCATGTGTTTGAACCCCACGTTGGGCTCCATGCTGGGTATGAAACTACTTAAAGAAGAAAAAGGTGTTGCCAGTGTTTGTCTATTGCAAACAGTTCTAACTTTGCAATTCTTACACTAACTCCTTTGTGCAACGAGTGAATGTAACTGGAACATGAATTCCTAGCTGTGGAATTGCCAAGGTGAAGGGCAAGAGAGTTTCAGATTTTCATACGTACTGAAAAATAGCCCCCCAGAAAAGTTGCACCAATTCATGTCCTCATCAACAATAAATAGGATATCTTTTCCCCTAACATCTTCCTTAACATTAAGCCCATCATTACCAATGTGGTAGGTGAAAATGACATTCCACTGTATCTCATTGAATACCATTGTATAAACTGTCATCTTTTATATGTATTTGTATCAGATCTGCCAGTTCAGGCTTTTGTTCATTGAGATGTTAGAAGTTCTCCTTTTAACACCTCCCACACCTCATTACACACACACACTCCTCGATATAGGGACTTTATCCATCTCATTTGCCCACTATGTATCCCCAGAGGAAAGCCTCTAACTATACCTGACATATGGTAAGTATTTGTTAGATGAATGAACAACTTGAAAAAATCATTACATATTAAGACAGTTAGGACCTTCACTTGTTACTATGTGAGGCAAATCGTTTTTTTCACTGTCATATTTCCTTAGTTTTGTTATTTATTTATTTATTTTTAAAGATTTTATTTATTTATTTGACAGACAGAGATCACAAGTAGGCAGAGAGGCAGGCAGAGAGAGAGGAAGGGAAGCAGGCTCCCTGCTGAGCAGAGAGCCCGATGTGGGGCTCGATCCCAGGACCCTGGGATCATGACCTGAGTCGAAGGCAGAGGCTTTAACCCACTGAGCTACCCAGGTGCCCCTGTTATTTTATTTATTTATTTATTTTGCAGTATAAAAGGTTCATGTAACTTTTCCATGATTAAGGATATTATCTTCAATTCATTTAAAATATATTTTGCCATAAGATACATGAAGGGCTCCAACTTATTTTTTCCTGCCTTGGTGTGTTTTTAAAGACACTTAAATGGGCCTCTTCCAGAATGCCTTCTGCATGCTGGCTGATCCACTAAACCCCATTGTAAGCCCACCATGCCTTTAGGTCAAGGCTCTGGTTCACATTCCTGAGAAGTAGTCTTAACATTGTAGGCTCTTATACTCGGACACAAATCCATAAACTATTCTTATAGTAGGTTTTGCTACAATGAAATGATCATGGTGATCAATCTGGAACACTGGTTGGTGTAGAGAGAGAAGGTTGGTGTAGAGAGCCAAAAACACAGGGAGAGAAAATTGAAAATTCCAAGGATGACTGCTTATTGCATGATAATTCTGGCACTGACTTGATTAGGATATCTTACTTTTTAAGGTATGTGTAATTTTATTTTGGATTTTGCTCATGTAACACACAGATATCAATCTTGAGCCCCCTTGCCCCTTGAGATCTAGGGGCGATCGGGCAATGTGAAGCCTACTCAAACATTTTCAAGAATTCCTAGAAGTACTAAGTTCTAAGCTTTCTCAACATCCTCCACTCCAGCTTATGCACCATTTTCTGTGGGGTGCCTCACATGAACCCCACATGTTCCCCACAAGGAAACCCCACAAGGAAAAACAGATTCTTTTCCACCGTCACTGCCTAATCACCAATAGAAATCCTCATGCCAAAGGATGCCTGGGTGGCTCAGTTGGTTAAGCAGCTGCCTTCGGCTCAGGTCATGATCCCAGTGTCCTGGGATCGAGTCCCACATTGGGCTCCTTGCTCGGCAGGAGCCTGCTTCTCCCTCTGCCTCTGCCTGCCAATCTGTCGGCCTGTGCTCATTCTCTCTGACAAATAAATAAATAAAATCTTAAAAAAAAAAAAAAAAGAAATCCTCATGCCAAATCCTTGTACCTTTAGTGGAGTTTATTGAAGACATTTTGGGTAAAACTTTCTACTGTCATGGTGGCCCCATCCTTCTCCCATCCTAACCCTCTGTCTCTGCTTATCAGCATCTCCATGGGATTGGCTTAAGAGCTTGCAATTTTTTTTCATCTGTTAAGACAAGTAGCACACCCCCTCCTGCTGAAATTTTGTCTAGCAGAAAAAGGAGAGAGTGGGTCACCTTCAACACAAAATTTAACACAAAACACCTTTAGTACAGAATTTTCCCAACAAAGATAGTTTTGTCTCCAAACAGAAACCTGGTGTTGAAACAGAAAAACTGTTAAGAACATAAAATGTTCTCTACCTGTTGCATTTATGTTACATTTTAACAGGCTCACTATTTCTTTCTCCCATTGCATTCCAATTGCCATCACACACCCACCCACATGCACCACTTCTCCCCTTGCTTCTCCTTACCCGTTATAAAACAACTTATCAACTAATGTGAAATCAAGTGAATCAAAATGATTGCTAGTCTTTGGAGCATGGCTGTTTTTTCTAGTTTATTGCAGTGCAGGAGATTAGACACATGAGGTCTAGAACCACTCACCTCGCAGAACAAACATTTAGTGGGATGGTGGTCCGTTGATGACTGAGGTCCTAGGAGAAAGTCCAGACTGGTAGATGAAAGGCGACAGATAGAAGGGGGTAATTTAATACTTCCTCTGACATTGGCGGAGCTTACATAGACTTAGCCACACGGAGTCCAGACAGCTGGACAGGGGCTGATGACAGTGATCTCGACAGCTAATCACACAAGGGTGCATTAGCCTTGTGTCCAATTGTAGATACTTGTAAATCTACACTGCCAGTCAGGGAGCACCAGTGAAATCTGACGACAGGGAGCTTTATTTGCTGTATTCCAATAGGCAGAACTTTTGGCCCTGAAAACAGGGGGCAAGAGTCTAAAAAAAAATGAATTGGGTGTGTAGTAGTCTCCTAAGACTGAAAATGGGAAAAAAAACCTAAGGGAAGATAAACTTTATCATGAAATCTCCGGAAGAAGGATCAGTAGACTGTGGCCAACTGGCCAATCCAACCCACTGCCTGTTTTTGTAATGAAGTTATATTGACACACGGTCACTACCATTCATCTGCATCATGGCTAGGTCTGCTTTTGTGCTCTAACAGCAGTAACTGAAAGAGAAATCACAGGACCTGTGAAGCCTAAAATATTTACTCTCTGGCTCTTCCCAGAAGAAAGTTTGCCTACACCTGCTTTAGAATGTGCACCCCTGAGAGCAGAGAGTTTTGTTCATCTTGTCTATTTCCAGCATCTACAAGAATGCCTGGCACATATTAGGTACTCAGTCCGTATTCGCTAAATGAATGAATAAGGGAATAAACAAATGAAGGCCTGAATGTCAAGAATCTCATACTTTCCAAGCTCCTTTCACCGAAGAGCAGGACTGGCCATGGAGACTACAGTGGAGTCCCTCCCAGCTGTGGAGAGAGCAAGGTCCTGTAGGCAAAAAGAGGTTTTCAGATGTCCCTAACTGCTTTACCAGCAGAAGCCTCCCTTGTGTGTCTATTTCTAGAAATTAAGTCTAATTTTAAATCTGCAGAAGTAGCTAAGCACCCTGATAGTCACTAATGAATTCTAATGGTTAATTATGCTTAGTCTCTTAATGATTTTCTCCCTCCATCAGGGCCCTCTGCGCTGGCTCTGCTCAGAAGGCACAAAAATGATACCTACTGATTGTATTTCTTCAAAAAAAAAACCAAAAACACAAAGCTTTGAGTTCACTGCAGGTTTCTTTTCTTTTGTTTATTGATCCTCCTTGTTTTTGCTGATTACTAAGAGCTGAAAGGAAGAAAAATATAAGAAAGGCAACCAGCTACTCGGGTTCAATTTTCAGCTTTTAAATGACTGCAGTTGACTTTTCAGACCTTGGGCTAGAGTGAAGGTTGGTGTTAAGTGATTCCCCTTACTTCCCCCACTCCACAACCACTGAAATTCCTAAGGAAGTAAAATAAAGTCCTCATTTTTAGGATCAGAAAGTGACAAGGATATCCAATCCTGCCAAAGGTACCAAAACTGCTAAGGAAGAGGAACCTGACTTTATTAAACCTCCTGGGTAGCGTGCATCAAAGAACACTCAGATCCTTTTCTTGGACATTTCCTTGGAGTTTTTCTTTCTTAAGGAAGAAGGGAGATTATGGCATGATTGACGAGTCTTTAAATCCCACAAATGTGATCAGCCCTCGTCTTAGTCTGTTCAGGTTATAACAATACTACAGCCGAGGAAGCTTACCCAATGGAAATTTATTTCTCACAGTTCTGGAGGCTGGGAATCTCAAGATGAAGGTGCCCGCAGATTCTGTGACAGGCAATTGCCCACTTCCTGGTTTGCAGATGGCCATTTTCTTGCTGAGCCCTCACATGGAGAAGAGAGAGATCATTTCTCTTGTGTCTTTCATGAGAGCACTGATTCCCTTCATGAAAGATCTTCCCTCAGGCCTAATCACCTCCCAAAGACTTCACCTCCAGATGCAATCAGACTTCAACATATGCATTTTGGGAAGACACAAACATTCAGTCCAAAGCATCTGTCCTTTACCATCAAGGCACTAACATTAGTTAATGAAACACATGCTTTCCCAGCTTTGCTGTCACTGTGATGGCTTTACATCCTTTGAGGTTTTTTCAAGGTGGTGGTAGATTGTGGGTTCCAGTCATCACATATCCACTCTTCTCTCTTCTGCACTCCATGTGCACTGTTGGAAAGTTAGGCGTCATAGTTACCAGATAAATTGGGGGGAAAGAAAGGGAAGATCATGGGAGTGAGCAAGAGATGGGCAGTCAGACCCTCTGTATCTGTGAATCTGCACATCTTTTGGACAACTGGGTTTCAGCACATGCAGGTCTGGAGGGACATGAACTTGGAATGACTTCGGTCAGTGGCTTTCCCCGAATCACAGTAGAAGGCATCCAAAGAGCCAGTGTGCTTTTCCCTCCAAAGAAGTTAGCAGAGCAAGTGTTAGCATAAATTAAAGATATCATCTTGGAGGGGTTCCTGTAACTGTCCCTTTCCTCAGCTTGCCTTTCTGTGATGATATATGTTAATGACCATGACTTCTAGGTACTCAGTAGCTATGCACCTCAGCCCCTGGTAGACATCTTACACATGTGTGAGGAATAACCCCACTGTAAGGCAATCACTGAACTGCTGTAAAGAGAGTGTGAAGAGTAAAACCCCCTTTTGTGGTGAAGGAATTTTTGAGATATGTGTGGTATATGCAAAACAAATATTAGCTTGTAAGGCATATGAGAATGCCCCCCCCAAGAACAATACAAAATGAAACAAAACAAAAAATTCACCACAATGATACACACAATTTAGTCATTCTTGAACCCTGGACCCTAGAGTATGATACTGGCCCGAGAGTTGGCCTCCCTTGACTTTGGGACTATCACCTCTGCAGGCTAAGCTGGTATCCAGGACAAGTTGGGGCGGGGCCACTGAGTGCCCAAGTCCCCCAGCTGCATGCTACTAACTTTCTAGCAGAAGCTACTGTGCTAAATAGAGTCTCTACACTCAGATATCCCAGATATCTCAGAGAGGGGGAAGATTCCAAATTGACTGGGGATTCACCCAAAGGGCACTCATTGATCCTAAAAGTTACTGCATTTAATCCAGAAGGGACTGAATGTCAAGGTTCTGTTTCTTTTTTTGCTATTAGGAGAACTAGCCGTTTGGAGCTATTTCATTGATGGCAGACAGACACCGTTCTGGTTTTGTACACTGAGTTACTCGGTTCCTGTCAGACAACAGTAATATCCACCCCGGGCATGCTTAAGAGCAAGGGCTGTGGCTAAAGATGGGGCTTCACTTCTCCGCACCCCCACCCACCCTTTACTAACTGTAAGAGCTAACGGTGCCTCAGTTTCTTGTGTGGGGACATCTGTGTATAAGCAGAGCCTCACTTGTCACCACGATGACTCAGGGAGCTCCTCTGTGACACATGCTGGGCAGAGTCATGGAAGGCCACTGCTTACCTAACTCTGGGGGGCACTCTTGCCTCGTGTTCTGCACAAGTTCCCCTGTGCTGGTGGTCCTGATGCGGGGGCTGGCAGATACCCTCAGTAATGTCAGCTGTTATTATCCTAAGTATTACCTCTGAGTTTGTATTTCATCACCTCCTCTGGGAAGTCCTCCCAGCCATGCCTCCATCCTTCCTTCTACCCTGGGGTAATAAGCTTGGGAACACCTGTGTGGTCCCTGACAGCCCTGCCCTTTGCCCAACTGTCTCACTTCATGAGCTGAGCTCCTTGAAGATGAAGGTCTGCACTCTTACTCATCTGTCCTTGGGCCAGATACGATTTAGGGAACTCATACTAGTTGTTGAGTGAACACAGGTGTTACATGAAGAGTGGGCAGATGAGGCGAGGGCTTTTGATGGTAGATCCAGTGACCTTCTGATCACATGTTTTGAGGCTTCAGAAATGATAGAGAAGTAGGTGCAGAGACTGGGCCAAGATAGGCCCAGTCCTATTGCTACTGTAACAATTAACCACTCAGTGGTTTAAAAAAAAAAACCAGAAATTCATCTTCTTACAATTCTAGAAGCACAGTCCAAATTCAGTGTCACCAGACTGAAATAAGGATGTTGGTAGGTCATGCTCCTTCTGGAGACCAGGAGAGAATCCATCCCTTGTCTCTCCTAACTCTGGTGGTGGGAGGGCTGGTGGTGGTGTTCCTTGTCTCAAGGCCTCCTCATTCCAATTTTCCAGACCAGCATCTTCAAATCTCTCCATCATGGCTTTCTCCTCCAAGTGTCAGAAGTCCCCTTTGCTTGTCTAAGCACAGTCATGATTGCATTTAGGGCCCACCTAGATAATCCAGGATAATCTCATCTGAAACCCTTTAATTTAATCATACCTGCAAAGACCCTTTACCCAAAAAAGATAATACTTACAGGTTTTGGAGATTAGGACATGGATATTTTTGGGGTCATTATTCACCCCACTACGGGTGGGTTTTTTCCATAGAATTTTCCGTGGAATTAATCTGCACTGATTTTTTCCTATTTTTGTGCAGGAAGAAAACAGTAACAGCCCAATTACCCAGAAAATGGACTGGTATCATGGCATTGTGGGGCCCTGGGGAGAAAGACAATGACTGTGACATTGTCCCCCCAGAAGCAAGCCGCTGAACTGAAGTCTGTTCAGTAACGCACGCATTTATTGTGTGTCTTACATGTGTGTAGGACACTCACACGGATGTGTGCTGGAGATGGAAGGAAGTGTAAATCAGATCAGGGTGCATTTTGCAGAAAAGTGAAGAGGAAGATAAAACTCAGAGGCACACATGTAGTCACTAGTCAACAGGTGCTTGATTAAAATCCCAGGGTTATCTTAAAGACCAACCAAGTAGAAATTTAATTGAAACACAGAACCTGGTCCAATTACCAACACCACCCAAGTGTTCCAGCTCTCCCAGAAGAGGCCACTGAGTACCGTTGACAAGGCAGTTGAAGTTGCCACCAGTGATCCTTGCAGAAAATCCAGGTGAGAGATCTCATTGCCTCTAGACGCTGTTTGTTTTTTGTTTTTGCCTTTGTTTTTGCTAAACTACAGCTCAAAATAGTATCTATAATATCTGCAAAGGACTGTGAGGACATGTCAGTTTCTGAATTGTCTGGATATTTGCCAGGATTGATTCTGAGTTGGAGGAGACCAGTAAATGATTGTGGGGGGTAGATATTAATATTTTTCAGTGTCTTTTTAAAAAAATATTTTATTTATTTATTTGAAAGACAGAGATCACAAGTAGGCAGAGAAACAGGCAGAGGGAGAGGAAGGGAAGCAGGCTCCCTGCTGAGCAGAGAGCCCTATGCGGGGCTCCATCCCAGGACCCTGGGATCATGACCTGAGCCGAAGGCAGAGGTTTTAACCCACTGAGCCACCCAGGCGCCCCTATTTTCCAGTGTCTTGTTTGTAACCTGCAATTTTCCTGTAATCTGTTTTCAAAATGAATTTAGAATTGGTTTTGAAAATTAGTGATGCATATGAAAACCATGCTAGCATAAGTTTTGCAGATTTAATGGAACGCCATAAAATGATGAATATTACATGGAGGTTTCAAACATAAAAGCACACTCCCAAATGAGTCCCTAATAGTATTCACTGCGGAGATTTGAGTATTGGATGGGTGTGTTTGGGTCATAATCACAGAATTTTAGTTCCTAAAAATAGCACTCTGAGACAATGTCTTCTATTATATAAATCTCTGTCTGTCCTTGCTCCTCCTTACCAAATTGCATTACTCAAACTGTGCCAACAGAAGCTATCCTTCACTCTACACTGTCTCTTCTCCCTTCTTCAGTAGCTTTCCCTGATAAATTTCCCTGTCCAAGCAGGAGAGCACAGCGGTGCTTTTCAACGTGAGAAATCTGCCTTCTGAGTCTTCAGTTCACCATTAAGCAACTATCAATCATGCAAGACTATTTTTCAATTTGGAGTTTCTTCCAACTGACTGCTATTTGTGGGGGCAAAGGTCAAACCTTGGGATGCCACTGGCAGGGAGAGGGGCAAGTGGGCTATTTGCATGGCCTCCCAGGCACAAAGGACAACCTGTCATGGAGGCACAGGAATGGGACTGAAAGCAGACGTCCATCATACGGTTTCAAACTTGTGTCCT
>RCUC01142488.1:0-28805 GCA_003697995.1 Taxidea taxus jeffersonii
GGGACTTGACCTGTAGTGTGTGACACTTAATGTACGTAGACACACTTCCCTGTCACTTAGTGAAACACGGCATAATGCAGTGCCAGCTAAATGATCTCCACCGACCCATAGAGTATAGGTGTGTGTTAAGCACCGGGTGTAGGTTGGGCTGTGCTGGGGGGTACAGACGTGGCTGTGATATTTCCCTGGGTGGCTTCTAGACAAATGCACAAGTGTCTTCATGGATTAGGTGGGATAGGGCAAGTGCATGACAAGTTGGTTACAGAAGGACAAACTAGGAGAGCCTGGCTGGCTCAGTCCATAGAGCATGAGAGTTTTGATCTCAGGGTCATGAGTTCAAGCCCCATCTTGGGCATGGAGTCCACTTAAAAATGAAAACAAAAACAACAACAAAAAACTGAAACCAAAGGGCAAGCAGACACTTGGTAAATTGAAATGGCACACATTTCAGGGTCCCTTGAAGAGTGGGTGTGGTTTTTGATAGTGAATATCAGGCACTTTGACATCATAAAGAGCCCTGAGGGGCGCCTGGGGGGCTCAGTGGGTTAAAGCCCCTGCCTTCGGCTCAGGTCATGGTCCCAGGGTCCTGGGATCAAGCCCTGCATCGGGTTCTCTGCTCAGCGGGGAGCCTGCTCTCTCCTCTCTCTCTGCCTGCCTCTCTGCCTACTTGTGATCTCTGTCTGTCAAATAAATAAATAGAATCTTTAAAAAAAATAAATAAAGAGCCCCAAAAGTCCATTAGTCCAATCATTCACCTGCAGCTTTTCATGGCCACCCAGCAATTGTCCAAATAGTTCATGCATCTGGTTGTCTCAACTATCCATTCGTTTGCTGGTTTAGCGTGCAGCCGACTAAGCCTCTGTGTGTGCCAATCGTGTGTCCAGTGCTAAGGAGGCTGTGAGATTAGGAGCAAACCCACATATAGTGCCTGCTCTCCCGGTGCTTACAATCCAGTAGGGGGGACATCAAGCAATACAACACATATAGAAATGTAAACTTCTGAGGCACCCAAAGAATTCTAGAAGCAAGGAGTCTTGGGGTTCTAAGGCTGCCTGGAATAAGGGCAATGATCTGCTTTCTGAAGGGGTGAGCCTGCCCCTAAGGAGTTTGGAAGGGCGAACTAGGTCGAAGGGTGAACTAGGTTAAGAAGGGAGGGAAGAGCACTCCAGGCAAAGGAACTGCCTGGGCAGGAGAGTCTAGTGAGAGGTTCTGAAGGGGGTAGAGGGAGCAAGGAACAGGGTAGGCAGGAAGAGGGAGTAGGGGGGAGGCCAGCAATGGGTGGAGAATCAGAGGTAATACAGAGAATTTTCCTTCTGTATCCCAAGGACGTTGGAGAGCCTTAGAAGGGTTTGAAGGTGGAGCTGGAGCAGGGGTTGAGTGGTAGGAGAGAAATGTGCAGGCCACAGGGATTATGAGTATGAGTGTGTGTGTGAGAGAGAGAGAGACATAATCACACCTGTGCTTTGGAAAGATGGTTCTACGGGATTTTGAGATGTATCCATTGACAGGAGACTCCCTACCTGTCCATTTTGGACATCCCTCTGGGTCAGGAAATAGCTCCTTATAATAGGCCACATGTTTCTGGTTGTTTAGAGGTAAGGAGTATGAACCTACATGCTTTCTGTAGGCTAACCAGACCCTGATCCTCCCTCCATTTCTCACTGCACTTCACCAGAAGTCCCCTCACCACCCTGGCCTTTTGCCTCAGATCCTGCTACAGTCAGACTCCTAAAGGGTGAAGGTCAGAATGAACCCAGATCCACGGTATGCTCTGACTAGAATACGTGCATCATTCCCTCCCTTATTCTAGAAGCTGCGCTTTCAGTGCGAGCTAAGATTGTGTTAATTTTTTTGGCAATCAGATCACACTATTGACCCGTGCTGAGCTTACTGACAACTCTAGCTCCCCAGGCTTTTCATACAAACTGAAACGACACACCGTTCCCTCTTCCCACACACATGCCTTTTGGACCCAAGGGCAGAACCTTACATTTGTTCCAATTAAATTTTATCTTGTTAAACCCAGTTCATCACTCTATCCTGTCAAGAATGCCTGGAGCCCTTATTAAGTTTTCCAAAATATATGCTGTACTCCCACAAGTTTCCACCCATCAATCTACACGTATTTGAATGCCTTTTCTGTGTCAGCTCTGTTCTTGGTATTGAGGATTTAGAGATGTTTGAGTCTCTGTCACTGCCTTCAGAGAGCTCACAGACATGTAAAAAGGCAAATATAACACAATACATTGGGTGCGATGAAAGAGGCACTGGGTTTTATGGTAGCAAGTAGAAGTCCCTAACCCGGACCCGGAAGATGGCATGGAGCGTAAAGGAAGGTCCCCTGCTGAGGAGGCACCCTCAATAAATCCTGCATGAAAAGTAGGAGAGCAGAAGATGGAGAATACTTGGCATTTCAGGTAAAAGGTAAGGGCTCAGAGGCAAGACAGAGAGAGAGAGAGAGAGCGCGCATGGTGCACTGAAGGACCTGAAAGCACGTCCATAGCAGGAGGGTAAAGTACTGTTGGGAATAGTGAGGCCCATCATGAAATGCTGAAGGCTTTGGACTTCATCCTCATGGAAGTGTAAAACCACAGCTCTGAGTTGAAGACACACCACTCAGGCTGTGGATGGAAGGGATTGGGCACATCTAGAGGTGGAGAGGGCATGGGAGCTGTTACATTGCCCCTGGTGAAGGCTGTTGGGTGTGGTGCGGATGGAGAAAAGTATATAGATCTGGGATTGGATCAAAAGGTCAGGGTAGTGTTTGGGAGGGAGGAGTGAAGGTTGATGCCCAGAATCCCAGCCTGGCACCTGAGTACATAATGACAATCTTCATTTGGATAAGAAATTAAGAAGAGGAATAGTTTCAGTGTGGGCATTTGTGGTTGAACCACCGTGAGGCATCTGGTTAGAGATGTCCAGAAGGCAGCTGAATAGCATGAAGGCATCTACTCATGTGGTCCAGAGAAGGGTGGACCGGAGATACAGATTTGTGGACCACCAACCCAGAGACAATAGTTGAACGTGGAGTGGATGAAAATGTTCAGGGAGAGCTTGTGGAGTAAAGAGAAAATGGAAATGGAGGCTTGTGAGGTCAGCATCCATCCATCCATCCATTCATCCATCCATTTATCCAACCATCCATCCACCCATCCTTATATCCATCCCATCCATCCATCCATCTAAGTACTTTAAATTGGCCAGGAAAGTGGTAGATATCCTCAAGGAGTTTGTAAGGTGGGGGAGATAGTTAATAAACACATATAACAAATAAGAAAATGAGATAACTTCAGTAATCAACAAGTGGCAAAAGTGGCAAAAAGCAGATAAAATAAGGTAACATGGAAGAGAATGACTAGGTGAAGGTGCTTTGGCTAGGGTGCTAAAGGAAAGAGAAGTGGCAACTCACTGGGACCTGAATGAGAAAGATGAAGTCATGTGACAATCTGGGGAAGAGCTCAGGATGACTAAGGAACAATAGGTATAAAGCTCCAGAGACAGTAGTCAGCTTGGCCTTTGTGAATGAGAGAAGCCAGAATAGCTAGAGTATAGTCAACAAGAAGGGGGAGAGTGGTGAGGTATGATGTAGTGTATGGGGTGACGGTCACTTGTAAGTCACCTAGAATCTTACAGACCTTGCTGAAGAGTTTGGGCTTTATTCTGGTTGCGATGGGAAGATTTGGGGGGAATTTTCATTAGTGACATTGTGTTGTCTAATTTATGATTTGTAAAGATCATACTTGTTGCCATGTGGTTGAATTCTAGTGTGGGGGGGTGGAAATTGAGGGCAGGGAGGTCAGTTGGCACCCTAGTAGTGGTCTGGTGAGATGATGGTAATTTGACTAGGTAGGAGAGAAAGGGACATATTCCCTATGAATCTTGAAGAATTAGCTGAAAGAAGACACTCACAGATTGGATGTGGGGTGTGAGCAAAAAAGCAGTTAAGGATATGTCTAGGTTCTGTGCACAATTGAATGATGATGACACTATTTGTTGAAACAGGCGAGGCTTGGGCCTGGAGTGGTTTTATCTTTTGGTGGGAGGTGGGAATGTGTGGTCTTTTCCCTTTGGCCTTTTCCCAAGTTAAGTTTGAGTTTTCTCTTCATCACTCAAATGGCCATGTGGGGCGGGCCGTTGGAATCTAGAGCTGAGAGGAAGGCAGGGTTGCAAAGACAAATTTGAATGTTGCAAACACATTGAGGCAAAATTCAAAGCTATGAGAAAACAGGAACTGGTACAAACCAGCAGAGTGAGAGAAAAGAGAAAATGAGCGGCAGGGGACAGGGTCTGTTGAGAATACTGGGAAGAAGATCAAGGGGCAGTGAGGGTGGGTTTTAACAAGAGAGGTCAATTCAAATAAGGACTGGAAAACATTCACAGGCTTTAGCAAAAGACAGGCAGCACTGAGTTTTGCCAGGATATTTTGGTGGCATATATTTGGTGGGCTGAAGAGTAAGTGGGAAGAGAAGATCTGAGAAGTTACTGCAACTCTTTCTCAATGACTTTTACTCTGAAGGGCAGCAGGGAGATGGAGTATCAGCTATGGGAGGAACAATAAGTGTGAAGGATTTCCTATAAGAATAACACTATTTTTTTTAAGTGGGAGAGACTTGAGATTATTTAAGGGCAATGAAAATGAACAATGGGGAAGAAGGAGCATGAATCTCAGGAGATTGAGAAGATAATTGATGGAGTAAAAGCTCTGAAGAAGAGGGAGAAAGGAGTTTCAGGTGCTACCTGGTAGCAAAGCCTCACCCAGCAGGGGAGAGCTTACCCCCTGGGATGGGAGAGAGGAATAAGATGGATATAGACATGAATAAGTCTCATCTGATGGATCCTATTTTTCACTGGTGTGAGGAAGCCTAAGAGAAAATGGGAAGGTGGTGGGTAGGGAGCAGAGGAAGAGAATCTATAGTGTTGAAGTAGAAGGTCTCTCACAAAGGATGTGGGTCCTTTCTGGATGGAGTCCACAGTCCAAGGGAGGTGAAATTTTTGTTCACTGGAGTTTGGCAGGTGGTGAGGGTAGGAGAAAAGGAAAACCATAGGAACTGATGAAGACATACCCCAATATTCTTAGCTGGGTTATGTCAAGTACTTTGGTTAGGACAAGCCAAGGACAGATCCCTGTGGTGTCCTGGCCAGAGTGTTCCTTCTGACTGATTTAATTCAAAAGTAAACATTCTTCTACAACCTGGCCATCTCTCAAGAAGTTAAACATACGGTTATCATATAACTCCCCAATTCCACTTCTAGGTATACGCCCTGGAGAAATGAAGGCATATGCTCACACAAAACTTATACACAAATGTTTAAAGCAGATTATTCATCATAGCCCTCAAAGTAGAAACTAACCAAGTGTCCATCAACTGATGGATAGCTAAACAGTGGTGCTATCTCCATACAATGGAATATTATTCAGCCACAAAAAAGAATGAAGTCCTGATAGATTCTACACTGTGATTGATTCTCGAAAACGTCAAGGTAAATGAAAGAAGCCAATCACAAGAATCATACATTATATGATGCCATTTGTATAAAATGTCTAGGACAGGGTAATATAGAGAGACAGAAGGTGTATTAGTGCTTGCCTAGGGATGAGTGGCAGGGGTTGAGGGAATGACAACTAATAGGTATGGAGTTTGTTTTGGGGTTGTTGAAAGTGTTCTAAAATTGGTTGTGGTGGAGGCTATACAACTCTGAATATTCTGAAAGTTTTTGAATTGTATATGTTAAATCCCAAATTGTGTGGTATGTGAATTATATCTCAATAAGCCATTAAATACTTTTTCAATGCTCATTTAATGAGAATAAAAATTACTTTTTGTTTTATCTATCTATCTATTTATTTTTAAAAGATTTTATTATTTACTTGAGACACAGAAAGAATGTGAGAGAGAGAGAGCATGAGTGGGGGCAGAGGGAGAGGGAGAAGCAGGCTCCTTGCTGAGCAAGGAGCCCAACCCTGGGATCATGACTTCAGCTAAAGGCAGATGATGCTTAACCAATTGAGCCACCCAGAAGCTCTTTATTTATTTCTTTATTAAAGATTTTTATTCACTTTTCACTTATTTTATAGAGAGATAGAGAGCCCAAATGAGGGGGAGGGCAGAAGAAGAGGGAGAGAGAATCCCAAGCAGACTCTGTGCTGAGTGAGGATCCTGACGTGGGGCTTCATGTCACCATCCTGAGATCATGACTTGAGCAGAAACCAAGAGTTGTACATTTAACCAACCTAGCCACCCAGGCGCCCCTACTTTTTATTTTAATAACTAGCCTTTCTTCTGCACTGAGACTATAAGAGACCTTGATGAAGCTAGTACGTCATGTTGACCACACTCCCCTGATCCACCTCCCGTCTGATTTTGGCCAAATCTGATCAGGTCCCTTTCTGAAGAGCTGCAAGTGTAGAGAAGAGCCCACATGAGGCACAGACCCATGTGAGGAGCCAAGGGGAGTTTTCTTCTAGTACTTTCCTAATGGCAGCCAGTCTAGGCAAGTGATTAGTCATAGATAACTCTGAGGAGGAGAAACATTGATGAGGCAAATTGAGGGTCCTGATAGGAGGATCTGGATGGGTGGGAAGTTGGTTGGCTTTGGGGTTGCCATTTGGCAGGGCTTTCATAGTTAATGTAGGGCTCAGAGTCAGGCTCTTAATTTGGGGAGGAGGAGGCCAAGGGGGACAGAGTACCAGGCAGCTTTCTAGAAGAGTTGTTCAGGTCAAGGTCTGAGGTCCCTCTCCCTGAACTGAAACACAGGCGACTGGGCAGTTATCTGGACTTGGGCATGAGGTCAGGCACAGATAATGAGCAACAGTGTTCCAGTGCCGAGACCCAGGGGGGTAAGGCTTTTTGCCTCTGAGCAGTATTGGTCCTGGGTACTGGCAGAGGGAGAGGAGCAGCAGGGCAGTGGGGTGAGGGGGGGAAGCAGCCTCAGATGTGTGGAGAAGAAAGTCTGCAATGCCAAAAAGCACATGTAGCCTGACATCAAGGGCTCCTGCACCCACTGGGAAAACAGGATGCGGAGCTAACCTGGCACAGCACATTCTTAATGAATCCTTGCTGCTTCCCTTTTAAGTGCTCAAAACCCATCCTTTCTAGAATCTTTCCTGGATCAACATGAAGCACACTTGTTTGCATTCCTCTTGGTTTCAGAGGCAGGATTCCAATCTTTTTTATCTGCCTCAGAAAATTGGCAACAGTAAGACACGCTCTCAGTTCTAGGGGTGGGAACGAGTGGGGCTTTCAAACAGGAACCAGGCAGCCCCTGGAGGACTCCTTGCCCCACCATCATCCGGGCTCTTTCCCCCCTACAAGCTCCTTAGATGGCCCCCAGGTCCTCAGGGGGCCTCCAGGAGGCTGGGTCAGTGCTGCCTTCTGATTAATTAGTGCCCTTGCTCTCCAGCTTGTCAAATCTAGTGAAGATTGCTTTTGCATTTTGGGGAAGCATAACGCAACACGTCCATCTTCGGGTCCATTGGTCTTTATACTGGCTCCGAGGTCTAGTCAGTAGGACCTTAGATGACCTTCGGAGCTCATTCAGTTTGGGACATTTGCACTTTCCAGCTGGAACGCTCAGGGGCAGAGCCCACTTCTCTGGAGCACTGGCTCCTGCTTCTCACTGTCCACTCTCCTTCAGAACAACGATGACTCTCTCTGCCAGGTACAAGGGAACAAAGTAGGAGATGGAAGGGCAGAGGGCATTTCCGGGGGTGGGGGGATGGAATGAGCTAATGCCTGGAGATGTTTAGGAATGGGCAAGAGCTGGCCCAGACTCCAGGCTTGTCATGGACCTCCCCAGGATGGAGACAGCTCAGGGGGGATATGGTCATTTGGGGTCAAGGCACACAGGGCTTGGGGCGTCAGACTGAGGAATTTAGGGTTCACCCCAGAGGCCACAGAGAACTAGGAGAAGGCTTGGATTAGGGCAGGGGAGGATGAGATGCTGTGTGTGTGGGAAGATGGATGGTGCCAGGGAGTGAGCGGAGCCAGAGGTGGGGAGGTATGGGCTAGAGAGGTGGAAGGTGGGCATGGAGGCGACGTGAGGCTTTCTTTAGGGTCACCAAACGTGAGGAGCAGCACCTGTCAGGTGAGTTTCGGCAGCTCTGTGCCCCAGGCCATTCCCAGTTGTGTCACTAGGAAGCCCGAGCTGACTTGGTGTCTAAGACCCATCACACATTAGCCAATTCCAAATTGTGTTTGCGTTGAAACTTCTGACTTCCAATGAATGGCTTATCTCTCAAGGGATTATTAAACATTTCTTTAATTTTCTGTAAGCTTCCTAGAGATCTTGAGAGTACATATAGGCATAATCTTTTTTTAAAAATATTTTATTTGTTTATTTAACAGAGAGGGGGGATCACAAGCAGGCAGAGAAAGGTGGGGGGGAGCCTCCCCTGCTGAGCAGAGAGTCCAATTCGGGGCTTGATCCCAGGACCCCAGGATCATGACTCAAGCTGAAGGCAGAGGCTTAACCCACTGAGCCACCCAGGTGCCCCCATATAGGCATAATCTTAACTCAAAGCACAGATTCATGCTGGAAACAGCCCCTTTCTCTTCTCATAGTCTTTCTTCTTTATTCCTTCCTTCCTTTCCTTTCCTTTTCTTTTTTTTTTTTTTTTTTTTTTTTTGTTGGTGTTAGGAGAGGCTAGCTGGGATGAACACCCTTTACTGGGTTTGAGGCCTCCAGTGGAGGATCCAAGATCGGAGGCTAAAGAAAACTATTCTCCACTTTCTTGCCAAGTAGAGTGTGAGGACCAGAAGCATCAGTACTGCCCTGAGACATGCAGAGCCTCAGGCCCCAGCACAGACCTAACAGAATCAAAATCTATATTTCAACTGGGCCCCCATGTGATCCTTCAGCCATTAAAATTTGAGAAGCAGACTAGATGTACCCCATTCCCATTAAATAAGAATCTCTGGGGGGGGGGACCCAAACACTTCTTTCTTTCTTTCTTTCTCTCTTCTTCCTTTCTTTCTTCCTTTTTTTTTTACATTTTAAAGATTTATTTACTTACTTGAGAGGGAGAGTGAGCTGGTGGGGAGGACGTTGGAGGGAGAAAATCCTTACGCAGACTCCACGCTGAGCAGGAAGCCTGACCTGGAGCTCGATCCCAGGACATCTTGAGATCATGACCCGAGCTGAAATCAAGAGTCGGACTCTCAACTGACTGAGCCAGGGGCCCCAGAACATAAACATTTTTAACAAGCTCCCAGGTGATGCTGGGGCTCAGGGTCCAGGGACCACAACTTTAGTGGCAAGATTCTACAGAACATACTGGTCTCTGACCATCAGTGGAGGCCATGAGTAGCATGGGGTTGTGGAGGAGTACACAACACTCAACACCCTTGGCAACTTTAGGAGTGTCCCAGAGAAACATGTTGGAACCTGCATTCGTTTCCAACACAGGGACTGGTGACCTTCTAGTCCTTGAGGGGCATTACATAGTCCCCTCTTTGTCAGAAAGAACTGCAGGACCCTTTCACAAGAGTTACTCTTCTTGAGTAATTTGGGGGAGTTTGGATTCACTCCGCTGTGACCCCATTTTACCCTTCCCAAATGGTAAGGCCTGACATATTAGGTAGAGATTTTTATCTATCTCTCGACCAACCAACCAGTTCACTGATCTATCATTCATCTGCCTATCTGTCACCTTCCTCATTGTCAACGAGCATCGGCTTGCAAATTGTTGCCCAACATAGTCTGCAATGGGCCATGCATCGTTCAACTTTCCCAAGAGGGTGGAAGACAGGACTCTGGGACAGCCACTGCAGTTCCCGGTGCCATTAAGAAACACGCAGAACAGCCACTCACAGGAGGCCACAAGGCGCAGCACTTTGCCTGGACACTTTAAGAATTCGTGATGTGGGGGCACCTGGGTGGCTCAGTGGGTTGAGCCTCTGCCTTCGGCTCAGGTCATGATCTCAGGGTCCTGGGATAGAGCCCCGCATCGGGCTCTCTGCTCAGCGGGGAGCCTGCTTCCCCCTCTCTCTCTGCCTGCATCTCTGCCTACTTGTGATCTCTGTCTGTCAAAGAAATAAAATCTTAAAAAAAAAAAAAAGAATTCGAGATGTGGTTTAGAAGCTGTCACGAAATGAAGTGTCCTGTGTCTTTAGGCTTTGTGGAAATCCACGTAAAATTCCATGCAGACATTCTGTTCGGCGACGAAAATCAGGGGTGCCTTGCCTGACAACCCATCCTCGTTAGTGAGCACCAGCCTCCCACAAATGGCTTCAGATCAGTAGCTTCTGGGCTCTGTGAGTGGCAAATTGGCCGCACTGGAACGGCGAGCCGGCATGAGCAGCGCCCGCTGCAGCCCTGGAGCCACAGAAGCCCGGTGTCCCCACCCCCGAGCAGATGCAAGCCCTGCGTGAGTCCCTTGGCATTCTGTGGGACAGATGGTTTGAAGGCGCAGCTGCCTGTGCAACAGGGGTGGTGATGCCTCCCACGTCACCCGCCCAGAAGCCTCCCATGTCACCCACCCAGAAGCAAGGGAACAAAACGTCTCCACGCCCTTCCGGCCACTCTCTTCTGCCAGTGTTTATGACGCCTCCTCTCCGGCTAGAAACATCGCTGCGAGCTCTGACTGTGGCCTCTCTTGGCATGGCTTTCTCCAGGAGCCTGATGTCCTTCCCCAACATCGTGCAGGCCGGGATGGGGCTGGAGGGTCACGGGGCACACAGGGCAGCCACCCAGGACAGGGCAGGCTTGGGCGAGAGCTCAGCGAGCTCCAGCACAATGTCTGAGAGAGAGCATCTGCCTCTGCCATTATCCATTCTAGAAAGGACGGGCTCCGAAGGATGCACCGGTCAGGGTTGCTCCACGGGACAGCAGGGGGCCTGGGGGGCAGACAGCGTATGGCCGTTGGCTAGGCGGAGCAGCGTGTCGGCCTGTGGGCCAGGCTCTGACCAGAGGCAGGTCCCGGAGCACCTGCTGGGACATGTGATCAGAGCCAGGGATGGGATTGTAAGCTGCGGGCAGGGGGGGGATGCAGGCAAGGCTGCTGCTCCTTGGGGCCGCCCCGAGGGATTGGATCAGGGTCTGGTTGGCATTGATGGGGAACTAGGGATGGGGCCTCCCAGGTCAGAGTCTACCTGGGCTGGGACACAGGGTCCTAGGACTAGGAAAGGGACTTCAGGCTCACTTCCCAGGACATAGCACTGAGGTCACTGCTGGCTGCCCGGCCTTGCTCCAGACCAACAGCAGGGTCCATAGGAGTCTCCAGGCTTGCATGGGAGCTTTGGGGCTGTCCATCCGGAGAGTCGGGAGCTGAGGCCGCACCAGGAAGCAGAGCTGGCGGTCCTTTCGACTCAATCTGTTACTGAGATCTCTCCTCCTTTAAAGCCCCTTTGAGGGGCTCTCACCTCCTTATCTCTGCTCCCCCCGCTCTGGTGCCAGACTCGCCACTTTGCATCCTGCTGACTGTCCCCTGCATCCTTTTCCCGGAGCCATTCCCGGTGGGGGCCGGGCTGCGTCCACACTAAGAGGATTTGATACCCCAACCCTGGGATGAAAGCAGGCAGGTGACTTAATCTCACTGTGCCTCAGTGTGCTCATCTGTAAAATGACATCATCATCACGTCTATGTCAAAACATTGATGGGGGACTAAATGGATTAATAAAGTCTTTACAATAATGCCTGGCACGCGCTAAGTGCCATCTAAGTATTTCCTGCCGCCGCCACCACAACCATTATTATGCTCCTACGCCATACACTTCCATCCTTTGAAACCTCCCTTTAGCCTCCGGAGGCAAGCGCTGGGCTAGCGCTGTGGTTTCTACTCTGAGCGCATCCCCTCGTCCCTGCAACCGACTGACGCACGTCGTTTTAGCCCTCGTCACCTCTCGCCTAGAAACAGCCCTCAGGTTGGCCTCCGTGGATGGGCAATTAAGTCCGCCTTGGAGCCCTTTCCACTCTGCCTCCACGAGGCCTATTTTTAGAAAATGCAAATCAGATCGTGCCATTTTTGTCTTCCTCGCAGTAACCCCACGTTGCCTGGGGAATGAGGTTCACCCTTCTTCTGACCCAGAGCCATCGTTTGAGCCCCCTGCCTGTGTGCCTTGTGCTCCAGCGAATGCCGGGGCTCGCTCTTGTCGTCCACCTCCTCCCATGTTTGCCCTTCGGCTTGGAATTAATGGACCTTCCCGGCCCCCTCCCTTCCCCCTTCCTTCCTTCTTTCCTTCCTTCCTCCTACCCGCCTTCCTCCTCTTTCTCCTTCCCCCTCCTCCCCCCTCTCCTTGTCTCTCTGCAAAGTAAACTCTTAGTCCATCTTCAGAGTGCAGACTGAGGAGTCTTTCCCAGTTCCCTGGGTGCACATCACAGTAGACAGCAGGCCTTACTGTTGGTCTCTCCGAGGTGCTGTGACCCCCACCTGGGCGGGAACACGATGGGCGCTAGAAGGCCCTGTCCTGCCATGACAAAGGTGTGGGAGTGAGTCATGGCTCGTGAGGTGGATAATAATGACAGTGAGGGAGGCTTTGGAGGTAGCACTAAGCAGCTGTTTTCCCACTTCTGCCTGAAATATCAGGGACCTGGCAACACCCGGGGACAAGGCATTCCAGACAACAGCTGTGGGTACAGAAGAGTGAAACCCCTTCATTTCAGCCTTGCTGAAGTCCAGTTAGGACCATCCGGAGCAAGAGATGCCAGAAAACAGTCTCAGACTAGCCCCGGGTCATGCTGCTGTGACCAGCCAGGACGAGATTCCCAAATTCCCTAAGGGGACACATCAGCCCGGATATAAGGAAATGGCCAAGTCTGCATGCGTAAGCGAAGGATGTGAAATGGTGGGAACTGGCAAGGGAGCGCCAGGTTGGTGGACCACAGGTAAAAGGGTCCATATAGGGCAAAGCAAGCTACTCCTTGCTACCAGGAGTGGTGGTCTGGTCACTTTGCTATTAAACAAGCAGTTCAGACCTTAGTGGGTACCCATGGATTCGCAGTTTTATGCATGAGTCTGCGGTGAGATGGTGGGGAAGACTCGTCCTTGCTCCATATGATGTCAGCTGGGGTGATGTGGCCGGAGGCTGGGGGTCTACTTCAGGGCCCCCTTCCATAGCTGGCGAGTCAGTGCTGGCTGTCGGCTGGGGGCTCAGTGAGGGTTGAGGGCGGGGAATTTGGTTTCCCTCCATGTCGACCTCGCTGCTGGCTGCGAAGGCTTCCTCACAGCATGGTGGCTGGGCCCGCAGAGAACCAGGGGAGCAGTGTGCTGGGAAGTGTTTAAGGATTGGCTTCCTGCATGGGAAAGCCCTTATTTTCAGTGTATGCTGATTTCCATGGTGTAAATACTCCCTCTGTGGCCAATTACAAGCCACTAAACACAGTTGGGACAAGAGGAGCACTGTTGGCTCTGGGAGCTGGTATGAGTCGGCTCTAGTACCTACGGATGCAAAACCACCCTGGCCTTGGCTGTCACGTAAATGTCACTCCTGCTGTCGTCCACAGATACACCCAAACTCAAGAGGGAGGAACTTTGACCCCATCTCCTGATGGGAAGGCCATCAAAGTCGCATTGGAAGAAGAGCCTGTGGGGTAGGAGCTGTTTTTGCTGCAATTTAGAAAGCACAGTGGACCCCAGACTATAAGGTTGCAAAAGTCGAGAGAAGCCTGGTGGATAATGTAAATGAGTTGGGGGCTCAGACGTCAGGTGACAAGAGCAATTGACACAGGTGTCCTCAGTGTCAGAGAGAAGTGGGGAATGCAGGAGGTCCTGGTGACCTGATGTTCCCCACACTGGGAGGGCCAGAAAGGCACTCTGGGACCAGTCAGCCCCCAGCTTGCCTCTTGGCAACCTTAGATTTAACAGCGTATAACTCAGGAGAAATCAGAAGAAATAAATTAGTCATTTACATAACACGTATATATCTAAAGCACATTAACTCTTAGCTCGGGTTAAAACAATAACAGATGGCTTTGGGGCTATCCTTAAGAAAGTCATGTGAGGGCACCTGGGTAGCTCAGTTGGTTAGGCGACTGCCTTTGGCTCAGGTCGTGGTCCCGGAGTCCCGGGATCGAGTTCCGCATCAGGCTGCGGAGTCTGCTTCTTCCTCTGACCTTCTCCCCTCTCATGCTCTCACTCCCTCTCAGATAAATACATAAAATATATATAAAAAAAAGAAAGTCATGTGAAATGAGTAGACCCAGGTGACATTTGTACCCAAGATCCTGGTGAAGTAATGGCCTTATGGAGGGGTTCTCAAATCAGGCCTATGTCTTCCTGAGTCCACTGCTCTTTCCCAAGTCACAGTCATCGCTTGCTGTATTTGCATAATGCACACACGTACACGTATGTCTAATGGGCACATGTCATCGTGTGTGTTTGATACTATTTGCTAATTGACTACAGTAGGTCTGGGACTGTGTGGTGTGTTTCTTGTGCTACTTGCCCTGGGAGTCTCTGTTCCAGAAGAGGAGTTGGCTCTACTTGGGCTGATTTGGCCAAGGGCTATGCATAGCTGGTGACCATGCGGGGTCAGGGTGTCGTTGTGGTTGGAATCAAGGGTGGGGTCCTATGAAACCACTCCGTCCTTCACAACGCACCACGCAATGCTTCTGTGAAGCAGAACCAGGCTTCATTATTTGAAGGCTGATCAGCCGGCCTGCAGATTGTCTAGACCCTGGGTTTTCCCTCTTCCCGCTGACGATGGCTTTCGGCGACATTTGCCCCTACCAGAGAGGAAGGAGGGGCTGGAGGAATAGCCCCATTCACAGCGGGAAATTTTCATACTGGCTGGAAGCAACTACAAAAATTAAATGTATGGATTATGTGTGGGTTTCATTATTCAGACTATTCCTGTTCCCCACTGGCACAGATAATTGGAAATTGACTATACTAGCTCTTTGAAAAGATTATGGAAACATGGTGAATGATTTATGCAGCGGAGTGAATTGGAACATGAGACTTCTGAATTCGTGTGTGTGCTAATGAAAGTTTTCAGTATACAGCTTTCACTTGATCAATTAATATCTACCAGGAACATCTTATGTACACTAGTAAGTTTGGGAATCTGAGGAAGTAGGTCATGGTCTTTGATCACCAAAACAACTGCCACCTGCCCAGAAGAATGCATACGGCAATGCAGTGAATCAGTGTCCACCGATACAATGGCCAAAGCCAAGGATGACCACTTGGTGCCTGATTATTCCACATATTTGCCTCCCTTTACTCTTCTCCGTTGTCTTGTGGGAATGGGATTATCCCCTTTATTTTACTGATACAGAGACGGAAGCTCAGAAGGTTCAGTGACGTGGCTATGCTCGCTCAGTCTGTAGAGCCGGGATTCGATGTCAGTGCTTGTCCACTAGAGCCCAGCTGTCTTTTTTGTCATCTGTGAATCTTCAGATCATGCCCACATTTGTCGAACATCGGGTGCTATCAAAACTGGGCTATATCCTTTTAGTGTCATCTCTTTGGCCTGGGAAGGCTCAGTTTGAGGCACGTGGAGATCACAAGAGCAGAGGGAGGAAGAGAAGGTGTAGGCTGGGGCTTCCCTAGCTGGGGCTGGGGAAAGGAAACGAGTTGGAAAGATGTAAAAAACTGAAAGTCGGGCTACAGGGTCTATAACAGTGATGGGAAAAGTGGGCTGGATTACTTTTGGGGTGCTCTGGAGAGGAAAAGCTGACCCTTGCGTGAGGCCCAAAGAACAGGCGGACAGGGTGGGGGAGGTGGGCGTTGAGAGTGATGTGGGGCTTGGAAGGGTACAATGAGCCGGACAGAGGAGCAAAGGCAACACCTCAGAGCAGGGAAAGTAGAGGACGACTCAAAATTCTCTTAGACATGTATCGTGGAAGGGGCGCCTGGTGGCTCACTTGGTCGCGCATTTGATTTCAGAGGAGGTCATGATCTTATGGGGGGGTGGGACCGAGCCCCCCGTTGGGCTCTGTGTTCAGCGGGGAGTCTGCATGGGATTCTTTCTCTCCCTCTGCTTCTGCCCCTCCCCCCACTCATGTGCACTCTCCCTGTCAAAGAAATAGATAAATCTTTAAAAAATGACATTTATTATTGACGTATAATTGACATACAACGTGGGATCAGTTTCAGGCGCGCCATATATTGATTTGACAAGTCGATGCATCACTCGGTGCTCACGAGGGCGAGTGTGGTCCCCGTATGTCACCATACAGCGCTAGTACAGAGTTACTGCGTATGTTCCCTATGCTGCTCTTTCTCATCTGTGTGACTTATTTATTTATTTTTTTCTTTTTTCCATTTATATAATTGTTTATTTTTTATTAACATATAATGTATTATTAGCCCCAGGGGTACAGGTATGTGAATCGCCAGGTTTACACACTTCACAGCGCTCACCATAGCGCACACCCTTTCCAATGTGTGAGTTATTTATTTTATAATCTGGGTTTTGCACCTCTTAATCCCTTTCAGCTGTTGTGCCCGTCCCCCACCCACCTTCTCTCTGGCAACCACCAGCTTGTTCTCTGTACCTAAGACCCTGTTTATTTATTTACTTTTGTTTCTTCATTTGTTTTGTTTTCTATATTCCCTGTGTAAGTGAGATCATATGGCCTCTCTCTCTCTCTTTTTTTTACATTTGGGTTTTTTTTTTAATTTTTTTTTTAAGATTTTATTTATTTATTAGTTAGAGAGAGAGAGAGCGAGCACAAGCAGACAGAGAGGCAGGCAGAGGCAGAGAGAGAAGCAGGCTCCCTGCCGAGCAAGGAGCCCGATGCGGGACTCGATCCCAGGACGCTGGGATCATGACCTGAGCCGAAGGCAGCCGCTTAACCAACTGAGCCACCCAGGCGTCCCTACATTTGGGTTTTTTAAGGGCATTTTGAAATATGTATTTATTAGCCCTAATTGGATTTATTACATTGATGTGTCTATAAAAGAGTACTGTTACTGTTTTCAAAAAATAAAATCAAAAGGTAAGTTTTGCATCAGGAGAGCAGAATGACTGGAGGGGAGGGTTCCGGAAGATGCGTGGTTGGCAGCAGGGCTGGAAAAATTGGTTTGAACCAGACTCTGGTAGACCCAGTAGCCAGGTCACGTCTCCAGACCTTTTTCCAGGGTGAGATGTTTTCAGAAGAACACGGGAGGGGGACCTGATTTGTCTGTTGTGGTTTTTTTTAAGATTTTATTTATTTATTTGACAGACAGAGATCACGAGTAGGCAGAGAGGCAGGCAGAGAGAGGAGGAAGCAGGCTCCTCACTGAGCAGAGAGCCTGATTCGGGGCTCGATCCCAGGACCCTGAGATCATGACCTGAGCTGAAGGCAGAGGCTTAACCCACTGAGCCACCCAGGTACCTCAGTGACCTGATTTGTTTATGGCAGCACATTCTCTGGAAAAAAAAAAAATTAAATAGCTTCTTAATTTTTTCAATCTGTATATGTCACAAACCTCCAGAAGGTCCAAAAAGGATGGAACCTAAATGAAGTCTCCACCCAGTTCTTGTTCCCCGGCTATCCAGTTCTTCCTAGACAACCACGCCTGGCAACTTTTGTCGGAAGTTTTCATTTTGTGCAATTTGCAAAGGTCAGAAGGATCTCTTGGCCCCCAAAGAGCCGGTGTTACATGCATTGTTTCAAACTGTGTTCAGCTTTTTCATTCTGACCCTCAACCAGAGCCCAGAGCCATTTCTTTGTCAGATGAACCCTGGTTGCTTGAGTTTTCAACACCACTTGTGGGGCGTTTAACACGTGAGGACATGAGGTTCCTCCGGGTCATAGAACATAAACAAATCAACTCAAACAGAAAAGGTGGTGACTGCATTGTGAAGAGATTGCCAGAATCCAAGAAGAAATCCAACTAGACCAAGCTTTGGGGGAACTCTAGCTAGGAGCCGGAAAGATAATGGGTTTTGTTCTCTTTCTCTCTCTGCCTTTGTGGCCGCATGTTGCTGGTTAGCTCAATGCTGCTCTTTCTGCAGACTGGCTTTTTCTGAAAAAAACCAACCATACTAAACCAAAGTCAGCCCTAGTCCCTGAATCTCTATGACCTTTCTGTCCCAGTGCTTATCACTCCTCTTGGCAAAACCTATCCATGTCTTTTAGTGAAAAATCTGGTGAGCATTGGCTTGGACCAGTTTACCTACCTGAGCCAGGCTACATGCCCGTGGGCCACACTGGCTATCTTTGGGTCACGCGTCCATCCCTGGTCCTGTGAGCTGTGACTCGAGGAGGGGTATGGTCCATGGTCAGCGGGAGGTTGGGGCTTGTACTGTCTGCACTTATTAAGCTTATTGAGGACAGAGATCCTGATGGCCCCTGGCTTGGGGTTCGCCATATTGGTTGGTGCCCGGTAAATATTTGTTGGTTTTATCGATTTTGCCTCCTCGTTGGAAGGGAGGCGCCATCCTTCAGAAAGGACTAGAAGTCTCATCTGAGATATTTATTCAACAGCCATTAAGGAGTGTGCTGAAGCAGAGAAGACTCAAAAATTAGTTACTGCCAGGAGGTAATGATTTGAAGCTGTGTGCTTCTCTTATGAACAGGATCAATAGATTATTTTCATTAGAAAAACAAGACAAAAAAAAAAATCCCACAGAAGCAGGAGCAGCTGTAGCCTGGGATATGTCCTCTAGATAGAATTTAACTATATGTCGACACAGGCCCCTGAAAGTGTGACAGAGTAATAAACTCTTAATTGGAATATCTTGGAGGGTGGCCAGCCCTAGTGAGTGAAAATTGTAGAATTATGACAAGCGCTTAGCCAACTACAAGGCCTACTTTAATGACTAGATAAGAATCATTGATAAGCACAATGTTTACACGCAAACAATGCTGATAAAGTGAATGCCAAATATCCAGAGTTAATTTTCCTAAGTAGATTAAACATCCCCCTTCCAATTTTGTTGAATTGATAATCTGATTTGCAAACATATTTCTAAAATCACTACAAATCCCAAATGAGCTGATTCTCAATGTGTGTTTGCGGGCTTAAAAAAATATTTACTATCAACTTGTGAATTTATAATTGCCAAAAATGGCATTAAACTCTAATTGTTTTCTGGGGGAAAGATATACAAGGGATGCACGGAGCTGTGTGTAAAGCACTTAGGTTCTGCAAAGGTGAATAGATGGCATCATTTCTACTTGGCGCATATTAAGAAGTGCGATCTGGGGCATCCTGGTGGCTCTGATGGTTGAGCGACTGCCTTTGGCTCCGGTCATGATCCTGGAGCCCCAGGATCGAGTCCTACTTCTGGCTCCCAGCTCATCGGGGAGTCTGCTTCTCCCTCTGACCCTTCTCCCTCTCATGCTCTCTGTCTCATTCTCTCTCTCAAATAAACAAATAAAAACCTTAAAAAAAAGAAGTATGATCTGTTGGGAAACAAGTGAATGGGATTCTGGAAATCAAAATTCTGGTCTGTGGAAAAGATAGAACAATCTCTCCTTCCACACACTGCTGTGCAATGTGACTTTGCCCTACTCCACTGCGAAATTCGGTGTCCCCCTGCTTTGACTCGACAGCTCTGACAACTGGAATACAGTGGAAGGGACTTTGCCAGTTCTGGCCATAGCTTTTTGCTGGCCCAGCTGCTTTCACTTCCTTCCTGAAGGAACCAGAGGCCCTTCCAGTGTGTCTCCCATGAGGACACCCCACGCTGTGAGAAATCCCAGCCATGTGGAGAGGTCCTGGAGGATGTGAGACCCTTGGAGTGAGAGGGCCATGGAACACCAAGGCACCACCAAGATGAGTGAAGGAGCCATCTTGGGAGTGGAGTCTGCAGTCCCTGCCTCCCAGGCTGATGCCACGCAGAGTAGGGATGTGCTCTTGGCCGAGACTTCCTGACCCACAAAGCTGGGAGCAACAGTTGTTTTAGCCATTGATATAGTAAGTCCTGTGTTCCTTCAGTGCCTCTGTTGGCTCATCAGAAAGTTGACAGCGTGACTTTTTCTCTGTCTCCTAGGGTTAGTTTCAGAGTTGTTGTGGGGTCATATTGGTGATCATGTCTGTGAAGATCTTTCTATAGGTTAAGAATGCTTAGAAATTTAAGACGGCTCGTGGGCTTCAAAATGTGATGTGCCCCCGAGTGCTCTCGGCATGTGAGGTATACTGACTGTTTTCCTTATCACAGCCTCAGAGGACCCTGGGATCATCCATCTCAGATCCTTGAGGCTCCCTTGCTTGCCTCTTCTCTGACCTGGTTTCCTTTCCTATCTCAGAGGCCCTCAGGGAAGGGTAGATGCGATCCCAATTCTACAATTCTGTCTTGTGCTGTCGACTCATTGATGACTCCAAGAAACAAGCCCCAAACTCACATTTTACAACTTCCTCAAGGAGTCCGTGTGTATAAATGTCTAGACACGCAAACTCGTCAGAGTGGGATGGGAGGGTAAAAAGCTAGTGGGTTGGTTGATACTACTACTAACTGGAAAGCAAAACAGTTAATGATGCATGCATCTCTGAGTGGTAATCCGAGTAGGATGGCTTCTCTCCTATGCCCTCCCCGTTCATCTGGGAGTGCTGAAATAGGCTTCTTGTGGATGCGTGGGAGTGAGAAGGAGTGCTTGACCTGTTGATCAACAACCAAGTGAGTTCACCTGCAACTGACAAGCACTAGAGCTTAGATCTACTCAAAATGCAAGAGGGAAAACCTATGGCCAAATGCCAGTGGGGCCACGTGGGACAACCAGATGCAGAGAATTAGAAATGGGCTGGGAATCAAACTGATAGGGAGTGATAAGAGAGGGCTCAGGATTGGGGAGCAGCCCAGGTCTGTCACTCGGTGTTGATTCACCTGGGATACCCCCAGTTTTAGCACTGAAAGACCCATCTCCTGGGAAACCACTCTGGTCTATACCTGAATTTTGGGCCTGACTTAAAGGGTCAAGGAGTAGGCAGACCCCCTGTGTGGGGACCCAGCACAATGTATACCTGTTGTGGGGCCCAGAATGAGTTGAATCAGCTTATGCTCTTCTCTGTGACATTGCCTTTGGGGGCAGGGGGCCCAGCAAACCAAATCAAGCAGGGCTGAATCAACCACTTCTACACATCCCCAGTTGGTACCATTGCATCTGACGCTCCTCACGGTCTTCCAGTAATCTGCCACTGATCTTAGTTAGCAACAGCGACCTTCTGGACCATTGGGCCCTTCTGATAGGTCCTCTCACAGGAGTCTAATTTTTGAGAGTCCTGTACCCGTACTAGTAGAGAGCCTCGGTTCCGTACTGATGGTGCAGTGACCATGTGAGCAATCCAGTATTTCATCTACTGATTAAATGTTTGCTGACCTTCTAGTAAGCCAGGCTCTCAAATGGAAACATGCATCATAATCCCCAGGAGAGCCTGTTAAAACACAGATTCCTGGGCCCCATCCTGAGTTGTTGCAGAAATAGCCTAAGTGGTAAGAGAGGCTGCCCATGCTGTTAGGGATCAATGGCTTGTAGAATGTTCTCCTGCTCTAGTGATCACCATAACATAGAGACGGTAGCCCTTAGCATCCTACTCTCCTCTTATCTGGACTTCACAATGCTCAAGCGGAAAGTACAATCTTACTGGCTTGTTAGAGTCAACTGTCCTAGAGCTGGATGGGGCATTAATGTTTAGAGTTCATTATCGCTTGCCATAAAGCAGAATTCTTGCCTTTTTCCTAAGGTACTTTTTTGTTAAATGAGATTGTATAAGAAAGAGCCTTGTAAACTGCACAGCCCCGTATCAAGTACAAGGTGTTATTATGATATTAATAATTGCATACAAACACGTTCTGGAATCACGAACCTCTGAAAACACTGCAAGCTGGATTCTTACCCATGGCAAAGCGTCCTGCTCTCTGAAGAGAGCTGTGAGTCTGATGAGCTAGGGGAACGTTGTATAATAAGCACATGGTTTTAAGCCAGCATCATGAGCTTTTAGAAAGAGACATAGTGGTCAACAGGAAAAATACACAACTATTCCATGATAAAAGGGCTCTTCTACCATCTTCATTTAATTTTTTGGATGGGATCCCTGAATTGTTGGATTGTGAAAATATGGAAGATACATGGATTCTACCAAGGCATTGGATATCCCCGTGAGTTTTAAGTTTGGGTTGGGTGGCATTCCAATCAGACAGATTAAAAATAGATTGAACATATGGAGCCCAAAGTTGTTGATTAGCAAATTGATGGCAGGCCAGAGAAGGGGTTCAGGGGGATGAGCTGCAGGGTTACACTCAGGATCGTGTCCCATTCGGTGGTTTGGAATCACTGACTTGGATGTTATAGAAAAGGTAGTGGGAGTCAGTAGGCTAGATGACAACCAAAGATCAGATCCATTTCATGAGGCCAGTGTCCCGAGCTAACCATAAGATGATGGAATGTAATTGGAATGATGGGGTTGTGCATTTGCCTTGTATTTGCCAGGGATCTCCAGAGGAATAGACCAAAAGAAAAGATTATAGGAATAGAAGAATAGAATAGAATAGAAATTTATCATAGCAGTTGGCTCATGAGATTATAGAGGCCCAGAAGTCCTACAGCCTGGGATCTGCAAGCTGGAAAACCAGGAAAGCCGGTGGTGTCATCTAGTCTGAGTCCAAAGACCCAAGAACCAAGAGCACTGACATTGGAAGGCAGGAGACAGTGGATGTCCCAGCCCAAGCAAAGAGAACCAGCTCACTCCTCCCAGTGTCTTTGTTTTATTCAGGTCCTCAGTAGATTGGGTGATGCTCATATGTATCCATGAGGATGATGTCCTTTACTCAGTTTGCTGATTCAAAGGCTAATCTCTTCCAGAGTCACCCTTAGAGACATACCCAGAAATAAAGTTTTACCAGCAATCCCGGCATCCCTGAACCCAGTCAAATTGACACATAAAATTTACTCACATGTGTCCTAACTTTCTCAGCTGTAGGCCTGGGGAAGAACATTAAAAAAAATTAAACTAAAATTTAGAAAAAGGTTTTAGTTGACTACAATCTCGATACGCATCAATGTCGAGAGATGTTTACCAAAGAGAGAAGGAAAGGAAAAGCACAATATAGCAACTTTGGTTTGGGTTCAAAGAGGCAAACTGTCTGGATTGAGCAAGGGGATGGGTCTACTCTGCCTGCTGTGCATGAGCTGGATCTATTCTGGGAAATTGCGTTCAGTTCAGGGCAGGGCTCTGAGCCAGGCCTGACATACTTCTGCACAAGTGAAGGAGAAAGCCCCTTGCAGTTCACTCCAAGTGAGCTGGATGTCCTGAAATTCCAGCTCCCAGCTGAGAGTTCCCTATTAAGGGGGGGGGGCATGCATTCATTCATTCAGGGCTTACTCTCTGCAAAGTGTGGAAAAGGGTCGACAGGTCAATTTACTTTGACGAAGCTGAAGCTTGAAGCCCCTCTCTTGCCAGCAACCCTTCTAAGGTGGTAGATGAGCCCTGGCAGTGTGTCTGTATGGCTGTACATTCTTACTAAATTCACAAGCCTAAGATATTGTAATTGTAATCAGTTAAGACTGTTACCTCTTTCAGAGGAATTTGAGCTGACATGCACTTTTGGAACTGAGTTCAGCAGCACTAATGTGCGTCTTGTGCTGCCCTTCCTAAGCAATTTCAGAGTTCTTGCTAGACTTCCTGGTGTAGGTATGGCTTCCAGGAATAGTCTTAACTTCCATGGTGCTGATTTCCCGGGTATCATGACACAAGTGTACAAGGTCAGGGTCATCTGCTGTTATGAGTGGGCAGTACAGACCCCAGAACCCAAAGCAAAGTACACAACAGAGGAGGAACAACTGTTGGTGTACAGAGCTATCATCTAGTCTGTGGAACGTTCCAAGTATCAGATAAGTACAGTTGGTTAAGTGGAGGATTGACTCTCCTCCATGCTTAGATGAAATACAATGTCCTTCCTGGACCGTGACATGAAACATACCACTGCAACGGGGACATCGACATCACCTTGGAAGTGAGGGTCATTGAGTATTTGAGATTTGGCCCTGAACAAGAGCACTTGAAATGTCCCCAAATCATCTAGATATTATAGGAAATAACTTGATGAATAGAACATTGCCATCAACAAGTAGGCATCTCAAAACTCTTAATAATATAAAACAAGTTTTGTCTAGCCATGCTTCCTTTCCAAAAAGGTACTATGAAATTTTTATCATAAGAAAAGGCAATCAAAAATTTTATGATGATTAACATAACACAATAAAAAATTTTTAAAAAGGTAATAAAAAATTAAATTAGATTAAATTTAAAAAAATACTGGCCAAAATATTAAAGCAGTGGAGGATTAAAAATATAGGCTCTTTTCCTGGTTTGATTTGTCAGTTTTAAAAATCTGCATTTTTGCTGTGAGTTCCTTCTTCATTTTAAATATCTATTCACTTTGTACCTAATCTGATATTTATAATTTTTAAAAGATTTTATTTATTTATTTACTTAACAGAGACAGAGATCACAAGTAGGCAGAGAGAGAGAGAGAGAGGAGGAAGCAGGCTCCCCGCTGAGCAGAGATCCCGATGGGGGGCTCGATCCCAGGACCCTGGGATCATGACCTGAGCCGAAGGCAGAGGCTTAACCCACTGAGCCACCCAAGCACCCTGATATTTATAATTTTATATTATTTTTCTTAAAGAGGGATTTTTGAGTTGTAGAAACTACAGACTCCACCATGGCTGGGTTGCAGAGGAATTCAAATGTGAATGTGGCTAGTGTCCGGCCAAAAAGTTTATCACATAGGAAAGGAGATGAGACAAGTTTCTACAAGAAAAATACTCCAGATTGATGCTAATCATTGTTTTGAGGGTTCCGGGGTCTCCGGGGACACCTTTACCAGTCCCTCAGCTCTCCAGCCTGTCCTTATCCTGGCATTCACAAAGGTCTCCCTGAAAGAAAGAATCCTTTTTAAGAAACCCAAACAAACCCGCTCTTCCCCATACAAATAACATGGTCAGAATAGAAAACCTGGGTCTCTCCTATACTGTGTTCTCAATCCCGGGATGTCCTTCCCCCTAAGTGACTTGTGGACTGATCCCTCAGTGATGTCATATAGGGTCAGCAGATTCCTCACTCACTAGCTTCCTGACCTCGATTAACTCAGCTGACCTTCCCACACCTCTACAGCAGGGCTCAAAACACCAACTTTGAGCGCTATGAAAAGCCAGTGAATGAGTTGATGCATGCAGAACATTGATTAAGTTCAAGCTCCAAACAGACCTTAAATGTTATTATGACCCTTTCTTCAAAGCCCAGTTCAAATGCTGCCACCTTTAATTTTTAAATTAAATAATTTAGAGCACCCGCTCTACCCCACACCCGTCCAGCACTCCTTCCTGGGCACGTTACCCCTGCTTCTGTCTCCCAGCGTGGCAGGCGCGGTTCACTGTTTTAAGCTATTCTCTTATTTACTCGCTTATTCTTTTATTTCCTAAATATTTATTGAGCTCCTCTCTGTACCAGACACCCACTTTCTCTCTCCCTGCATTTATAAACCAGGCAGAGGTTGTCATATTCTATCTGTGTTCCCTAGAGCATTTAGCTTGTTGCTGTGCACTCACAACGGTGGGCTCAAGAATGGTTGTTTTTGCCTGGGGTGACATGTGAGCTGTGCCTTGAAGGTTGGGGAGGGTTAGGTGGGGGGGATGGCTGTTCCTGGGACACAGAACACGAGCCCTGCTTCTTCCGTGGTAGTGGTTCCAAAGCAGGGACCAGAAATAATCATCCAAACAGCTTTCGAAGGAAAGGGGATGCCTGAGTCCCTTACTCCCCACCCCAGGTGATTCCAATGTGCAGTGGGCTTTGCCAACCCTGCTCCAAGATCATCTTATTACTTGGAGACTGAGACATTCCTAGCGACTACCTTTTTTCACCAGCCCATCCTTGTGACTCTGGGGTCACACATCCTTCTTAATGTCCCAGGGCCTGGATCCTGTGAAGTCACTTGTGTTTTTGGTATCTCTGACAAATGCGAGCTCAGGCAGGCAGCTGAGAGCTCTCTGGTTCATTGTTCTCTTACTTCACTGAAGTTTGTAGCAGGTGGGGCAGGGAGATGGGACCAGGCCAGGACTACATTCGCCCACGTTTCCTACCCTTCTAGAACCTGCTGCCCTCTGCCACCAAGGACTGAAAAACAAAGACTCTGACCACCCCCAGGAGAACCAAAGAAAACTTTAGAGTTCTACCTCTCCCCCATGTCCTCATCCCCCCCCCCCCTCTAGGTTTTTCTTTTTTTTTTTTGCCTTCTTTTCTTTTAGTTAATTATTTTTATTAACATATAATGTATTATTTGCCCCGGGGGTACAGGTCTGTGAATCGTCAAGCTCACAAACTTCACAGCACTCACCATAGCACATTCCCTCCCCAATGTCCATAACCCAGCCCCCCTCTCCACATCCCTCCTCCCCCCAGCAACCCTCAGTTTGCTTTGTAAGATTAAGAGTCTCTTATGATTTGTCTCCCTCTCGAACCCATCTTGCTTCATTTTTCCTTTCCTACCCACCAAACCCCCACTCTGCCTCTCAAATTTCTCATATCACAGAGATCATACGATAATTGTCTTTCTCTGATTGACTTATTTTACTCAGCATAATACCCTCTAGTTCCATCCACATTGTCGCAAATGGCAACATTTAATTTCTTTTGATGGCTGCATATTATTCCATTGTATATATATACCACATCTTCTTTATCCATTCATCTGTTGATGGACATCTAGGTTCTTTCCATATTTAGCTATTGTGGACATTGTTGCTATAAACATCCAGGTGCATGTGCCTCTTTGGATCGCTACATTAATATCTTTAGGGTAAACACCCAGTAGTGAGATTGCTGGATGATAGGGTAGCTCTATTTTCAACTTTTTGAGGAACCTCCATGCTGTTTTCCAGAGTGGCTGCACCAGCTTGTGTTCCCACCAATGGTGTAGGAGGGTTCCCCTTTCTCCACATCCTCGCCAGCATCTGTCATTTCCTGACTTGTTCATTTTAGCCATTCTGACTGGTGTGAGGTGGTATCTCATTGTGGTTTTGACTTGTATTTCCCTGATGCCGAGTGATGTGGAGCACTTTTTCATGTGTCTGTTGGCCATCTGGCTGTCTTCTTTGCAGAAATGTCTGTTCATGTCCTCTGCCCACTTCTTGATTGGATTATCTGTTCTTTGGGTGTTGAGTTTGATAAGTTCTTTATAGATTTTGGATACTAGCCCTTTATCTGGTATGTCCTTTGTGAATATCTTCTCCCATTCTGTCAGTTGTCTTTTGGTTTTGCTGACTGTTTCCTTTGCTGTGCAAAAGCTTTTGATCTTGATGAAGTCTCAATAGTTCATTTTTGCCCTTGCTTCCCTTGCATTTGGCGATGTTTCTAGGAAGAAGTTGCTGCGGCTGAGGTCAAAGAGGTTGCTGCCTGTGTTCTCCTCAAGGATTTTGATGGATTCCTGCCTCACAGTGAGGTCTTTCATCCACTTTGAGTCTATTTTTGTGTGTGGTGCAAGGAACTGGTCCAGTTTCATTCTTCTGCACGTGGCTGTCCAATTTTCCCAACACCATTTGTTGAAGAGGCTGTCTTTTTTCCATTGGATGTTCTTTCCTGCTTTATCGAAGATTAGTTGACCATAGAGTTGAGGGTCTATTTATGGGCTCTCTATTCTGTTCCATTGATCTCTGTGTCTGTTTTTGTGCCAGTACCATACTGTCTTAATGATGACAGCTTTGTAGTAGAGCTTGAAGTCGGGAATTGTGATGCCACCAACTTTGGTTTTCTTTTTCAATATTCCTTTGGCTATTCGAGGTCTTTTCTGGTTCCATATAAATTTTAGGATGATTTGTTCCATTTCTTTGAAAAAATTGGATGGGATTTTGATAGGCATTGCATTAAATGTGTAGATAGCTTTAGGTAGCATAGACATTTTCACAATATTTATTCTTCCAATCCATGAGCATGGAACATTTTTCCATTTCTTCGTGTCTTCCTCAATTTCTTTCATGAGTACTTTATAGTTCTCTGAGTATAGATTCTTTGCCTCTTTGGTGAGGTTTATTCCTAGGTATCTTATGGTTTTGGGTGTAATTGTAAAGGGGATTGACTCCTTAATTTCTCTTTCTTCTGTCTTGTTGTTGGTGTAAAGAAATGCAACTGATTTCTGTGCATTGATTTTATATCCTGACACTTCACTGAATTCCTGTACAAGTTATAGCCATTTTGGAGTGGAGTCTTTTGGGTTTTCAACAAAAAGTATCATATCATCTGCAAAGAATGAGAGTTTGACTTCTTCCTTGCTGATTCGGATGCCTTTAATTTCTTTTTGTTGTCTGATAGCTGAGGGTAGGACTTCTAGTACTATGTTGAATAGCAGTGGTGATAGTGGACAGCCCTGCCGTGTTCCTGATCTTAGTGGAAAAGCTCTCTGTTTTTCCCCATTGAGAATGATATTTGCTGTGGGTTTTGCCTTTGATAATATTGAAGAATGTACCCTCTATCCCTAAACTGTGAAGAGTTTTGATCAAGAAAGGATGATGTACTTTGTCAAATGCTTTTTCAGCATCTATTGAAAGTATCATATGGTTCTTGTTCTTTCTTTTATTAATGTATTATATCGCATTGATTGATTTGCGGATGTTGAACCAACCTTGCAGCCCAGGAATAAATCCTGCTTGGTTGTGGTGAATAATCCTTTTAATGTACTGTTGGATCCTATTGGCTAGTATTTTGGTAAGAATTTGTGCATTTATGTTCATTAAGGATATTGGTCTGTAATTCTCTTTTTTGATGGGGTCTTTGTCTGGTTTTGGGGTCAAGGTAATGCTGGCCTCAAAAATGAGTTTGGAAGTTTTCCATCCACTTCTATTTTTTGGAACAGTTTCAGGAGAATAGGAATTAATTCTTTAAATGTTTGGTAGAATTCCCCTGGGAAGCCATCTGGTCCTGGGCTCTTGTTTGTTGGGA
>RCUC01142489.1:0-62516 GCA_003697995.1 Taxidea taxus jeffersonii
TTGAGTATGATATAGTGTCCTTCCTCATCTCTTATTATAGTCTTTGGCTTAAAATCTAATTGATCTGATATAAGGATTGCCACCCCAGCTTTCTTCTGATGTCCGTTAGCATGGTACATTGTTTTCCACCCCCTCACTTTCAATCTGGAGTTGTCTTCAGCTCTAAAATTAGTTTCTTGTAGGCAGCATATGGATGGGTTTTGTTTTTTTATCCATTCTGAGACCCTGTGTCTTTTGATTGGGGCATGTAGCCCATTTACGTTCAGGGTAACTATTGAGAGATATGAATTTAGTGCCATTGTATTGCCTGTAAGGTGATTGTTACTGTATATTGTCTCTGTTCCTTTCTGATCTAATACTTTTAGGGTCTCTCTTTGCTTAGAGGACCCCTTTCAATATTTCTGTAGAGCTGGTTTGGTGTTTACAAATTCTTTCAGTTTTTGTTTATCCTGGAAGCTTTTTATCTCTCCTTCTATTTTCAATGATAACCTAGCTGGAGAAAGTATTCTTGGCTGCATGTTTTTCTCGTTTAGTGCTCTGAATATATCATGCCAGTTCTTTCTGGCCTGCCAGGTCTCTGTGGATAAGTCTGCTGCCAATCTAATATTTTTACCCTTGTATGTTACAGACTTCTTGCCCGTGCTGCTTTCAGGATTTTCTCTTTGTCTCTAAGACTTGTAAATTTTACTATTAGATGGTGGGGTGTGGACCGATTCCTATTGATTTTGAGGGGTGTTCTCTGCACCTCCTGGATTTTGATGCTTGTTCCCCTTGCTATATTAGGGAAATTCTCTACAATAATCCTCTCCAGTATACCTTCTGCTCCTCTTTCTCTTTCTTCTTCTTCTGGAATCCCAATTATTCTAATGTTGTTTCGTCTTATGGTATCACTTATCTTTAGAATTCTCCCCTCGTGGTCCAGTAGTTATTTGTCTCTCTTTTGCTCAGCTTCTTTATTCTCTGTCATTTGGTCTTCTATATCACTAATTCTTTCTTCTGCCTCATTTATCCTAGCAGTAAGAGCCTCCATTTTTGATTGCACCTCATTAATAGCTTTTTTTATTTCAACTTGATTATATTTTAGTTCTTTTATTTCTCCAGAAAGGGCTTTTATTTCTCCTGACAGGGTTTCTCTAATATCTTCGATGCCTTTTTTGAGCCCGGCTAGAACCTTGAGAATCGTCATCCTGAATTCCAGATCTGACATATTACCAATGTCTGTATTGATTAGGTCCCTAGCCTTCGGTACTGCCTCCTGTTCTTTTTTTTGTGGTGAGTTTTTCTGCCTTGTCATTTTGTCCAATTTTTCTTTTTTTTTCAAAAATATTTTATTTATTTATTTGAGAGAGAGACAGTGAGAAAGAGCATGAGTGAGGAGTTCAAAGGGAGAAGCAGACTCCCCGAGGAGCTGGGAGCCCGATGCGGAACTTGATCCCGGGACTTCAGGATCATGACCTGAGCTGAAGGCAGTCACTTAACCAACTGAGTCACTCAGGCGCTCTAAATTTTTAGCAATCTTTAGGAAACCTTTTTCAAATCTCAGCTCTTCTACCCACCCCACCATCACCAATAGTTCTGCTCGGATCTTAAGATTTAGAGCCTGTTTCACTAAGTGCCTTGTGTATTTTTTTTTGGCTTGTTTTGGTCTTCTCCCTGTAACATCAAAACGTTCCGTTTATTTTTTTGTAAATTTTTGTTATTTTTTATGGAATATATGCTGCCCTCAAAATATGAAAAGAACTTTTTTTTTTCTGTAAAGATTTTATTTATTTATTTGACAGAGATCACAAGTAGGCAGAGAGGCAGACAGATAGAGAGGGGGAAGCAGGCTCCCTGCTGAGCAGAGAGCCCGATGCAGGGCTTGATCTCAGGACCCTGGGATCATGACCTGAGCCGAAGGCAGAGGCTTAACCCACTGAGCCACCCAGGTGCCCCTGAAAAGAACTTTTTAAAAACCGTACTCAGTTACCTGTATTTTGGAAGTGGTGCTTGAACCAAATCTTGAAAGGGAAATAGAACTTTGCCAGACAATCAAGGCAGGAAAAGGTGTGTTGGTAAGTGTATAACAAAAAAGGCAGTGCATTAGGAGGGAAAAAACTGGTGAAATGATACTTATTTTTAGCATAACTGTGGTACAAATGGGGTGGCTCATTTTAAAATATAGACATGATAACCCGGATCATGAAGAGCCTGATATGCTATGTTAAAGAGTTTGATGATTAACTTAAGAGTGATGGGGAGCCATTGAAAGATTTTAAATAGGCAAGGAACATTAATAAATTAGTGTCTTAAAAAATCACTCTGGGGATAATTGGTTAAAGAATGAATTGGAGGTGTTGATTGAGACTCAAGATAGAAGATGAATTTGGAGAATATTGCCGTATTTCAGAAATGATGAAATTCACCATGCTTGGTCTATACCCGTCTTTCTAGTTTCATCTCCCTCTATCATCTGTGTTTTCTGCATTTCAGCCATGTTGGCTTTCTTTTAGTATCTTATACTGGTATTTGTCTTTTATCACTGGGGCTTTGTTTGTGTTACCTTTTCTGTAATGCTTTTTCCTCCCCTTCATCCAGCTGCCTCCTATGAAGCCTTTAGATTTAAGCTCAAGTCTTTTTCCTGACCTCCCTGATGAAGTCAGAATTCCCATATGAACTCACGTGTATAAGTTCTAATTCATAAGACTTGTCACAGTTATAATTTTCCATTTTCTCATGTATTTGATTAGTGTCTGCTGTCTTACCAGACTACCACTGAGGTCCATTAGGGCAGGGAACATAACAGTTTAGATCATCATTTCTTCCCAGGTATCTAGTAAAGTGACTGGTGCATAGTAGATACTTAGTTAACATTAGTTGAATGATGAATTAGATTGATAGAAATGGATGGATTAGAACTATATTAAGTAAAATAGGGGCACCTGGGTGGCTCAGTGGGTTAAAGCCTCTGCCTTTGGCTCCAGTCATGATCCCAGGGTCCTGGGATCGAGCCCTGCGTCAAGCTGTCTGCTCAGTGGGGAGCCTGCTTCCTCCTCTCTTTCTCTCTGCCTGCCTCTCTGCCTACTTGTGATCTCTATCTGTCAAATAAATAAATAAAAATCTTAAAAAAAAAAAAAAAGAAGTAAAATAAATAAGACCTGGTGATTGATGGAGTGTTGAAAGGGAATGGTAAATAAATCAAGGCTGACTTCTGTGTTTTGACTTGAGGAGTGGGTAGATGATAGTATCATTCTTTGAAAAGGTCTATAGTAGAAAGTGGCAACTGAGATGTAGGAAAAGGGAGTTTAGGAAGGATCCTCGGAAATGTCAGCAAACACTTGAAATACAAGTCTGTGATTAAGGAATATGGTCAGGTCTAGAGATAAATCTGTTGATCATAAAAAAAAAATTTGTTGATCATAAGCATGGACTAGGGTGGGTGCATTGCATAAGAGAAAAGGATATAGGATCAAATTCTGTTATTCACCAACATTTAAGGAAAAGTAACAGAAGGTGTGATCTAAAAATAGAGAGTCAGGAAAGACTTAGTGTCATGGAAGCTAGGGAAGAATTTAAAGGAAGAGGAGGTAACAGTCTTATTTATCTTGTGCAGTTCAGGCAAATTAAGTTGAATAAACTTACTGAATGCCAGTATTTGAATGTTTTTTTTTTTTTTTAAGATTTTTAAAATGTATTTATTTGACAGACAAGAGATCACAAGCAGGCAGAGAGGCAGGCAGAGAGAGGAGGATGCAGGCTCCCTGAGCAGAGAGCCCAATGCGGGGCCCGATCCCGGACCCCGGGATCACAACCTGAGCCGAAGGCAGAGGCTTTAACCCACTGAGCCACCCAGGCGCCCCTGAATGTATTATTTTATAGTTCTGTGAATTATGCCATCATATGTCTGTATTTGGGTCCTACAAGATGCAGGTACCAAAGTAGGATTTGATGAACAAGAGACTTATTGGGAAAACACCTATAAGGACAAATTGGAGAGGGACCTGAAGGATGTTGGGAAAATTGTCTGACCACTGTGCAAGTCTAAGCCTTACAAAGGAGAGAGAGAAGGGCAAAATTTTAATCCACTGTGCAGTTCTAAGAAAATTTAGGCAAAGCTGATGGTGACTCCTTAAGCAGAAGCTGCCCTTCAGAGGAATTCTTGTCCTACAAAGGGGCTGCCTTAGTTACCCTGCTGGTTATGACTGTATTTTGAAAAACATTGCCTTAGAGTTATAAAATCAATTTGTTAGATTTCATATAAAAAGCAGAATAGGGGGGCGCCTGGGTGACTCAGTGGGTTAGGCCTCTGCCTTTGGCTCAGGTCATGATCTCAGGGTCCTGGGATCAAACCCTGCATTGGGCACTCTGCTCAGTGGGGAGCCTGCTTCCCGCCCCGGCCTGCCTCTCTGCCGACTTGTGATCTCTGTCAAATAAATAAATAAAATCTTTAAAAAAAATTAGAAATACATGCATGTTGTACAAAAGATTTTATGATATATGAAAAAAGATTTTTATGATATATGAATTCAGTAAAGTTGCAGGATACAAAATCAATGTACAGAAATCTGTTGCATTTTTATATATCAACAATGAAACAGCAGAAAGAGAAATCAAGGAATCAGTCCCATTTACATTTGCACCAAAAACCATGAAATGCCTATGAATAAACCTAACCAAAGAGGGAAAAGATCTGTGTTCTGAAAACTATAAAATATTGTTGAAAGAAATTGAAGATGACACAAAGAAATGGAAAAACATTCCATGCTTACGGATTGGAAGGACAAATAATGTTAAAATGTCTATATTACCCAAAGCAATCTACACATTTAGTGCAATCCCTATCAACATACTAACAGTATTTTTCACAGAGCTAGAATAAATAATCCTAAAATATTTTGGAAACACAAAAGACCCAAAATAGCCAAAGCATTCTTGAAAAAAGAAATGCAAAGCTGGAGACATCACAATTCTGAACTTCAGGTTATATTACAAAGCTCTAGTTATCAAGTGATCAGTATGGTGCTCGCCCAAAAACAGACACATAGATGAGTAGAACAGAATAGAAAACCCAGAAATGGGGGCGCCTGGGTGGCTCAGTGGGTTAAAACCTCTGTCTTCAGCTCAGGTTATGATCCCAGGGTCCTGGGATCGATCCCCGCATCAGGCTCTCTGCTTAGCAGGGAGCTAAGCTAGACTGCTTCCCCCTCTCTCTCTGCCTAACTCTCTGCCTGCTTGTGATCCCTTTCTGTCAAATAAAAAATAAAATCTTAAAAAAAAAAAAAAAGAAAACCAGAAATGAACCTACAACTACAAGTCAGTTCATCTTGGAAAAAGCAGGAAAGAGTATCCAATGGAAAAAAGTTTCTTCAACAAATGATGTAAGGAAAACTGGACAACAACATGCAAAAGAATGATACTGGACCACTTTCTTACACTGTACACAACAATTAATTCAAAATGGATTAAAGATCTTATTTGAGGTCCGTTTCTTAAATGTTTGTTATTCAATGGATTTCCTGTTTTTTCCCACAGTCTCTTTCGTTTATATATATTTACATTATTCTATTTTTTTCTAGCTTATTTGTGTTAAAGCAATGATCTCTCTGTTTTAGTCATATAAGATTTTAGTTCATTATGAGCTAAAATGATTTGGTTAGCTTGGTAACTTATATCATTACCTATTATCATTATTATTATTACTTGTTCTTGGTATCTGTTTTATTTTTATTGTTTTTATATGATAGTCTAAAATGCAAATAAATAGCAATTTTTTCTTCCCCTGATATTTGGCCATTTGACATCTGCATTAACAAGAAAAGTTGGTTTCTAGTCTTTGTAAGCCATTATATTTGTTGAGTATAGTCCATTTAATATAATGAGTTTTCCCTACTTTAATTTAGCTTTATTTTTTTTTTTACTTTTTTTTTATTTAAGCTTTTTTTATTTAAACATATAATGTAACCCCACCACCCTCTCCCAACCCCTCTCCCCTCCCACCCCCCTCAGTTTGTTTTATGACATTAAGAGTCTCTTTTGGTTTGTCTCCCTCCCGATCCCATCTTGTTTCATTTTTTCTTTTCCTACCACCTTAACCCCCACCCCCGTTGCATCTCCACTTCCTCATATCAGGGAGATCATGTGATAGTTGTCTTTCTCCAGTTGACTTATTTCGCTAAGCATAATACGCTCTAGTTCCATCCATGTCGTCGCAAATGGTAAGATTTCATTTCTTTTGATGGCTGCATAGTATTCCATTGTATATATATACCACATCTTCTTTATCCATTCATCTGTTGATGGACATCTAGGTTCTTTCCATAACTTGGCTATTGTGGACATCGCTGCAATTTAGCTTTATTTTTTTGTAGAGTTAATGCACTGAAAGGGCCCAAAGGGAAAGACTGTGAAATTCCTGTACCTGTGGGTATTTCAGTAACTGATGAAAATGGTAAAATTATAGGTAAGTGTGTTGTAGATTCTAAGGTTGTGAAAATGTACATATTTTCTAAAGTTGTTTGGGAACTGTGGAGGATAGCTCCTCTTTAAATTTTTTTAAAAATTGGGCACCTGGGTGGCTCAGTGGGTTAAGCCTCTGCCTTCAGCTGGGGTCATGATCTCAGGGTCCTGGCATTGAGCCCCGCATCGGGCTCTCTGCTCGGCAGGGAGCCTGCTTCCCCCTACTCTCCCTGCCTCTCTGCCTGCTTGTGATCTCGATCTCTGTGTCAAATAAATAAATAAAATAAATAATTTTGTTAAAAACTACTTCAATTGCTAATTTATAAGAGATTTGAAAACTTTATATAAAAGTTGTTCAAGGGCAAAAGAGTTTTTCAAGGGGCACCTGAGTGGCTCATTTGGTTGTATAGCCAACTCTTGATTTCAGCTTGGGTCATGATCCTCAGGGTCCTAGGATCAAGCCCCAAATCAGGCCCCTTGCTCACCAGGGAGTCTACTTGAGATTCTCCCTCTCTCTCTGTCCTTCACCCTCCTGGTACACACGTGCTCACTCAGGGTCTCTCTGTCTCTCTCAAATAGTAAATAATTCTTTTTCTAAACGTTGTTCAAAATTAACTGCTAGATTTAAGATTATTATAAAGATACAACTTTTTAGATTTATAAGTTAGAATTTTTTGGCATCTGTTTCTGAATGCAAAATGTCATTAATGATTAACTCCAAGTAGTAATCTTTGTTCTAAGTATCTTTCTCTGTCTTTTTAAGGAGAGCTCAATAAAGAGAAAGACAGAATTTTGGTAGCTGAAGGAGGCCTTGGTGGTAAATTACTCACTAATTTCTTGCCACTGAAAGGCCAGAAACGAGTCATTCGCCTTGATCTAAAACTTATAGCTGACATAGGCCTAGTGGGGTAAGTATCATTTGTATTTTTATTTTTATAATTTGAGAAATAGTTCATGAGTAGGAGATAAATATAAATAGTAATTTGGGACCAGTGTTATTTATGGAATTTGTGTGTTGTTTGTATACTTTGACGATGCTGCTAAATATATTTATTTTAACATTGCAAACATGGAGTTTCACAATTAATATTTATTTATAAAAAGGAAGATCATAGCAATTGAGTAGACTAGTGGGAATGGTAGAGAATGAATCAAGAAAGAAAATCAATCAAATGCAGTAGTATAGGAAGGTGAAAGAAAATTACCAGATATTAAGGAATAAAATTAAAATTCCAGGCCACATTTTATGAAGTGTATAGGAGGAAGGAAAAAGAGAAAAAAATGCTTGAGATACACCTACAAGTCTTTATACAGGTATTGCTCTGTTGATCAGGTGGCTAACGGCCCATACAGACAGTTCCAGCCATCAGACTTAGATATTATTGAGCACCAGGTTGGTTCTCACTATGGCTATTTCCCTGTCCTTCATGCTCTACTAATGATCTGTCCATTCTCAGTACTGCAGACCCCACAATGTTGTCCTCTTTCACAAGCTTCCTTTGTTTCATCAAACAGTGCTGTTTGGCTGTAGGGTTTGCAGTGCTGACACCTGACTGAGGGGGATAGATAGCAAGCTAGAAAGTAGGTAAAGGAAGGGAAGACTTCAACTTTGCATTTCTTCTCTCCTTGTCTGCCTAGCCCCCCTTCAGCATTATGCAGAAGTCACATGAAACACTTAAGAAAGAGAACACTGCCTATTGCTGGCTCTACTTCAGACTTCTGGTTCCATTCCGTGCCTTACATAGCTTCTTTCTAACTCTCTTTATCTACCACTCCAGCCATCTCACTGCTTCTTTACCAGAGTAATCAGTCTGAATCCCTCACTTCTTACCATGCCTGTCTAGCTACTAGGTCTTAACAGCAGTGGCTTAGAATTCATGAAGGCCCCATTCCTGCTGACATTATAACAGGGAAAGATGTGATCCTGGTGTTCAAGCTTGCCATTTGCATTTAGTCCTTTCCATAAAACATAGTTATCAGGCATAGTTTCTTTAATAATGTTTATTTTTCACAGTCTCATTCATTACAAAAACGTGTTTCAAGTTCTGTGGAGACCTCTGCAGACTAAGAGCCTCACAGGCTAAGTGGTAAAAGTGGGGTGAGGATGGGGGACTCAGGTGAGAGACTGTTTGGTTTAGAATCTCATATCCACTGGAGATCACCTGGAAGGTCTTGGGTAAGTTTTAGAATGTCTATAAGCTTTTGTTTTCTCATTTTTAATAGTGGCTAGAGACGTTGCTAAAATGTTATGAATAAGATAACACATTTACGGGGCACCTGGGTGGCTCAGTGGGTTGAAGCCTCTGCCTTCGGCTCGGGTCGTGGTCCCGTGGCCTGGGATCGAGCCCCACGTCGGGCTCTCTGCGAAGCAGGGAGCCTGCTTCCTCCTCTCTCTCTGCCTGCCTCTTTGCCTACTTGTGATCTCTGTCAAATAAATAAATAGAATCTTTAAAAAAAAAAAAAGATAACACATTTACAGCACAAAACATACATTAGATTTATGAATGATTAATGAATGATAGCTGCTAACATCATCATCATTACATTGCCAACTTATTGGAGAGTACATATAGTGAAATTCTAAGCTTTTTAGAAGTGGATTTGATAATACAGTCAATAATTGATGCATCCAGTTTCTTTTTTTTTTTAAAGCATCAGGTTTCTTAAGTACAATGCTTAATGTATATATTTTAATGCTTTTAAGTTAGGCAACTGTTCTTAAAAAGTTACTACTGTGAGTACCAGCATGAACAGATAACCTGTTTCCTGGTTTCAGGAATGAACTAAACCTTAGAACTAAGGTGCTTATCACTAACATATTTGTACTGCTGTTGTCAAATCTGATCTTTGCATAGGTTGGGTTTCAGCCTCTAAAATTTTTATTAAGTACTTTTCAGGAGAAATTTCAATTATCATTTCTTCAACCATTAGCATCCTTTTTCTTCACATGATTTCAGTGTCCTTGGAAATAGTCGCTGGCATTTTTCTACATTTAATACTATTATGAAAATAGGATAATGGAAAGAAATAAGCAAGTCTAGTTAGGGATAATCATGAATAAAAATTACTGCAGTTTGCATTTCAGAAAGTTAAAAGGGCCTGGGTATAATGAGGTGTAAGATAATACTGTATTTAAAAAAAAAAATAGTATGTATTTCCGTAGAAAAATGAGTCATTGGGGTGCCTGGGTGTCTCAGTGGGTTAAAGCCTCTGCCTTTGGCTCAGGTCATGATCCCAGGGCCCTGGAATCGAGCCCCACATCGGGCTCTCTGCTCAGCGGGGAGCCTGCTTCCCCCTTCTCTCTTCCTGCCTCTCTGCCTACTTGTGATCTCTGTCTGTCAAATAAATAAATAAAAAGAAAAATGAGTCATTAAAAAAAGTCTCACTAATTTTATTTTATTTTCATTATAAGAAGATATATTTAATGAGATATTTTAATTAAGTTTATTTTGAATGTTAAAAGAGCTCTACTAAGAGGTTATAAACTTTTATAGAATTTCAGATTAATAGTTCCAAAATATTACACCATTATTCCAAGTGAAAGTTTGGCATGTTTTATAAGAAGAGCTTTCTCCAGTTTGAATGAAAGCTGTAAAGACAGAGATCACACTGGTCTCATTGATTGCTGTATTTCTGATGCTAGTATATTGCCTGGTTAAGTTAATGATTAATAAATATTTGTATAAATTTAATGAAAATATCTGAATGGAATTGAGGAAATCATCTCTTAAGTGACTCTCATTCCTAGTACTTTCATACATGGTAGGCCTTTCCTAAGGCAAATTTAGCAATAAAATCACAGCCTTTAAAACAATAAAATCAAAGCCTTTGAACAATATATATTTTAATTATAATTCAGTTTTTTCTCATCAAGAAATGTATCTCAAGAAAGAGATTAAGGGCATATGTAAAAGTTCAAGGAAAGGGGTATGTGGGGGCGCCTGGGTGGCTCAGTAGGTTAAGCTTCTTCCTTCAGCTCAGGTCATGATCTCAGGGTCCTGGGATCGAGCCCCTCATCAAGCTCTCTGCTCAGCGGGGATCCTGCTTCCCCCTTTCTCCCTGGAATAAAAATTATCGCATCGGGCTCTCTGCTCAGCGGGGAGCCTGCTTCCCCCTCTCTCTCTGCCTGCCTCTGCCTACTTGTGATCTTTGTCTGTCAAATAAATAAATAAAATCTTAAAAAAAAAAAAAAAGAAAGAAAGGGGCATGTGAGTGGCTCAGTCGGTTAAACCTCTGGCTTTGGCTCAGGTCATGATCTCAGGGTCCTGTCACTGAGCCCTGGATCAGGCTCCCTGCTCAGTAGGGAGTTTGCTTCTCCTTCTCCCTTTGCCCCTCCCACCTTGCTTGTGCTCAGGTGCACTCTCCTTCTCTCTCTCAAGTAAAATCTTTAAAATAAAAGTTCAGGGATAATAACTGTGGTGTTTAAAGTTTTTAAAAGTTAGATAAATAATAAATGCTAAAGGAAAATTTTCTGAAAGTAAAAGTATCTATTAATTCCACCATCTTGGAGTGACTATTAATGTTGGTATATGTCCTAGCTGCATGCATTTTTTTGCAATGTTATTTTTAATAGTAAAAACTTGGAGATAACCTAAATGCCTAACAATAGGAAATTAAGTAAATTACAGTGTGCCCTTGAAAAGTGTTCACCTTATATTACTCAGTTTAAAAAGCAGGCCAACCAACTATGAAGTAATCTTTCAGAAAAAAAAAATCAAAACTGAACCTGATCAAGGCTTTATCTCAAACTAACAATTTATAGAAAAACTGGGGCAAAGGAGCATGCTAAAGGACATCATGGGGGTGTCAGCAAAAAAAAATATCCAGACTATGGGAAATAAATGCTATAGGACAAATGACCCAGTTTCCTTAAAAATAAAATTGCAGCAGCACCTGGATGGCTCAGTCAGTTAAGTGCCCAACTTGATTTCCACTAAGGTCATGGTGTCCAGGTCCTGGGATCAGGCACCCCTGTGGGGCTCCACACTCAGCAGGGAGTCTGCTTGAGGAGTCTCTCTCTCCCTAAACCCCTCCCCCTGCTTGCACTTATAGTGCATACCGGCTCTCTCTTTCTTCCTCAAATAAACGTAAAAAAAAAAAAAAATTGAATTAAATTACGAAGAGAAAATAAAATGGGGGAGATCTTTACCAAAAGAAATTTAAGGGATACATTAACCAATTGTAATACATGGACCTTAGGTGAGTCCCTGTACAAACCAACTTTAAAAGAAGTATTGGGAATGTGTAATTTGTTGAAGGTAGGTGATTGCTAAATGAGATTCATTACTTCTCTCTACTTTTGTATGTATTTGGAAATATCGTATAGAACATATTAAAGAAAATTTATAAAGCTATATAAGCAATATTTTGTTATTGTTTGGCTAGAATTAGTAGATTGTTGGTATTTTTATTAGTTTCTTTTTGTTTTCCTATGATTTGCAGGCTTTTTAAAGATAATTGAATTATACTCCCAATACTAAAAATCTCTAGTATCCAGCCTAAATTTATCTTTACTTTTTTCATATGTATATTTCATTCAAGTTTTTCAGGATTATTATATTTTAAAATATTTTATTTATTTATTTGACAGAGAAAGACACAGCGAGAGAGGAAACACAAGCAGGGGGAGCAGGAGAGGGAGAAGCAGGCCTCCCACCAAGCAGGGAGCCCAGTGTGGGGCTCGATCGCAGAACTCCAGGATCATGACCTGAGCCAAAAGCAGACGCTTAATGACTGAGCCACCCAGGTGGTCCCTTTCAGGATTTTTTTTAATTTATAGTCTGTTTTTATTCCCAGAGATATTCAAGAAATCTACTTCCTAAAATGTTAGAAATGCAGAGATAAGCAAGTATTGTTAACAATACTAATATTTGTTTTAATTCATTACATTATTTTTTCATTTCAGATTCCCAAATGCTGGAAAATCCTCTTTGCTAAGTCAGGTTTCTCATGCAAAACCTGCAATTGCAGATTATCCATGTAAGTATCATTTGTTGTGTATTTTAATGTATGGAAGTAAATTTTTAAAGACTCATCTTTCTTTGAATATGAGTAAAGTGACAACTCTGAGGTATCCTTAGTTTGAAAACTTGGCTGCCAACATACATGCATTTCCCATTAATCCTTGAAATCTCTAGCCCTCCACAATGTTCTTAGTTCTTGTTACATACTTGCTTCTTTTCATTTATTTCTCCTTTGCATAATCACTTATTTGATTTAGTTGTGGTTTTCGGAGCACCTACCCTTTATCAAGCACTGTTCTTTCATTCATTTAGCAAGTATTTCTGTGAACTGAACTGGGTTCTATAGAAACAAAGATGGGTAAACAGAAACAGATACTGTTCTGACTCTTACTGAGCTTATAGACTAGTAGGGGAGGGCATATATATCATACCTGACTACAAGAGTATATTATGATTCTGTGAAAGAGTGTAGGTAGCTGCTTTAAACTTTGGGAAGATGTGATGCTAGGGCTGAGGTGTGAAGAATACTTGCATTAATCAGTGACAGACAGTGGATGTGAAAGGTGCTTCCATCGGAGGAAGTAGCATTGTACAGAAAAGCTCTGCACAATGGCAGGGAGATCTGTGGCTGGGGATCTGTGTGTCTAGAGAACAAGTATGGGAAAGAGAGAATTGATGAGGCGGGGGAGATGTAAGTAGAGATCATATCATATAAATCAGGTAGGCTTTGTTCTTTATATCTAAAGAGCAGCTCATAGCCTTTTAATTAAAGGATAAAATTATTAGATTGCTTTTCAAAAAGATCTCTCCACATGTGAGGTAGAAAATGGATTGGTGTGGACATAAATGGGTCTCGGAAGAATAGTTAGGTTATTGCAGTAGCTAGATGAAATATAATGGATGTTTAGACCACGTAATGAATAAATGTGATAGAATCTCTGTCATCATTAAACAAAAAATATATAGAAACATCCATTGGCCTGGAAAATACAACTAAGCCATTCTAAAATTAAACTCTGATGAAGTAGAGTTAATTTGGGTGCTATAAATTACGTGACCAATATTTATTGTTAAAGTATAGGGACTCTTGAGAAGGAAAGAGGAAGAAAAGTTCAGAGTCATAGGAAAGAGGCTAGTGCAGAATTGATAAGGCTTGAGGATAAATGAATGAGAAAGGACTAAACAGATTTCACCCACAGACCCAGTGATAGAAACCTAAATTCTGGTCTACCCAGCAGCACCTTTATCATGCTCCTTAAAGTACAGCCAAAGAACTTTGAAGCCCACTGATTAGATTAGCTCTATGCCTATGCAGATTATAATTGTATTTTCCATTCCAACAAATGAGAATATAAGCTGAATTAAATTGTTTACCAAAAAAAAGTATTATTTATTTTATACATAGTGGTAAGACAGTTTTGAGAGTACCAGCCTTATTCTAGCCTAAATTTATTTTTTCTCTTAGTTACAACATTAAAGCCTCAACTTGGAAAGATTATGTATGATGATTTCAAACAGGTGAGTATTTTTAAAGACATTTGGTTAGAAGTGCTTTTGATGCTTGGACTGTATAATATTTGATTGTTTCTATGGTGTTAGGGGGGGAAAAGTAGCAGAATTTTGTTTTTGGTAAATGAGACCATGATCAAATCAATTCTGCTGAGCACGATCATAGTAGAATATCGTATGAAAATATAACTCTTTGTCCTTTCAAAGTTTAGGTCCAGGGGCGCCTAGGTGGCTCAGTGGGTTAAAGCCTCTGCTTCCAGCTCATGTCATGATCCCAGGGTCCTGGGATTGAGCTCCGCATCGGGCTCTCTGCTTGGCAGGGAGCCTGCTTCCCTTTCTCTCTCTCTGCCTGCCTCTATGCATACTTGTGATCTCTGTCTGTCAAATAAATAAATAAATAATCTTAATAAAAAAAAAGTTTAGGTCCAGTTTATCATTATAGCATAGAATCTTCTTTATCTCTTTGATCTCTGTTTGTTCTCATTGCAAGTCCGTATTATACTGCTATATTTGATTGTGGATTTTTGTTTCCTAAAAACATTTTCTAAAGTTCATGGAATTTATCTTATTCCAACTTTCTCTTTCTAAAACAATTTTTTTTAATTGCATGGTATTCTGGTCTGGCTATTAAAACTTATTTTTCTTTAATAAGGAAAACTATAGATCTTTTGAATAATTAGAGTAAAAACAAATAACAAAAGAAAGTAACAAAATTTTTTAAATGTATAATGTATGACAAGCATTTATGCCCATTGGTATTTACACAAATGCAACATACACACAAAAACCTGCACATGGATGTTTGTAACAGTCTTGTTCAGAAGTGCCAAAACTTGGAAACTACCAAGATGTCCTTCAGTAGGTGAATAGATAAATAAACTGTGGTAGTAATGGAATATTATCTAACACTCAAAAGAATTGAGCTTTGAAGGCATGAAAAGACATGGAAGAACTTAAATTCCTAACTTCTTTCCTAAGGAAAGAAGCCAATCTGAAAAGGCTACATACAGTATGGTTCTAACTATGTCAGTCTAGAAAAAAGGCAAAACTGTGGACATGGCAAAAAGATCAGTGGTTTCCAAGGATTAAGAGGAAAGAAAGGATGACCAGAGGAGCACAGAGGATTTTTAGGGCAGTGAAACCATTCTGTATGATACCATAATGGTGAGTACATGATGATACACATTTGTCAAAGCCAGTAGAATGCACAACACCAAGAGTGAACCCTAATGTAAAGTATGGACTTAAGGTGATGATACATCAATGACACATAAAAGATTTATATTCATTTATATAAGTTATTTAACAGTAAAAAAATTTTTAAACTTCATTATATAGAATAAGTAAAATTATAAATAATTTGAATATGGAGAACAATATTTAGAGGAAAAAAGAACATTGTAAATTTTAAGGGAAACTTAATTCTCAGTTGCAAAATTCTCAGTTGAAAACCTGCAAACAAAATTTCAGGATATGAAAAAAATATTTTCAGGACATGAAACCTTTGTTATATTTTGTCTATGTGACTGCTTTGTCACATAGCCACAGTTCCCTTTAAAATTGTAAAATCCTATCCACAGTGGCAGTGTATGAAGAGCAGTGCTTCTCAGCCCTTACTGCACATCCAGTTAGAATTAACTGGATGGCTTCAGAACAACAATGATAAATGAAGCCTAGGCGCTGGAGATTTGAAACCAAATTCCTTGGGGGTAGGGCCTGGGTATCTCTTACTTTATAAAAGATCCCTGGGTATTTATAATGTGCAGTGAGGTTTGAAAATCACAAATGTAGACTAATGGTTAATAACTTACATTTCAAAAAGAGCCTTTTCTCCTTTACTTTTCAAAAATGGTCAGTGGTCTTCCTGGTAGAACATAAACAGAAAAGGAACAGTGGTGCCACAAAATCAATTACATATGGAATTTAAAACTCGAAACTACAGAGATATAAGTCTATGTCTGCTGAATTACTACCCCTCTATACTTTTAAGAATCAGAAAGTTGAAATTCTATGACAGGTTCATGTTGAACAATATAATCGATGGAATTCTAAAGAGAACTTATGTGATTAATAAATGTTAAACTAATCCCTAGAATTCTTGTATTGTTAGATTAGTAAGTAAAAATGGGCTCTAATTTCTGATAACAAATGGTTTTGATTCTTAATATCTTGTGGTGGTAATCACAAATTAGTAACTGTATTTGAAATAAGAAAATTTGGGGATGTAATTATTTTCTTTTTTTTATTAAACCATTTAATTTTGTATTAGATATCAGTAGCTGATCTTCCTGGTTTAATAGAAGGAGCACATATGAACAAAGGAATGGGCCATAAATTCCTCAAGCATATAGAAAGAACTAAACAACTACTGTTTGTTGTAAGTCATGTGTGTACCAATGTAATACTCAAATGAATGTGAAAATCAATGTGTTTAGTTTTCCTAAAAATTCTTTATAATAATAAGATTAAAAGATAAGATACTATCACATGTTATTCTACTAAGTGTTTAAATGGGAGTCAAATATAGTAAGTAATCTTCATTTATAATACAGAGTGGGGATAGCATTACTATATCAGATGTAAGTTTGGCCATACTTACCAAGGTTTAATTCCTTAAGGTTGTCAACATACTGTTATGTTATTATATAGTATCTCTTTCCTACTTCATTGATGGTGTTGGAGCTATATATTAGATTGTCTGTATCTCATATAAATTGTTTTATCTATACTAGTTTCTTATTTCATTAATATTATAATTTCATCAGAATAATTATGGCTGTCTTGACACCACAGTTTCTCTTACTCATTGTGAATTACTGAATTAACAATAGCGTATAGATTGAGAAATTATTTTTAGCTTGAGAAAGTAAAATATTTCAAAACATAGAAATTTATAGCTGTTATGTTAAAAACTGTCTCTTTCCATCTTTTTTTTAGGTCGATATTTCTGGATTTCAGCTTTCTTCCCAAACTCAATACAGAACTGCCTTTGAAACCATAATACTGCTTACAAAAGTAGGTTTCTGTTTTACCGTGTTCTGCATTTGGTCTGACAAGTAGGCATATAGAACTATATTAAATAACAGATAATTAGAATAAATACATATTCTACCTCTACTTTTTGAAGCTTTGATGTCAAAGAATCATCTAAATTTGTTTTCTCCAGTTCTGTATTAACCCATGCTTCAACCTATTACAACCAAAGAAATCCCTCTTTATTTTAAATCCCTATTACATACATCTCAGACTTTATTCTTGCTTAAACTTTTATTCCTACTTTTTAGACTATTTCTCAGTCTTTTTTTTTTTTAAAGATTCTTTTTATTTATTTGACAGAGAGAGAGATCACAAGTAAGCAGAGAGAGAGGGGAGGGGAAGCAGGCTCCCTGCTGAGCCGGGAGCCTGATTCGGGGCTCAATCCCAGGACCCTGAGATCATGACCTGAGCCAAAAGCCGAGGCTTAACCCACTGAGCCACCCAGGTGCCCCTCAGTCTATTTTTTTTTAGAAGATTTTATTTATTTGAGAGAGAGTATGAGTGGGGTGAGGGGCAGAGGGAGAAGTGGTCTCTCCAATGAGTAAGGAGCCTGATGTGGCTCTTGATCCTGGGACTCTAGGATCATGACCTGAGCTGAAGGCAGATGTTTAACCAACTGAGCCACCCAGGCGCCCCTCAGTCTATTTTTTTGTTTTTTTCTGTTCATTCCTTAGGTAGCATTCAGTTACAGATAATACGCTGATGACTGCCAGATCTTTCTGATACCTACGTCTTCTGGTCATGCTTTAGACCAGCTCCCTAATGGATATCTTTGACTGGCTGTCCCATTACGTTCTCAAACTTAATATGCATACAACTGAACTTTACTGGTTTTGTAAACCAGAATCCTGGGTGTTAGTCTCGCTTCTGTCTTTCTTACCACCTGCATTAAGCCCTATCAGTTTCATATCCTGAATCTCTGAAATTCATCTACGTGTCTTCATCCACGCTGTTATAATCATCAGCCCTCCTCACTAGAATGTTTTAAGTATTCTTATGTCATCACATTGCTTCCAGTCTCACTTCTCTTCAGTCCATTTTTTTTTAATTGAAACGTAGTTGACACACAAAGTTACAGTATTTTCAGGTGTGTACAACATAGTGATTCAATAACTCTATATACATTATGCTGTGTTCACCACAAGTGTACCTACCATCTGTCACCACACAATGCTATTATAATACCATCCTCTAGTTCATTTTTTTTATATGGCAGCTAGAGTGATATTTGTGAAAGAACCAAAGTAATGCTTGTTCATTGCTTAAAATACTTCAGTGGGGTGCCTGGGTGGCTCAGTCAAGTTAAGCCTCTGCCTTAGGCTCCGGTCATGATCTCAGGGTCCTGGGATCAAGCCCCACATCAGGCTCTCTGCCTAGTGAGGAGCTCCCTCTCCCTCCTTCTCCCTCTCCCTCGGGCTGCCACTCTGCCTAATTATGCACTCTCTTTCTCTCTCTCAAATAAATGAAATATTAAAAAAAATAAAACAGTTAAGTGATTCCCCCACTGTTGTTAGGTGGAAGCCTTACCCTGAACATGGTTTTTGAATCTGGCAAGGGTTGGCTCCTACCTAGCAGTTCATCTCTGCCCTTCCTGCCTTACTTTTTATTCTTAGCCACATGATTTCTCTCTAACACAGCATGATGTTGCTTACCTCCAGGACTTTTTATATCTTATATCCTTGTCACTTTTTTCCTGTGAGCATTTGAATATGGGTTTTTGTATGGACATGTTTTCATTTCCCTTGGGCATATATATCTAAGAGTAGAATTGCTAAATAATATGGTCAGTCAATGTTTAACACTTTGAGGACCTCCCAGACTTTTAGATTGCCTGCACCATTGTACTACTTTATAATCACACTAGCAATGTATGTGAGGGTTGTAGTTTTCCTACAAGAATGCCAAAACTTGTTCCTTTGTCTGTGTTTTTTATTTTTAGTTATCCTAATAAGTGAGGTGTGGTATTTCATTATGGTTTTGACCTGCATTTCTCTAGTGGCTAATGATGTTGAGCATCCTTTCATATGTTTATCAGCCATTTGTACGTCTTTGAAGAAATGTCTGTTCACATTCTTGGTGCATTTTTTTTAATTGGGTTACTTATCTTTTTGTTGTTGTTGAGTTTTAAGAGTTCTGTATATTTTGGATACAAGTCCCTTATCAGGTACATGTCTTGTAAATATTTCTCCCATTTCTTTTGTCTTCACTTTCATTATCTGTTTGTTTTTAAGATTTTATTTATTTCAGAGAGAGTGAGTGCATGAGCAGGGGAAGGGGCAAAGGGAGAGGGAGAAACAGACTCCCCGCTGAGCAGGGAGGCTGACAGGAGGCTCCATCCCAGGAACCTGAGATCATGACCTTAGCCAGAGGCAGACACTTACCACTGAGCCATGCAGGTGCCCTTGTCTTCATTTTCTTTATATTTTTTGAAACACAAAGGTTTATATTTTAATGAAGTTCTTTTTGTCTATTTTTGTCTTTTGCTTGTGCATTGGTGTCACAGCTAAGAAACCATTGCCTAATCTATGGTCGTGAAAATTTACTTCTAAGCATACTTACTTTTCTAAGAATAATATAAATATAGCATTGATTGTTACTATTTACTTCTGAATTTTATCAGTGTGCTTAATAGAAGTCTAGGTATTTGTATTTGGCCCTATGTACAAATTACTATGTCTCTAAGATGTCATTTGAATTAAAATATATTAACATGTGACCTAACCAGTGAGCATTTTACAAATTTTCTTTGTCACTTAATTTTGTGGTTATTGAGATTTATTGAATTTCAGAAATGTCAGTGGGCTGTAGATTACTCAGGCCTACAAAGTAAAGAAAGATATTACCAAATAGATAATCTATCTATTTATTTTAATAAAATTACTTGGTTTTTCTTTTTTTTATTTGAAGGAATTGGAGTTGTACAAAGAGGAACTTCAGACAAAACCTGCACTTCTGGCAGTTAATAAAATGGACTTGCCAGGTGCTCAGGATAAATACCATGTACTGATGAATCAACTCCAGAATCCTAAAGGTAAAGCCATTTGTTCACTTAATGCCAATTTAATAATTACCTATTACATGCAGAAAGTGCTAAGTGGTATAATCAATGCAAAAGAAAACTGACAATTGCTACTCTTAAAAAAATGAAGAAAGAACACATTCATATGAAACTTTAAATAACATTGTAACATAATACTTATCAAGTTTCAGAACTGTGATATGGACAGTAAGTTAGCAGAGACAAAAGGAAAAGTCGGGCTTCGTGAAGAAGTAAAATTTAAACTAGGCCCTTAAAGAGTTAATGGGAGTTGGATCACAAGAAAAGAAAGTCAACATCTACCTGTAAATTCTTTTACTTGAACATACTTCACAAGTTCTAGACCTTCATTCCCCTAATACACCATAAATTTAAAACCAGAGCAAATAGTTCTAAAGAGGTGTGTATCTTTGCAATGCCAGCAAAGTACCCTGAAGAGTCCTAATCTTCTAAAAAGAACTTAAGTACTGGGACACCTGGGTGGCTCAGTTGGTTAAGCAGCTGCCTTCGGCTCAGGTCATGATCCCAGCATCGAGTCCCACATCGGGTTCCTTGCTCAGCAGGGAGCCTGCTTCTCCCTCTGCCTCTGCCTGCCACTCTCTCTGCCTGTGCTCGCTCGCTCTGTCAAATAAATAAATAAAATCTTTAAAAAATAAAAAATAAAGAACTTAAGTACTTACATATGTGTGACATAGAATAATAATGCTGTTATTGAAAAAGGATTTATTTGTTTGAAATTTGTTCCTAAATGGACCACTTCGTGTAAAGGAACTTAAAGGGACTCTCCATAGTTTTGAATATTGACCTTTGCAGAACACTCCCTATCCTACAGTAATGATGCTTTCATTTTTCTGAGTCTAGTAGAGGACCTTTTCGCAAATGAGAAAAATCAGGTGGATAGAAGGTGGCTAATTTTTTTTTTTTTTAATTTGACAGACAGAGATCACAAGTAGGCAGAGAGGCAGGGAGAGAGAGGGAGGGGGAAGCAGGCTCCCCACCGAGCAGAGAGCCCGATGCGGGGCTTGATCCCAGGACCCCCCGAGATCATGACCTGAGCTGAAGGCAGAGGCTTTACCCACTGAGCCACCCAGGTGCCCTGGCTAATATGTTTTTAAATGGTACTAACTTCCCTGTTTTTATCCTTCTGATAGAAATGGGGAAAATAAGTTATGGTATACTGGGACTAGCACACAGCACCAGAACATCCTTTCTCCCTTACAGAAATCTTTCCCCTGCGTAATTTACATATTGGAGCTGTCCTTGAGTTAATAAATTACTTTCAGGATATAAATATTCCTGGAGCTACTGAGTACTCTTTATTCTGTAATGTCACTTGCTTTATGAAGTCATTAGATCTATTTGCTAGTTGGTCTTGCAGAAAAGGGAATTTACAAAGGAGGTGTCAAAGGGGAGAGTAACTCAAGAGTTTGTGCCTATTTTGGTCTGTCATAAAACAAAATACAGTGCCCTCAGTGATAATTCCTGAGTTAGCATCTTTGGACTTCTTTAGAGATGTACAAATCTCAGAAATGAAGTTCCATGTTGACTTGTCCAGTCTCTCACAGTCCAGCCTTTCCAGTGCATATCCATGTTAACCCATCCCATCAATGTGCCATCTCCCTTCCCATTGTCTTGAAGGCAGGGAAGAGGAAAAAATAATATAATAGCTGTCAGCCCCTGTGGAGTGATAGATTGAACTCATCTGAAATGATCTCTCCTTAAAATGTCCCACACCCCTTTCAATTTTAGTACAGCTCCTAACGCCAGAGATAATAAGCCTGTAGTTTAGGGCAGCTAAAGGCTGCCTGTGTATTGAGGCAAGTTACAAAATCCCCCCAAAAATACATACATCTTTTAGATAATCTGTGTTGCCTGACCTCATTGAGCTCCTCCAGAAAAAGCAAATTTTTTGCTTCTGTAAATAAAAGCATGTGTGTTTTATCTTTTATTTTTACTTAATTTGGTTTAGAATATATTCATCCAAAAACTATTTGCTAAGCACCTATCATGTGCTTAGAATCCTGCCATTGTCATTTGTAAAAACAAAAGTTTCTGAGAGGTTATTAATGAGGGAAGGAAAAAAAGAATTAATAATACTAGTTTTTAGTACCTTGATTCATAAACCTCTAAAATAGTCTTAATTTACTTTCAGAGACAATGAAAATCAGCTTGTTTTGTGTTCCTTATTTCAGATTTTCTGCATCTATTTGAAAAAAACATGATTCCAGAGAGGACCATGGAGTTCCAACATATCATCCCCATCTCTGCAATTACAGGAAAAGGAATTGATGAATTAAAGAACTATATAAGAAAATCTCTGGATGAACATGCCAATCAGGAAGATGATGCATATCATAAGAAACAGTTGCTTAATTTACAGATTTCCAGTACAATATCTTATAGTGAGCCACCACCAAAAAATTATTAGCCCCAGTTAGGTGTAATTTAAATCTATTATAAATAATACTGAGGGGCACCTGGGTGGCTCAGTGGGTTAAGCCTATGCGTTCGGCTCAGGTCATGATCCTGGGATCAAGCCCTGCATCGGGCTCTCTGCTCTGGGGAGCCTGCTTCCCCCTCTCTCTCTGCCTGCCTCTCTCCCTACTTGTGATCTCTCTCTCTGTCAAATAAATAAAATATTTTTAAAAATTAAAAAAACTTTTTAATGATACTGAAATTATATTCATTTGAAAGGTTTTCCACAGACATGTATTCTTTAGAAGGTTAGTTACTATTAACCTTCTGCTATAAATGCCATCATTTAAGAATCATACCTTCTTGTTTTGTACTTAAGTGTATAGATGGTAAAAAACTAAGACCTAGAAATGACAACTTATATTTTATGGCCAATCCACCCGTAATAAAATCCTCTGATATTCCTATAGTTAGGACATCTCTAGTGAGATCATTTATATATATATAAACAGAAGAGCATTCTCTAAAATATTATTCAAATGAGCAACCAGGTTTTGTTTGTTTGTTTTTGAGTCTGTCCTTACCTGTTCTACTAATTATATAATAATTGCCTTTTTTGGAAAAACCTCAAAACCCTAAATTTTGATGTATTTTCAGTGATAATAAAGATCACTGATAATATTTAACAGAAACCAGCAGGTAGATGATTACAGTTTCACCTTTTGGAAAATTTTCTTTCTTAATTATAAATCTTTTTTCCTGCTTTGGAGCAGTCTAGTACATGTCTCGTTTTCTTGCACTCAAATCTATCTTGTTTTCATATTTTGGTAAAGAGAAGTAATAGGAAGTGCAGATTTAAAACAATATTATCAATCATCAGTATATTGATATTACAATTTCTAAATTTCTGTGTTTCAGAAATACAAATTGGACATTTTCTCTTCATTAGTTTTATTATAAAATATATATGTTCATTGTAAGAAATAAAACATAAACCACACAAAAGCATATAAAGGAAAAAAACTTCCCATCTTCCTGCATTGGCCCTCTCATCCTTCCCAGAGAAAACAAGTGTTAATAGTTTCTTATTTCCAGCAGAGTTTTTTTATTCATATATCTTTTTACTCAAATGAGTTCATTATATAAACCTTTTCTGAGTTGGGTTTTTTTGTTGTTGTTGTTTAAAATAGTAGCAAGTTATTGAGTTTTAAAATTAATTCTTCAAAGCTGCTTTTAAATTATTAGAAATTTTTTTGGAATATAAGCCTCAGTGAAGCCTTTACATATGGTTATAAGTATTACATAAAAATCATATCATTATTGTTCTCCTTAAATTTCTTCTGATGTGACAATGTGAATGAGTGTTTACAAGTATTACTTCACTTTTATTTGTTCTGTTTTCTATTCTCCACACCCACCTCCCATTCAGGCCCCCAGATCAATGGCTTTTTTGTATTTCTTTTTCCTTCATTGCACAGGTATTTATTGAGTGTCTCCCATTTGTCAGGCACTGTGCAAGGCACAGCATGTACAGTGTTAAAGACAGGACCTACTGCCCTTATGGACCTCACATTCAATGGCAGAAACTGCAGGGGATTAGAATAGTCTGGTCCTGCTTTACAGCAAAGAAGTAAGAGTGAGGAGAGTATTCGGAATTTGAATATCTGTACTGATCATTCCGATCTTGTTTCATTTTGGATATGTTTTACGTTTATAACTTTAGTATTGTTTTTCTCTTAATTTTTATCATTTCCTAAATATAAAGAAGTACCAATGTGAGGACAGTTTCATCAGGTGAATTTCTGAAGTTCTGATACCATAATCTTATTTTCTACTGTGGCAAAGGATAGTAGATATGTGCTGAGAATTCAGAGGAATTACATCTTATTTGTCAGTAATGGCCAGGTCACTACTCTACAACTAAATGAAGCATTGTGTTATGTAATTCACTAAATGTTCCATGATTTGTATTTTCTAGTTACTGAAAGTTGATAGTTGATTTTTATTCTAAACAGAAGGAGAAAATCTGGATCCCTTTTTATTTTACAAAAAATATATTTTAAGAACTTAAAGATTGATTTTGAAATATATTAACATCTCAGATGCCATTTATTTTGTCCTTAAGCAAGATTTTTTTCATTTTTACCTTTAAAAATATATACACTTTTTTAAAGACTTAATTTTTATATTACTGAATTAGCCAAGGTATCAGTGTGCTGCGTATACTAAATTTTTACCAAGTCCCAGTAGTTCTTGAAGAGCTTGTGTCAGATTGATTTACCATCACGAATTACAAGCCAGATACTGTCAAGTATTAAGTGTATTATACTGTGAAGCTGGATTGGTGCTTCGAAGATTTCACCTATGAATAAAAATGTTCCCAAAATATATTGTTATTTTTGCAATATATATCTATATTATTCATATCATAGCAAAATGAACTTTATAGAAAATTAATGTTTTTGTTTAGATTTTATTTATTTATTTCAGAGACAGAGTGCGAGTGAGTATGGGTGGGGAGAGGGGTAGAAGGAGAGGGAGAAAGAAGGGAGAAAGAACTCTGCACTGAGGGCAAAGCCCTGTGTGTGGCTCTGTCTCACAACCCTGAGATCATGACTTGGTCCAGAATCAAGAGTCAGCCACTGAACCCTACTGAGCCACCCCGGAGCCCCTAATGTTTTCTTTTAAGTGGTAAACATATATTATCTAATTTGGGGGAATCTTCATAATGGGAAAAATCAGGTCAAGGCTATTCATTTCAGGTTTTGTCTAGTTAGTTTTCTTGTAAAGTTGTATGTCTTAGCTCATTGTTTGCTTTGGGAGGATGGAGTACAGAGATTCTTTTGAGAAAGTTAATGAAAGCTAAAGATTTTTTTTCTTGCCAACATGTACATAAACACATGGAGTATTTTCTAAGTAGTTTCATAGGGTTTGCAGAGTTCAGATAAAAAAAAGTTAACAGGCCGCCTGGGTGGCTCGGTTAAGCAACTGCCTCTGGCTCAGGTCACGATCCCGGAGTCCTGGGATCGAGTCCCACATCAGGCTCCCAGCTCCATGGGGAGTCTGCTTCTCCCTCTGACCTCCCCTCTCATGCTGTCTCACTTTGTCTCTCTTTCAAATAAATAAATTAATTAAAAAGAAATCTTTAAAAAAAATAGTTAACAAAGATAGACTCCCTTTATAAATTTGTAATATCATTAAGTTACATTAAAAATAATGTTTCTGGCGCCTGACTGGCTCAGTCAGTAGAGCATGCGACTCTTGATCTAAGAGTCAAAGACCCACATTAAATACAGAGCTTACTTTAAATAAATAAATAGATAAGTAATAAGTGATAGCTATTTTTTTTTAAAAATGCATATGTAATAAATTTTTTAAATGTTTCAAAGCAGCAGCATAAGTTAGCTTACAAACTATAGCTTAAAAATGAAATGAAAATTATCAGTGGTTTAAATTGTAAACCTTACAGAGAAGACATCTTATTTCAAAAACATGGAAACATTTTGTTTGAAGACCAAGTTGTGAGTTGAATTTAATGTATATTTTTAAACCTTTGAGATCTCAAATTTAATTTAAATCTGTCTCTCCTTATGGGATAGACAAGTGAAACAAATTGAGAAACTGAGTACGTGGTCTGTGCTAGTAATCATATCTAACACAGTAATGTTTCCATATGCTGGGCAATGTACTGATTTGTTCACAAGTATTATCTCTTTTCAACACACACTATATTGTGCTTGCTTCAGCAGCACATATATGAAAATTGGAACGATACAGAGAAGATTAGCATGGCTCCTGCACAAGGATGACATGCAAATTCATGAAGCGTCCCATATTTTTAGTGCTGTGAATTGTGTTAAGACTGATAAATCACAGACCTGTACCCCTGAAACAAGTAATACATTATGTGTTAATAAAAAAAATAAAGAGGGACGCCTGGGTGGCTCAGTTGGTTAAGCGGCTGCCTTCGGCTCAGGTCATGATTCCAGCGTCCTAGGATCGAGTCCCACATCGGGCTCCTTGCTCGGCAGGGAGCCTGCTCCTCCCTCTGCCTCTGCCTGTCTCTCTGCCTGTGCTCGCTCTCTCTCTATCTCTAACTAATAAATAAATAAAATCTTTAAAAATAAATAAATAAATAAATAAGAATTCAGCAAAAATGAAAAAAAAAAAACCAGATACTATATTGCCTTGTGGTCATTTACAATTAGGTGAATGGATGTTTTGGGGGTTTTTTTTGGGTTTTTTATTCGAAAGAACAAGAAAGAGTGGAAAGGAGAGGGGCAGAAGGAGATGGAGAAGCTGGCTCCCAGCTGAGCAGGGCACCCAATGCAAGGCTAGATCCAAGGATCCTGGGATCATGACCTGAGCCAAAGGCAGACCCAACTGACTGAGCCACCCAGGCACCGCTGTTTTGAGTCTTTTTAACCTTTTGGGGAGTGTACTATATTTCATAATTTAAAAATGTCTTTGCCTTACAAGAGTTTATTCCTTGGGAATTAAGCCATTTAGATAAACATAGTTAACAAATGTTGGCAGACAACATGCTGTAATATTTCCTGTGAAGTTAAATAATAATGAAAAATTTATTTCTTTTCTTAAACAGCTATGTCAGAAGCATTTTGTTTGTTTTTTTTTATTTTGTTTTGTTTTTGTTTTTTGTTTTGTTGTGACTAGAGTTTGGCATGGAGAAGGAAAGTATCAGAGAAATCTCTTGGCTTTAAGTGGGTTTCACAAGCCAGTTGAAGGAAAAGCAAAATCAAGTAGGTGATAGAAATGAGAAAAGGAAAGAGAAAAGAAAGAAAAGCATGTATGTTGGAGAGTTGTAGTATTTCTCTGTGGATAATTCAGGAGTGATGTGGGTTATTGCCTCAGTTGGCTGTCAGAAGTGTGAAAAAGCCAAGTGCAGTTTCAACTAGCATTTCTGATCATAACCAATCATTACTTTTAGGCAGTTCTAATTTTTGTACTTTTACTGTTTCTTATGACTGTTGCTTAATTAATAGTTGTTGGGTACTTGGAAGACTTCAGGGGAAGCAGTCACCTTTGTGTATATTATTAATGTGTTTATAATAGAAATTAAATTCATTGGTTTGCCCCAGATACTAACTAAGCTATGCAAAGCATAGCTATTATTTGAATCCTGTTCTCTGAAATACTTAGAATTTGAAGAACAGCAAATGCAATTTATATTATAAGTAATTTTGGAGCAATATATGCCAAAGTTGGAGCTTTTTCTATTTGTTTTTTAAACTTTAATAAGTCATTAAAGTTCAAAGCAAAGGACAAAGCTTCCTTTGTTCATGGCACATTTTTTAAATGTTTTTTTAAAAATTTATTTATTTGAGAGGAAGAGAGACACAAGCAAGAGGAGTTGGAGAGAGAGAAACAGGCTTTCTGCTGAGCAGAGAGCCCAATGGGGGGCTCGATCCCAGGACCCTGGGATCATGACCTGAGCCGAAGGCAGACGCTTAATGACTGAGCCACCCAGGCACCCCAATGGCACATATTTTAATATATTTTTCTGAAGCTACCAATATCTTCTGACCAGTGCCTTCATTTTCTTATTTGTTATCAAACATTATTACTGGTATTATTCCAATATGGAAGGCTTTAAGAAGACCATGGTGTAATTTTCTTAAAAAGAAAAAAGGATATGAATTTCTTTTATTTTTTTATTTATTTTTCAGAGAGAAAGAGAGCCAGAGAGAGACCACAAGCAGGAGGAGTGGCAGGCAGAGGAAAAGCAGGCTCCGCGCTGAGCAAGGAGCCTGATGTGGGGCTTGATTCCAGGACTCTGGGATGGTGATCTGAACCAAAGGCAGTCGCCCAACCGACTGAGCCACCCAGGCGCCCCAAGAAAAAGGATATGATAATAAATCTAAAATATGCCTTCAGTTTTATTTGTATATGGTTTGCTGCAAATTGAGGGAGATTGGAAATGCTTTAAATCAAGAGCAGGCATTGAGTAGAAGCTTCTGGCTTTCAGTGGCTTTGCCAAGTGATTGAATGACAGTAAGTAAAAGCCTCTGGTCAACCAAATCCTAAGGGGGAGAAATAAGAGCACTATAAAATAATTGAGGCTCAGTTTCAAAAACAAATCTTAGCATGAACTGGTACTACCTTGAGGTCAAGAGAAGTTATAAGTACAATATAATGTGCACACATGGCCCTTTCTTATAAAAATAGAAACCAGAAAAACTCGCCTGCTTTAAAGAATCACTAATGTCGTAATTCCAAATTTGTAACACATTCATCAAACGTTTAACATACAGGTTTATCTGTAAAAACTAGGTTAAAAATAGTGGTGGTCAAAGGAGAGGGTAATAGGCATGGTAAATGACAGAGATTTACAACACCTTGAATGCAGTTATAGGCAAAAGCCTTCAGTTATCCTACTTTAAGCCAATTCTTTTATACAGTTTCCTTCCCTCCCTCCCCTTATTCACCAGTCACTTTATTAAAGAATATTGGAAACGTGCAGTCATCCTACCTCTTTTATAGTAGACAACAAAGTCCCAACCATTTTTAAAGTGACAGCTCACTGCTTGATTATCCGGAATCTTCTTCCCTTATTTCCTGTATTAGTTTGCTAAGGCTACTTTAAAAAAGTACAAACTGAACAAACAAAAATATATTGTATCACAATTCTGGAAACTAGAAGTAGGAGATGAAGATGCTGACAGAGGTGATCCTTTCTGAGGGCTGTTGAGAGAGATTCTCTTCGGTATCACTTGCCTAGCTTCTAGTGGTTTGCAGTGTTCCTTGGCTTGTAGAAGCAGCACCCCCATTTCTGCCTTCATCTTCACATGGTATTCTATGTGTGTGTGTGTGCGTGGTTGTCTCCAAGTTTTTTCTTTTCATAAGGAAATGTCATGTTGGATTAAGTCTCGCTAATGACCTCTTTTTAACTTGATTAGCTTTATAAAAATCCTGTCTCCGAATAAGGTTACATCCTGAGGGATATTGAAAGAGTTAGGATTCCAGCATTGGAATTTTTGAGGAACACATTCTTCCAGTAATATTTACTTATTTTTCTCTCTATACTTCCAAATTAATAGATAGTTATTATTTTTTTATTTGGCAGGCTCCTCTCAAAAATAGTAAATGGGGGGGCACCTGGGTGGCTCAGTGGGTTAAAGCCTCTGCCTTTGGCTCAGGTCATGATCCCAGGATCCTGGGATCGAGCCCCACATCGGGCTCTCTGCTCAGCGGGGAGCCTGCTTCCTCCTCTCTCTGCCTGCCTCTCTGCCTACTTATAATCTCTGTCAAATAAATAAATAAATAAAATCTTTAAAAAAATAGTAAATGGGAAGGTTTTTTTTTTAGAGATGTATTTATTTACTTCAGAAAGAGAGTGCACATGGGAGGTGGCCAGAGGGTGAGGGAGAGAGAGAATCCCAAGCAGACTCCCTGCTGTGCATGGAACCTGATTTAGGGCTCAATCTCAACATCCCGAGATCATGACCTGAGCCAACATCTAAGAGTTGGACACTCAACCGACTGAGCCACCCAAGCACCCACAGAGGTTTTTAAATTAATCTGTATCTGTTGAGTTTCAGTCGGGGACTTGGAAATACTGTGGTGAGATATGACTAACACAAAAGGTATATTATGTGCCAGTTAGTTTCCATTTGGAGTTGATGTGTATAATTTACAGAAGATAAAATTATCCAGACAAGGGGGAAGGTAAGTAGGATTTGAGCAGAAAGGGTAGTAGGAAGACATTCCAATTTCAGGAAAAACTTCAATAAGCGTTTAGAGTAAGTTTTAGCTGCAGAAATCCAAAGTAAGGAGACTGCCCTGAATCTGAAGAGTTCTGAATGGTGACAGCAACCTTTTGGGAATATCTTCCACTTACTACTTCTTGATTTCGAGCACCTTATTTAATCTCTCTGTGTCTCAATTTCTTTGTCATTAATGTGGATTTATTGTGATTAAATTAGACAATTCATAGAAAACATTCTTGGAATGTAATAAATATTGAGAGTTCTCTATTATTTTTAAATTGACATTAATATATATTTAAGGAAATGGTTCCACATATCTTAACGTAAAGAGTTGAGGGCTTCATTTTTTTCTTTTAAGATTTGAGAGAGCATGAGCGTGCATGTGAGTAGTGGGGGTGGGGGTGGGGAGAGGGAGGGAGAGGAAAAGGGAAAGAATCTCAAGCAGACTGTGCGCTGAGGCTCCATGTGGGGCTGGATCCTATGACCCTGAGATCATGACCTGAGCCAAAACCAAGAGTCCAAAAATTAACTGACTGAGCCACCCATTCACCCCAAGATGAGGGCTTTAAATAGGTTTGTGGCAATTCTTTGTAGTGAATAAGGGGCAAATGGATATTTCAAAGAAAGAATCAGGGTGTGGTTCCTAATTTGAGTAAGATGTATGAAGAAGATACCAAAAAAAGGTAAGAGAGGGGAAACCACTGATAAAATAAGGAATGATGGAAGACATAAGCAGTACAATTATTTTATATTTGGAGAATGTTCAAGTAATAATAGTTAATCATATGGGGTAATTAGAAATCATACCGAAATTTTGGAAAGTCTTAGCCAGATGTGGATTTGGGGAGATAAAAAACAGGTTGCCCTCTGAAGAAGTTTTCATTGATAGGGTCCCAGGACAGAGCCTTTTGATAACTGGGGTGTAAGGATGAGAAAGTGAAAGCAACAGGCAGACAGGGAACAAATCAGGTAAACTAGAAGAGAAGTAGAAACGTTGGTGTTTCCAAAAATAAGAAAGCAGTGTTTAGGGAAAAAAAGGCAATCAGAATTGTGCAATGTGGACCTGGAGGAGGTGGAAGAGAATGAAGACCAAGAGACCCTTGAATTCAAATAGAAAGAAGTGATTAGTGACTGTGGCAGGTAGAATAATGGTCCCGTAAAGATGTCCTAAACCTCATCTTGAGACTCTGTGAATACATTCTGTTACATGGCAAGGGAGTATTACAGCTGCTCATCAGATGACCATAAAATAGAGAAATTATCTGGGGTGGTCTGAGTGGGTCTGATGTTATCACAAGTGCTCTTGAAAGATGAGAGAGGCAGAAGAATATTAGAGTGATGTGATTTAGATGTTGAAAGATTGGAGCAGCTATTGCTGAGTTTGGGAATGGAAGGAGGCCATATGCCAAGGAATGCAGGTGTCTGCAGTTGAAGCTGGAGAAGATAAGGAAACAGTCTCCCCTGAAGCCTGCAGAAAAAATACAGCCCTATCAGCATCTTTAGTTTAGCCCAGTAAGATCTGTGTCAGGTTTCTGGCCACCAGAACTGTAAAATAATATATTTGTGGTTATTTTAAGCCACTGAACTTCGTGAAAATTTGGTATAGCCGTGATAGGAAACTAATACAGTAAGTAGGTATTTGTAGAATTTTGGCGGTGGTATAATGCAGTGAATTTGTTTTAAGATTTGACTTACTATTTAATGAGTTTTCTCTGTTGAGAAAAAATGGAAAGCCAGGATTGTAAATTGCTGATCTAAAGTCTTACCTAAACTACTTCTGAGAATGATATTCCAGAAATCTAGTCCCACTATGGTACATAAGTATTTTGTTCTATCTTTGCTATACCAAAGGCCAGGCTAACCATAGATGTGAACTTATCAATAAGTTTAGAAATAGCCCATCCTGACGCCTGGGTGGCTCAGTTGGTTAAGCAGCTGCCTTCGGCTCAGGTCATGATCCTGGGATCGGGTCCCACATTGGGCTCCTTGCTCGGCAGGGAGCCTGCTTCTCCCTCTGCCTGTGCCTGCCACTCTGTCTGCCTGTGCTCGCTCCCGCTCTCTCTCTCTCTCTGACAAATAAATAAATAAAATCTTTAAAAAAAAAAAATAGCCCATCCTGTCCTCTTGGTGCTGTTTTTTTTTTTTTTTTAATCCTTATAATCAACTACATATACATCCCAGCCAAAGTCTGCTAACCAGGTTAATTCTTTGTGATTGGGAACCAAATTATAAAATGATTTTGTACACAGTTATTGGATTCAATTCAGTTTTATAGATGAAGGAATTGAAATTCAGAGCAAAGAAGTGAGATATGCTGTGTCATCTTGCCATCATCCATCTGGCTGACCTGAGCTCAGAGATCCTTTTACCCCCAATCTTTCTTTCTCATAATTACATTTCTAGGTCTAGCTTTAGGATTGGATTGCTTCAGGCCTTAGATAACTCTATCCATCTTCTGAAGCAGTATGGAAGATGAGAAGGTGTTATAATGGACAGATAGTAGCCGTTCCCCCTTTTCCATCACTAATAAAAAGTTTCTCAAGCAACACAAAAAGAAAAATGGTAAAAACAACATCAGACACTGTTGTAAACTTCTTTATAGTAGTAACTCACTGAATCCTTACCATTTTTTTAAAATATATGGATAACATTATTACTACAGGTAAGACCCTGAGCCAGAAAAAGGCTACTAAACTTGCCCAAGTTAAGTACAGGGGCAGAGTGGGATAAGGATGGATGTAACCCTTTACTTTTGTTTAAAATGTGATGCTTTTTATCAAACTTTTATCTTGAAAATTTTTTAAAGATACAGAGAGTTGGAACAGTAAATGAACACCCATACACTTCCTCTCTCTAGATTCAAGAATTATCAACATTTTCCACATTTACTTTATCTCTGTGTGTGTGGCCATTTGAAATTAGTATGTATCGTGACACTTCCACCACAACCTTTATATATGTAAGATGCATCAGTCCTATACAAGACTTCTGAAACCTTTATTTTAATTCCAATATTCACTAATGCAGTACTTCATATTTAGAAGAAGCCACAAAGAAAGGGACAGGATAGTTGAAATTGTGCAGAAGAGTAAAGTTATTTTAAATATCTAATAGCTAGTTACGTGCTCAGTGCTTTGCATGTATATAGTTCCTTAATTTTCAAGACAATTCTATGGTGGAGGTAATCTTACTATCCTCATTACAGATAACCTCAGAGAGGTAACTTGCCCAAGGCTACCCAACTAATATGTAGAAAAACCCCATATTAAAGTAGGCAGTTAAATGTATTCTTAAATATTTAAAACTAAGGATGCTGAAGTGTCATGATGCCTATCACCTTAGTGATCACAACGTAAGTGGAGATAAGATAAATGTGGCAAATGTGGATAATTGTTGAATCCAGAAAGTGAGCATATGGGTGTACTATTCAAGTTCTCTGTATCTTTGAACATTTTCAAAATCAATTCTAGAGTTGGAGCTTTTCTACTTTGTGCCTTGGTAAATGCTTTGTGGAAAAAAGGATTTAAACACTTTTGTTAACAAACCTTACGGGGAGATCACATTTAGTAGGAAATATTTACTTGGGTACCCAAATCCAAACCATTTTTAGTTTTGTTTCGTTTGACTTTTTTTTTTTTTTAAACACCTGTAACCCAAATCTGGACAGAGCTGACTGTGCAACAGAAGTAAGGGGGCGAGAGGTGGGGGATTAAGGCAGTAGGCGATCGCAGGATGTTGCCGGCAGCCGCGGCCCAGTGGATTCTGGGAATTGTAGTCTCCCAGTTATCCAGGGCATTCCCGAGTAGAGCCTGGGTAAAACCTGACTAAGCTCCCAGAAGCCTCCGGGGCGGCTCGCTAGGAACGCACTTCCTGGGAAGCTGAGAGGGAGACGCTCTAAGAAGCTCCTCAGTGTGCGAGAGTGAAATGTCTTGGGTGTGAGAAACAGGTAGGTGTGGTCAAGAATCTGATTTGGTGGTCTTTTGCATAAGTCGTTGAGGATTTTGTGTAAAATAGCTAAATCGAAGGGAATCAGGGACACTAAAAACTGTTGACCACGTCCGTGGACGTGAAAATTGAATGAGAAGATATTTGATAAGGCTTTAAAAAAATGTGTACACAAGAGTATGGAAATGTCGAGATGTCTTGCAGGAGCAGCCGAGGGCTTGGGCTTGGCCGGCGGAGTGTGCGGTGTGGAGCTGCAGGTTGCTATTTTTGAATCACCAGCTGGTTGTGTAACGATGACCTGCTCGCGGTTCAAACCCACTCAGTGTTGCAGGGGTGGGCTTGTTCCGAGAGCGGTAACAGTCACTGTTGCGGTCTCTTTCTATTGGCTCTAACCGGGAGAGCTCCCCCCGCTGTTTCCTCCTTTCTTTTGGCTAGCTCTGGTGCTCCTAAGGACAGGGCTCGAAGGGAAGGAAAGGATAGGAAGGGGAGTGCGGGTTGCGCTGGAAACTTGGTTTGCTTTACTCTGAAGCCCAAGCTGTGTGTAATAGGCCTTGGAAGGGGCCGGTTACCACGTTAGAGGAAGGCCAGACTTGGTAACCCCACTTAGAATGAAAGCTCAGGGATCCTAGTGTGAGTTTTTAATTGTAAAACAATTTTCCCTTAATTGGGAGTGACCAGTTATGCATGATACCAACTTAAGAAACATACATTTAGAAAAGAAAAAAATCATAATTTGAAATCTCTTCTGGGGAGACATTGAGGATGACATTCTGCATAATAATGGGGCCAGTGATAAATGCCTTAATCCAGGAAGTTCTCTGGCGTTTATAAGTTTGCATCCTCATCCTACCTATTGTGATAAATAGTACTTGAAAAGGAAGTTGTTGATGGTTAAAATAGATCTATGGAAACATATTTAAATGGCAGGTTGAGCCGGTGGTGGAACTGTAAACTCAAAAAAGCATTTTAGTTGCAAATTTTAGGACACACAGTGCAGATCAACTTAGTCTGGTTTTGTTATCAGTATCCTTCTAAAAGGTACAAAAGAAACAATGAATTTGTTTTAATTCCAAGACAACTAACTGTGCAGTGTTTCCTTGTGCTTCCTTATTCGTCCTGGATAGAATCTAAAAAACCCATTGTGTGTGTGTGTGTGTGTGTTTATGCGTGTGTGTATATACACACGTATAATTTAAAGAAGTACTGTATTTTTTTAGGACATGTTTTCCTATTTCTTTAGGCCCGGATCATCTCTTCTGTCTATTCAGTTGTGCATATATTTGTTTTAAGTTGATTAAAATTGATTTAGACCTGTCAAGTACCTCAAAGAGTAAGTACATCCTTTGATTTTACTCCTTTTCTTTTTTCCACTGTATATCAGATGTCATGTTTTTCTCTTGTTCAAGAAAATGAAGTTTTATGATAGACCTCCTTTGTGAGAGCAGTGATTGATAACCTGTAGTTTTTAAGAAAACTCAGTTACGGGTAAAAGAGACTGCTCATCTTACCATCAAGAAGTAATGTAGTTGCTGTTACACATGTCTTCTCATATAACTATTCCGGATTATCCCTGAAAAAATTACATAGTGGTGGGTCTGTGAATTCCTAAAGCTGTTAGGTATTATTCCTGCCTCAGACTTCTTTGAATGCTATTCAAAACCACAGGACAGGTATCTTTTTGAAAACATTTTTATTTGAAAATGACGTATTTGATAACCTCTAACTGTGCACCAAATTTTATTCATCTACTTCCGAAAATCACCATGAAATAGATAGATGACAAATGTGAAGTGCTTGTTTTGAAACAGAGTGCTTATTTGATTTGGTCAGTAACTACTCCATAGAGAGTGCTCTGTTATTATTGTTACATGGCTATAATCACCTGTGATTGATTGCTGAGATCCAGAAGAAAAGCACATTCCTAGCTAAAGAAAATAAATAAGCCTACTAATAATCATTATAAACTTAAATTTCTGACCATATTCTGTTCTACAAAGGGCTTTACTATTCATGATCTTACACATACCTTGGGGATCATTTTACAGATGAGATATTTGAGGTTCAGAGGACATAGATGCCTTGCCCAGTGTGTATATGGTAGGTTGTGACTGGCATTTGGGTCTTTGATTGCCTGAACTATAATATCAAGTTGCCACTCACAACAAGCCCAGATATCTGTATATCTGACCCAGCTTAAGGCTCTTCCCTAGTTTGTGTTCAAGAGTGCTACTTAGATCTGTTAGTGTGTTCTTAACCTGGCACATTTTCTACAGTTTTTAATAAGAAATTTTCATATGGCAAAAAGATGTTTATCTTCTTTCCCCATTGCTATATTAAAAAGAAAATACAAATATAATAAATTTTTTTGCTCTAAAAATAGTTTTGCTTGGATAAACAGAAATTAATTTGATATATTAACCTGTTAATAAAAAGGGATGTATATCCAGTAGTAACAAACCTATTGAGTTGAAAACACGAGAATCAGCACAGTAATTGATTGACTCCTTGCCACTGTGAAAGTTAACTAGTGTTGCCAAACTTAGTTATGTATTTTTGGAAGAATAGTCTTTATGTAAATACTTGGGAATGGCCTCATTTTTAGGGGACTGTTTTAGGGGAGAAAATGAACTTTGTTTTAAAAAATGGAAGAGACTGGCTAATAAAGAATGGAAAGTGGAGGGCATGGTCTAGAAGCAACTTGGAGACTTCCAAACACATAGGATATGAATGAATGAATGAATGAATGAATGAATAAGAAAGAAAGTGGGAAAGAAAGAAACTGATAACAGAGCAGATTGGTAACTTTCTTTCTGGATCCTGACCGTACCCATATGGACCTTACATTTATTTGTTTGTTTATTTGTTTGTTCAGTTACTTAACAAATCAAGTACCTTCTGTGTATCAGTGTGGGACACAGTGAATAAAAGAGAAGGCTCTCTGTCATCTTGGAATTCAGTCTAGTGAGAAAGATAATTACTAAACAAGGAATTATAGGCGTAATCACTGCTCCCAAAGAGAAGGTACAAAGGTGAATTCAGAGTGTGTAACCAGGGCTGGGGGAAGGTTAAGAATAATGGAGGAGAGAGCAAGTTTAGGGCCAGCCTCCTTGAAAATTAGAAAAATGAATACCTTGTAGGTAAGCAAAGAGTAGAATGGAATTAAAGTTCTAGAAGGAAAAATAGCACGAAGTAAAGCCCTTACCCAAATATAAAACTGCAAAATTTGAAGAGCTATAAGAAAAGCAATATGGCTACTTAGTCTGTAATATGTTAGATGGGAGAGTGACACATAAGGAGATTGAGAATTTGATAGGAACTGATGGTGGGATTTGAATCTTTGGGAACCATGGAAAAGTTTTGAAATTTAGAAACTGTATTCTGAGGGAAATAGGAAGGCATTGAATGTAAGAGATGTAGTGAGGGGCACCTGGCTGGCTCAGCTGGTGAAGCATGCAACTCTTAATCTCCACATTACGGGCTTGAGCCCCACAATGGCTGTAGAAATTACTTAAAAAGAAAATCTTAAAAAAAAAAAAAAAGAAAGAAATATAGGGAAATAATCAGATTTGTATCTGAAACAGTTATTTTGGATTAAAAATTAATTGGTGTGGGACAAGAGTAGAGATCTTTCACCCTTTTAATATGAACAAATACTAATCTGAGAATCAATATTATTTTCAGTTTTAAATCACTAAATATATTCCATCTCCCTATGAAATGATTCCTCATCTCGTGAGATACGACTTATCAGATCATGCAGATATGGAGTTAAGAACAGGTCATAAGGAAAGTAGCCAGAGAAGGTTATAAAGAGCAAGGACATTAACTCCAGAACTGAGATTGAAATAAGCTAAAGAATTGAGGTTAATAGTATTTCCCTTCTGAAGAAATGCCATGGTATCCTTGTTGGCTGTGTAAATTAGAACTTCCAGTCAATCTCTGGGATCTGAGCTAATGATGCTTCAATAAAAGCAGATTCAGGGAACTGATACAACATTTGTGTTGATTTGATGCAGGATGAATTTGAACACACTTGATTCTGAAGTCAGTATTCCCACCTCTGCTCATTAGTGTCATTTGATAGTCTATAATCTAAGAACTGCAGGAATTTATTTATAATAATAAAGTCATTTATTCTGATCTTGTTTCTCATCCCCTTTGCTTTGTAGGAATTAGTGGTAAAAGGCAGCTTAATTGGAGAAATCTCAATTTTATTGATACTCCCAAGTTTTTTACCTCTATCTCTGAAAGCAAGAGGGAATTTATGATTTGGTTGGACTGTGAGTACATTGTCTAAAGGAGTTCTGAAGCTTTGAGAGAGAGAGAGGGAACCTTTTTCTTATGTCTTCACAGCTTTAATCAAATCATCATTCTCTTTCATTGCTTAGTCTTTCTGTAACCCTGGAAGATACATTTTTTATGAACAGGTACCTTATTGGTTCACTCTGCTTGATATTTAACAATTATCCTTTAACATATAGTAATCATACAGTTGATTCACTCTCAGCATAATTGACTCCTCATAGAACAGCATATTCTTCCCCTCACTTTGATTGTTAACACATTGGAGCAGGTTCCATATCTTAGCATCTTCAGTTGTTCAGGGCCTAACAGTATTTTGCATGTGCTGGATATTCAGTAAATACCTGAGTTGAATGAATTGATTCACTGAATGAATTACTACTTGGTAATATCTACTTCTTTGTCCAGTTCTGCATTATCAGTAGCCTACCTTTGTGAGTTACTGTGGTCTTGGGATAGTGCCAGTATTCATTTATTCAAATATTCCTAGAATGACTTACATGCTAGGCACTGTGCAAGTTGCTAACAGCATATGGGGGAGACAGGTAAATGAGCAAAAACTAGTAAGAAGCTACATTTTGGAGCTTGACATCATTAGTAGCCTTTTCTAGCATAAACATCCTCAAACTTGCACCACACTTTCCATTACTGAAATAAGGGTAACCCTAAAATTAAGCAAGATAACTTTTTCTCCCCATTTTGTATGAAAAATATAAATTACGACTACAATTCCTTTGATTTGTTTTCATCTGTAAACAATCTGGTAATATAGACAGAAGACAACATGACAAACAAGTAACAAATTAATATTAATGGAAAACCTAAAACTATGCCTAACTTGAGGACTTTGAAAAATGGTTCACTTGTACTTAAACTGATTTTGTATTGTACAGTTATATAGGTATGCATATACCTATATATTTTCTGCTAGTAAAATTATTCCTAGTTTACATGACCAGATTAAATATGCAAATATGTTGTTTTCTAAAGAAAAAAAGGTACCTTTCCATTCAGACACATTTGATCAAGTCCTAATCCAGTTTAGCATTTTGATCTTTTTTCTGGCCCCTGAACTCCTGGAAATGCTATTCCACCATCACAGCAGTTAATATTTGACTTTGCAGAGGGTCATAGGTACTCTGAACACATACTGTATTCAGAAACAATAATATTCTCAACCTTTTTCCTTCATCATCTGACTAAAAAAAGTAAATGTGCTACTTTATTGGTCTGTTGTGTTGCCTCATTGGGAGTGTGATAGAAAGCAGAGAAAATACACTTGAGTGGTGTTTGGAGAGTGCATTTCAAACTCTTAAATTAAAGATGAACTAGATACTGGTCTTTATACTTGTCACATGCAGAAAAAGTACACAGCCTTTTAATTTGGAATGAAAGAAAGGCCTGGCTACTTTTTTCTTTTTCTTACAATAGTGTTAATAGAGATAGGTTGTCATTACTTCAGGAATTTGTGCTTTCATCTTATATGAGCAGTAATGGTATAATAACCAATAACCACAAGTGTAATAACCTGAAAAGCATGCAAATCATCTTGAATCAGCCAGGAAGTAGTTGAACAGAATCATTTCAGGTATCTTTGTTCTCTTCTTTTCACTTGACTAACTCACTGGAGAGTTCGTTTACATTTTGTAATTATCCAGTATGCTAGCATATAGGAATGAGATGTTGCTTTTTCTCTTTAACATTTATTCAGTGGTGTTCTTTAAACTGCTCCAGTGTGCCAGGCACTGAGCTGGTCACTGAGTGCTAAGAAGTAGTTAACATTTGAATTGCTCTTACAGCGTGCCAAACGTGTTTTAAGCAGTGAACAGTATATTAACTCACTGAATACTTAGCTCTGTGAGCCAGGTACTGTTATTTTTCTCATTTTACAGATGAGGAAAAGGAATCACAGAGTTCTATAGCTGACCCAAGGTCACTTGGCTAGTACGTGAGGAAGTGGGGATTGGAACCCAGTCAGGGTCCTCCCTCAGCCAGTCTGCTGTCCTGTGATCCTTCTTTTCCTACGCCTTTGTCTTTTATGAACTGCCTTCACCTCAGCTGCGTTCTAGTTTCATTTTACATTCACATGAGCATTGGAGGCTGAATTTGTGGTGTTTGTTGTTGATGGTTGATGAGTGCTCTGACCCTATATATTTGAGTGGCTGACACAGGAAAGAAAGTATTTGGTAGATGTGTGTTGAATGAGTGATTATTGATAATTGAGAGACTCATATGTAATGTTAAGAGGATTTGAAATTATTTTGATTGTTCCTCTGATTTGCTGGGAAGTAAAATATTCATGTCCAATGACCTCAGATCTTTGGTCGTTCCCTGATGCAGCCACTGGCAACTAATAGGTGAGTGCTCCTGTGCTTTGCTTCACATGCACATGTGTTTATATACCTTCATATTGTACACAGGAAACAGGGACAGACTTTCCCTCTTTGCATTGACATCATTAATTGTGCTGCCAATCAGCACCACCCTTCCTGCTATGCTCTCCTATTGTCTCCTCATGATGTGTCCTCTTGTGTGTCACCCCCCAGTCTGACTGACAGTACTGCACAAGCCTGCCTGCCATGGGCTGTCGAGATGTCCATGCAGCCACAGTCCTCTCCTTCCTGTGTGGAATCGCCTCGGTAGCAGGCCTCTTTGCGGGGACTCTGCTTCCCAACTGGAGGAAATTACGACTGATCACATTCAACAAAAACGAGAAGAATCTGACTGTGTACACTGGCCTGTGGGTGAAGTGTGCCCGATACGATGGGAGCAGTGACTGCCTGATGTATGATACTACTTGGTACTCATCAGTTGACCAGCTGGACTTGCGGGTCCTCCAGTTTGCCCTGCCTCTCAGCATCCTGATTGCGATGGGTGCCCTGCTGCTCTGCCTGATTGGAATGTGCAACACGGCCTTCAGGTCCTCAGTGCCCAACATCAAACTGGCCAAGTGTCTGGTCAATAGTGCAGGCTGCCACCTGGTGGCCGGGCTGCTGTTTTTCCTGGCAGGTACTGTGAGTCTCTCCCCTTCCATCTGGGTCATCTTTTATAACATTCATCTGAACAAGAAGTTTGAGCCAGTCTTTACATTTGACTATGCAGTGTATGTCACTATGGCTAGTGCTGGGGGCCTGTATATGACTTCCCTTCTACTGTTTATTTGGTACTGTGCATGCAAATCTTTGCCTTCTCCATTTTGGCAGCCACTGTACTCCCATCCTCCCAGTATGCATACCTACTCACAGCCCTATTCAGCACGCTCCCGTCTCTCTGCCATCGAAATTGACATTCCAGTAGTTTCACACACCACCTAATGTGGAAATAGTTAGTTCTCAGAGAAAACTTGTAGCCTCACATTTCCCTTGTACAAGGACCCACATACATTTTCCTTTGTTTCTGACCAGTCAATGAAGCCAAATTTGTATATCCTGGTAGAATGAAGTGCTGCTAGTTTTATGAAAATTACATTATTTTAAATGTGAATCATTTTATCTTGCTTCTTATGCTAGAAAGATTTTTAACCTCTATATTGACATCTAGTCAATTATTCAAGTGGAAAGGACCTGTGTCTCAGTTGAGGTAATTTAGAGCAACATGGTAAAGTAAAAAACGAAGACTAAGAGAGGCTATTGTACATGATCTTTATGAGTATTTTAGAATGTGTATTGTCCTTTTTCTGTAATACCTTAAACTGGGAAAAAAAAGGGCAATTTCAAATAAAAGAAATTTCTTTCAGGTAAGCATAATATTTTAACAATAGTCAGTCTACCAGCTTAAGTCTGTAACTTTTCTTACTTCTCTCTCGGGGCTAATTATGTAAAACAGAGTTTCATATTTTGAAGATACTTTCTTTTGTGCATTCCTTATCTTCTACCTCATGGCAGTGTTTTTAAAAATGCATTTTAAGTGATGTCAGAGAGAATAAGCATAACATTTTAAGTATCTACTAGTATGGATAACATTTAACATAATTTCAAAAGTTAATGATTCTATAAATTATATTATTAGAGTTAAAATGGGCCATGTGATGAATCGGTGCTTCCCCTCTGTGGCAGAAAAGCCTTTTTTTTTTTCCCAGATAGCAACCACCAAGTAGTACTCATGGCCTTGTATAATCTCTTAGTGACAAAGAGGCCCAAGTGGTTGGTTCTCTTTTAGACAGTGGTAGGGGACGAGTATCTATTCTTCACTTAAAACATCAGAGATTCATCCTGGTGGACTGCCTTTTGAATGATGAGTGAAGTAAGTTATGGCTTCACCATGACCACATTCACTCTTGATTCAGTTCCTGCCCTCGTCTCTGATTATTTCCTTGAGCATATATCTTTGCTCCATACTTTAGTGGGTGCTATAGAGGATACATGAAAAGTATGAAATCCGGTCCCATCCACTAAGAAATTCTAATATAACAAAGAAGATCAAACTGTTATCTAACAGTTAGGAAACAGTCTCATTTTATTGGCAGCTGGTCTTAATTTTTCAGTCATTGATCAAGGAATATATTTCAACTAGAGACATGACTTTCTGACAGGCTTATTTGTACAATATCAGCAATATTCTGGAGCTTAGAAATTCAGTTCATTGGATCCTTTAGAGCACCTACATTAGCCTAGACACTATAACACTGTATCAGATTCATGAGAACGGGCAAAAGTAGTAAAAATTGTTGTTAAATTGTTCCCTTTTTACCTCTGAAAGTATGATGATGTATTGAAGAGGAAGGAGTATTTAAAATCTCTTTTAATGGGGTAACGTTTAGATGCACCTGTGTTAACACTGAAATGAATTCTTAGAAATTCAGGGATATTGGGTCTTTACCCTTATGAATTTGAGCTGCTGACTTAATTGGTATACTTTGCTACATACTAGCGTTATGTTCATAAAGATTTTTTTTTATATTAACCATTACAAATTCCACAAACCACTAGTTGCATGGTAAACAGATTATTATGCCTCTGCAAATCTGGATATGATTCTGATACTTCTGTGGATATAAGTGCTACTTTTCCTTTTTTCCTAATTACACTAGTTTATGTATATAGCAAATAATTCTGTTGTATAATTTTTAAAAGCCATTAGTATAAAGCATAAAGCATGCAAAACTATGGTTTTTTTAGTTACAGCTTCTGATTACCTTCAGTTCCATTCCTTTTTACTCTTCTCAGACATTGCTGAATCTTGATCACTCAGTGACAGGTTTAATTTTAAAATTAATATTAGTTTCCTCCTTTGCTATTTAATCAATCCTCTTTCTCACTAAATTTGTCCAGAAGTGTCAAGAATTCTACCATCTTCCTGTTCTTAGTATCAACAATGTTAAAGAAAAGTAGACTCAGCCATTAATACACTAGACAGGTTTTAGTCCATGGGATCATTAATATAAATGTGAAGCTTTTTCTATAAGCATCTTTTGCAGTCTTTTTAATCTGTAGTCTCAAATTAGTATTACTATGGATACACTAGGCAAAAGAAACACATGTTTCCCTTATTGTCTTTAATATTTCAGATTTGCTCTCAGTAGCTATTTTTCAAAGCCATCAAAGGAAAGCAAGTATTTACAGTCCTTTTTAGTAATTTTTGAGCACTCATCAGGCTATCATTGTGATGGGGGATATGTTTTTTGTTGTAGTTGCTGCAAGCTATTAATGTTAAGGGCCTTTTATGGAAGCCAGCTTGAAACAAACCTTAAATGTGGTATCATGCACCAGATTTGGTTTATCCACCCGTGGGAGAAAGGAAAAAAACCTCTGAGTTTCCTTTACTTGTAATTATACACTATAATAGATAATGTTTGTTGTAAACTGCAATGTAAAACCTCAGTGAAACTGCACTGTATTTCTTGGTGTTTATTAAAAGATGTATTTTTACAAGTTTTTGTTTCTATCCTTTTCCTCAATCCTTTAAGGTAAAATATTTTGAGGGGCATCTGGGTGGCTTAGTTGGTTCAGTGACTCTAGATTTTGGCTCAGGTCATGATTTCAGGGTCATGAGATTGAGCCCTGCACTGAGCATGGAGCCTACTTAAGATTCTCTCTCCTTCCCCCACCCCCGCTCACACGTGCACTCTCTCTCAAAATAAATAAATCAATAAATAAACTATTTTGAGAAATGTTTCTCAAATGTATGTAAATTGAAAAAGATATAGCCCCATTTAAAGCCTTAGAGAATAGCAATTGGAAAGGAATTAGAAAACATGGATCTATTATGCCAGAAGCATCAAGACCCTTCATCCATTTCTAAGAGTAGTCCCCAGGAACTCACTGGACTGTTTCAACATTCCACCAAAAAAAAAACCAAAAAACAACACTGAGTTAGCGTGCCAGATTTGCCTCTTGCCTCATCAGTGGAATTTTCTAATGGCCTATGTTCTTGGAAATTGAGAGTTCTCAAATGGTTAGGTAGGAGGACCTTTCCTTACTCTTCAGAACTTGAGGTTTCCAGGAGAAGTGGTCCTGATAGGTAAGTCACCTTAAAATTTTTGAAGCCTGGAATGAGCTTTTAGTTTTTTGGATTGCAGCCTTCTGGGCTAGTTCTCACGTGTACTCCTCACTGAGCCCTGCTCTATGGTAGCACCTTAGATGGAAGAGCCATTCATTACACTAGAAATCTGAAGCTGCTTCAGGTTGAGCATCCCCAACTGAATAGGCTAACACCACAATTCCGAGTCTGCTCCTCAGTTGGACTGGTTCATTGAGGGTGACTATGTGCTAGAGAATCCTTTCATGCTAATCAAATTCACCAGGGACTAATTTACCAACCAGAAATGATAAATACAGATTACTTAAAACCACTATCCAAGATCTGCTTTTAAAAATAAATACCATAAAACAGATCTCCTTCAAGAAAAAACTGATTCCAGTCCTGGGATAGGGAAAGTACAAGACAAACCCAGCATATCTTGTTCTTCTGGAAAGTAAGGAAACATTCAAAGAATGATGGGGAGTTACCAAATTACATAGGAGCCAGCTTGAGGTTCCCACTGTCCAAATCTGACAATCTGAGCATCAAAAGAAACAGTAATGGGTTATAAGCTATTGAATAAAGCAAAACTCTGTGTATCTATACTGATAGAAATGGAAAGAAAGAAAAGCAGTTTCTTATAGTAAAATAACAACAAATAAATATACGGAAAAAATGGAGTTAAGAAAACATTAATAGAACTAGAGGTGGTTGGTGAAAGTTTGATGAAAAACGGGGTAAATATCCTGTAAATACTTAGTCTCAAAATTCTGCTCCACAAATGGCTTGTTAATTTCAAAGAGAAGAATAGTAACTTTATAGTGGGTAAACTTGCCAGAGACAGCCTTAACCAACTGATCAAATTTAATCACCAGTAATGAGACCAACACCATGCATCTCCTGATAGGATGCAGTAAGGCCCATTGCTTTTGTGGTGTTTCCACTAAAAAATACATGGTTTGAGGGACGCCTGGGTGACTCAGTCCATTAAGCATCTGACATTGGCTCAGGTCATGAGCTTAGGGTCCTGGGATCTAGCTCCAGGTCGGGCTTCCTGCTCAGCAGAGAATCTGTCCCTCTTCTTATACCTCTGTCCTTCCCCCCCTGTGTGGGTGTGCACTCTCTCTGCCAAATAAGTAAAATCTTAAAAAAATATATATCTTTAGATTAATCTTGAGGAAAGATGTGCAGCTTGTCAGTTCCATTTTTGCTTTTTGCTTGCTTCTCTTGCTCTCTTCAGTTTTATAAAAAAAACATAGAAACTTACAGACTTAAGTTGTATCCAAAATATTGTATACAGTAACTCTTTTAGGAGGGATTTTGAAGAGCTTGTGTTAGGTCTTCTGAAAAACTAAAAAGAGAAGATTCCTTGCAGAAGACGTGTAAATCAGTCACAGCACCACAGGACTCAGGTCTTAATTAACCATCCGATTTCCATCGATTAGGAAAATATCTTCAGTCCTAAAACATGCTGACATGTTAGCTTAAGGGCTCTCTCCTCTTACTCCCCCCTCCCCCACATTGGAGGAATCTTTCTGGGAGAAGGTCATTCCCCCTGTCCCTGCTGGATGTCTCCCCACCCTCTAGTTCAGGAAGGTTCTAAATCTGAAGGGCTATGGAATTTGGGCCGAAAAAGCACAACTGTAGCCTGCCTAGTATTCATACACAAATCTGCTGTTCATGGGGAATTTGGGTTGGTTTGTTATATTTTGTTTGGAAATATGCCAAGTTTCAGACTGTTCTATAAAACAAGTTCTTAAGCAAATATTGAGGAAGAACATGAGATGGTGAATGTAAAAAGAGAAAATTTTCCTTTGAAAAATCCAGCGTTACTGGGTACTGTTAGCAGGAATCTGGTAATTGGAATTTTGAGTGGTCTTTGTTCATTAAAATCCTCTTTATAAAGAATATATATTCATGTCTTCAGAGTTTTGCTTTATGGAAAAAAGTAACAGCTGCTGCTCATTAAGAGAAAAGGCATTATTGATACTTCCTGTTATACCTAGTGGCCTCCCTCCAAGATTCACTCTCAACAGTTTGAAAGGCTACTTATAGTAAATAAATCAAGATAATTCACTTGAATTTAAAAATAATTTTTGCCTCTACCCCCATGTTCCTTTTCTTGCCTTCACTCTCAGAGCTTAATCCTATGATCTGGAAGGTCCAGGGGAGAATTTTAGCAACAGAAGGCTGCTGCAGGTAGTGGGAACCCCCAGCAGCACCTTCTAGGATAAGCAGGTGCCTAGGAAGCCTGCCTTCCCCGCTGTTGGCCATGTGGACAAGGGCTTTGGCTTAACTGGTCCCTCATTTCTAGAGCTGCTAGCCTGCTCCTGATTACTCTTTTAAGAAGGTGGTCCCAGTGGATGCTGGAGCCAGGTGGTACCGGCCAATTGTGCACATCTCTTCCCAGCTCTCTGTCTCATGACAGCATATTGGTGGCTTGACATTGGCCATGTTGGTATGTATGTATGCCACAGAAATTAGCAAATGCTACAGATTAGGGCTTTTCTTTTTTTCCTTTCTTTTAATTCAGTAAACTTCAGTCTAGTTGATGAGGAACTTTGTAACGATAGCGAGGGCTGAGAGCTGTAAAACTTCACCTGTGATTAAAGGTGAAACAGACTCTTAATAGGTCTGTCTCCAGTATTGTTCTGTCTTCCTTTGCACCACCAATCCATTCTGTACATAGGTAACAATGAACCTAATAACATGCAAATATGGCCTAGCCTTTCCCCTACTTAAAATAATTCAGCAGCCACCCTTCAGAACAGAATCTAAGCTCCTGCCTTAAGTCTGAATGGGAGGTCTCATACAGTAATACAGGGTACACCAAAGACTATAGAGCCAACCCAAGTGAACTCCCTGGCATAACACAATAACACAAGAGTCATCTAGAAGGGGATTTTATCCCCACACCCATAGCTGAACAGACTTTTAGTGATTATTGACACTAACAACATCTCCCAAGTCTAATGTGTAACAAAGAATACAAATTCAATAATAAATAATGGGAAATATTCCTTTTCAGTGACTAGATTGGTCACATGCTTTATTCAAGGAACTTATATTTTGTATGTGATAGAAAGAGTAGCATGATGATAGCCTTTAAGATGGCCCCTAATGATCCTTGTCTCACAGTATTCATACCTTTTTGTGGTCCCATGCCACTGAGCAGGGCTGACCTGTGTTTCTAATAATAATTTGCAGAAACGATAGTGTATGATTTCTGGGGTTAAAGTCATAAAAGATATTGTAGCTTCTGGCTGTCCCTCTTGAATCACTTTCTCTGGGGAAAGACAGATGCCATGTTAGGAAGATGTGGACAACTCTATGGTTCATATAGGAGGATACCAATAGCCAGTACCAACTTGACAGCCACGTAAGAGAGCTGTGTTGAAAGCAGATTGCCTTAACCCCAGCCGAGCCTTCAGATGACTGCATTCCTGGCTAACATCTTGATTGCAACCTGATTGAGAGACCCCAAGCCAGAATTACCCAGCTAAGCTGCCCCCAACCTCCTGACCCACACAAACTGAAATAAACTTACTGTTAGTTTTAAGATGTTAAGTTTTGGGCCTGTTATATAGCAATAGATGACTAATAAAAAAAGCATAGAGCAAATACAGAGGACCAGTTTTTGATTTGTTTTTATGCTATGAAAGACATCGTGAACTTTCTTTGCTCCATATTAGAAAAAAATCTCTGTCATGACCCCAGATTCCCTTGAAAAGTGCTGAATATTGCCCAAGTGTGGCAAAACAGTCTAATCTGAAGTGTGTATATTGGGAGTGCGAGGTAAGAAAGATCTGAGCTGAGACTGGGAGCAGAGTTCCTTCTAATTTTGGTTAGGCTGGGAGTGGCTACATTTGTTACCATAGAAATAAACTGAAGAATAAGCATACATAGAGTTTGGAATAGAAGTTAAATACATTTACAGTCAAATTAATCTGATGCACATAGTGGTTATGTTATTTTATGATTACCAGGAATAAATAAGCCATATTTAAGAAAAATACATAACTTGTTTTTATCTAACCATCCAATTACATCCAGCCCTACAGGAAGAAAATAAAAGGGATAGTTGCCCATGTAGAAGAGGAAATAGCTGATTCTAAGACTTATCAGGCAGTTGAGTTGACAAGTAATACCTCCATATAGTAAAAACAAATAGCAAGACAAAAAGCCTGTGGCAGGAGTCCTGCAAGAAGGGTTGGGAGAAGGAAACTGAATTGTAATGACATTTCATTACAGTGAATTTAATCTGATTGCTCTCTTAACACTTGCCCTGAAAAGGGCAATCAGCCTAAGGACACTGAGCTCCTTGGTTGGGGAATAAAAGAGAATCAAAGGAGAAAATGTGACCTGAGTGGACCCATGGCTCAGCAATGCAAAAGCATCAAAAGCTAACTTTCCTACTTTTTTAGGTTGCTTCTCTCCCCACCAAGCTTATCAGGCAGAAAAATCATAAATGCTAAAGTGGATTGGGGGAAACTGGTAAACTTTCCCCCAATAGAACCATAATGCCTGTGGACTTCAGAGTTTTGACAGAGAACACAGCAGGAATTAAGGGTGTCGCAACTCCCTTATCTGTAGTTCAGCTCAAGTCAAGTCAAATTTCTGTGTCCTTAGAAATGATACTGCAAGAAAATGATGAACAAAAATTCGGTTTGTTCAGAAAACAAAAGTATATGAATGTTAAGGAAGTAAAGGAATCAGACTTTTAAGATTCTCCAAAAGAGAAAAATGGCAAATAAAAAGAAAATCATCTCACTCTTATGTTTTACTTTAAAAACCCAGCTATTGTCAGTCGCATATCAAGCAACTGGCAGCCTGTCTTTCTGTATTTATGTATTTGCTTTTGTTTCTACAGATGCCTCTGAATTTTTTGTTAGAAGCAAAGTCAGTAAGGCTGCCAAGAGAAATTAGCAATGCTTCCATGGTGGCATAGACATGAATCATACCAAAAAAGAAAAATAAGAATATCTTTCCCCAATTCCCACTAGATCTGTGCTTTTGGAAGGCATCATGACATAAGGGCAGGACAGGCTCATGGGCATGAGAACTGTGCAGCACATAAGACTCTTTGCTTAGAAGGGCCCTGTCCCTGGTTTAATATTCCATAGTTTTCCATAATTTTTGAACGAGGGACACTGCATTTTTACTTTGTGCTGGGCCCCCAAAATTATCTAGCCGGTCCTTCATGAGGTCACTGTGGGAAAGGCAATACACCAGTTTGAAGGCACACAGCTTTGGGATTCTCTCCGAACTGACTTGTACTTGCTATGCAATGGGAAACTTACTTATCCTCTAAACCTCAGATTTCCATCTGCAACAAAGACAATGCTCCCTAGGGTTATTTCTATGAGAATTAGACATCATTGTGAAAGAATGCAGATCAAGCACCTAGCACATTATATCTGGCTTTACCATGAATATTATTCATGGAAACCAAGTCTAGATATCAGATCCTAATTGATGTTTGTGTGGACCATAAAAATAAGTATCTTTATAAAAGCAGAATATTCTTTTCTCTTTACATTTTATAGGTGGTTATGGATTTACATTGCCACTGCTGCCACTTTTGCTAGGATCGTCATGTCTTCTTATTACATTACTTGGATTCTTTAGTAGAGACTAAGAAAAAATAATTTTCTTAAGCATTAGCTACTTCCTGTAGGGTAGTTATGTTTTTCATGATTCCACTAAGAAACCAGGAATTCAGTGATTCCCTATTCTCTAGGAAAACATGAAGGTGATTGTATATACTATACTATTATGGTGTCTGTCCTTTCTCTCTGGGACAAAGGATTTTTCTACTCTCTCCACTATCAAAGGAGCAGGACACTCTCTAGTTGAAGGGAATGTAAATTTGAAAACGTATAAAGTGATCAAACAAATTGCTCATCTTTTAAGCCAGCCCCCAAATTACTGCAATTAGGGAAATATAATTTAAGTTGTCCTTACTGTGGGGAGAGGACAGGGAGCCAGGATAGGTCCTGACATTGCACAGGACTGAGATAATGTACCTCAAACCAACACATATAAGATTGTGTCTAAATACAGTAAACTCATGGTAGTTATAGTCTATCAGATCACTGTGAACACTGAATTAGTACTGACCCATTGCTCTTGGGAGAAATACAGACTTAGATTCCTGGAAACTTCTGGCCATAACATTTTCGCCAGTCGATGACTACATAACCTTGTTCTATGTTTATGTCTGTTTAAAAACACCTTACTTAACATATATTGTTGATTCATTGACATTGAACTCAAGGACTCATGCTTGAGCAAAGCTTATCTAACACATGTGTTTTCACCATAAAGCAAGAATAGCTTTCTTGCACTTTGGAATACTAAACAACGCTTCAGCACAATGTTTGAGGGCGCTTTTAAGCAGTAAAATCACCGATTAAAACAAAAAACACAAAATGTGGAAAACGTGGCGCTAAATAGATTGCAAAAAGGACACTTGTTTATAATATAGGAGCTGTAACAAGAAGGCAGTATTGTGTTTTTTGAGGGTTAGGAACACGCAAGATGGGCCATTTGAATTTTTTGCTGCTCTACATGTGTCCAGGAATGACCATGGAAGCTTATGAGTATTGATTTGGGGGTTACAAACAAGTTTTAGTAAGTAGGCAAATTTACAAATATGGAACCCATGTATATATGGAAACTGTGAGTGAGTGATCTTATTACCTTAGTGGACTTGAAGAGAAAAAAATCCAGTAGGTTGGTTAAGAGATGCACACAGACAGGAGATCCAGCCATCTCTCTTATCTCCTTTTCCAGTTAGATGCAGCAGAGAGCACCCTGGACATGGTGTCAGGAGAACTGAGATCTCTACAATTCTGCATCTTTGTCTTACCAGCTGGGCAGCCTTGGGTAGGAATCTGAAACCCCGTGTTCTTATTTTTCAGTTTCCACATCTGTATGATGAGACCAGTAACTTCTGTCTTCCTTCAAAGGGTGATTGAGAGGGTCCAGTGAATTTTTCTCTAAGTTCTGGCTTACTATTACCGTAAATCATGAGGTTTCATATTATGTATCAGAATCTTCCTTTGTAGACGGTTTATCTTCCCAGAAAAACCAAGAGCCAAGTCTATGCTAATGTTTGGATTTGTATGATAAATGTGTTTCCATTCAAAATGCATTATGAATCCAAGGCGACACAATATAACTATAAATATATTCAAGTTAAACTGGCCTTTCTAAGTAAGATAAAGTAATTGAGCCAATAGTTTTAAGACCTACCCTTCTTTCTAGGACTTTATGGGCAAATATGGGAATGAGAATACTTGTGATGTAACAGTGTTGGGATGGGGGCAGTGAAAAGGACTCTGCTCTGATGTGCAGGAATTGGGTTGGGTGTAGGAGACACTACAAAGGACCGAACCCTTGATGATGGTTGCACAACATTAAGAATATATTCAGTACCACTGAACCACTTAAAAATGGCTAAAGTGGTAAACTTTATAGTATGTGTACTTTACTATAATAAAAAATTAGAAAAAATAAAAAATGAAAAAACAGTGGTGGGCTGGACTTGGCTGGGATAGAATTTGCCAGTCCCTGCCCTAGTAGTTCATCATGGGTACATTCTATTTAGGAGACTCCTGGTCTGTAAGAGAGAAGGGTCTGTATTTGCACAGTTCTCCAATAATGTGATGTGGAAGAAAATTTTTAAAAAAGAAAGGACCCAGCCCAGAGCTACTGCACTGTTCTTCCATCACATTAGGAAAAAGATGTAGCCCTAACACTTGAGTTCTAGGGCAGGACAAATGGAACATGCCATGGTCCATGAAAAGTCATTCCTATTTCATCAGCTATAAGCTCTGTCTTTCCGCAGGAGATGCATGCCAGAGCTGTGAGTGGGTTCCACTCTGAGTCCAGGGGAAGGGGAACAGGGGACTGGGCACCGATGTCATTTCTACCTTTTACAGTTTATCCACAAAGTTAATAGGTAGATTTATTTTTTTCTTTTTGAAGTGCCTAAGGTTAAAGATATTTAATTTAGTTGAACCTAAAGATAGGCTAGAGAAAGTCGATAATAAGCTCTTAGTATTTTTTATATGAATGCCAAAAAGAAGTAATTCTTCAGGAGAAAATCAAGTAAGGCATGTAAACCTGCTTTGAAAATTGTAGAATGTACCATGACCAGAAAGCATTAGGAATTGACTGGTATCTATAGCTAAATATGCTTACAAATATCACTTTACTAATGTAATTCCTTTCAAATGAAAGATGTTTAAAAAGTAGCTGCATCTTCAGATTTCGTATGCCTGGCAATGCCAAACACATTATACTTTCTCAAGATGAGATTGTCTCAGCCCTTTTCATTATTATGATTTTATTTGATATTTGATATAAACCTAAATAAATGAACAGCTATTTCTGAAAGTAATCACCTAATACTGTTGATTCACTTTCCTGTCAAATTTGCATCTCCTGCTTCTTTCTTTTTTTTTTAGTTTGCATTTTTTTTCTTTAAGCTTTTTTATTTAAACATATAATGTAACCCCACCACCCTCTCCCAACCTCACTCCCCCCCACCCCCCTCAGTTTGTTTTATGACATTAAGAGTCTCTTTTGGTTTGTCTCCCTCCCGATCCCATCTTGTTTCATTTTTTCTTTTCCTACCACCTTAACCCCCATCCCCGTTGCATCTCCACTTCCTCATATCAGGGAGATCATGTGATAGTTGTCTTTCTCCAACTGACTTATTTCGCTAAGCATAATATGCTCTAGTTCCATCCATGTCATCGCAAATGGTAAGAGTTCATTTCTTTTGATGGCTGCATAGTATTCCATTGTATATATATATCACTTCTTCTTTATCCATTCATCTGTTGATGGACATCTAGGTTCTTTCCATAACTTGGCTATTGTGGACATTGCTGCTATAAACATTCAGGTACACGTGCCCCTTCGGATCACTATGTTTGTATCTTTAGGGTAAATACCCAGTAATGCAATTGCTGGGTCATAAGGTAGCTCTATTTTCAATTTTTTGAGGAACCTCCATGCTGTTTTTGAGAGTGGTTGCACCAGCTTGCATTCCCACCAACAGTGTAGGAGGGTTTCCCTTTCTCCACATCCTCGCCAGCATCAGTCATTTCCTGACTTGTTCATTTTAGCCATTCTGACTGGTGTGAGGTGGTATCTCATTGTGTTTTTTTTTTTTGTATTTATTTATTTTTATTTATTTTTTTATTTAAGCTTTATTTAAACATATAATGTAACCCCACCAACCTCTCCCAACCCCTCTCCCCCCAACCCCCCTCAGTTTGTTTTATGACATTAAGAGTCTCTTTTGGTTTGTCTCCCTCCCGATCCCATCTTGTTTCATTTTTTCTTTTCCTACCACCTTAACCCCCACCCCCGTTGCATCTCCACTTCCTCATATCAAGGAGATCATGTGATAGTTGTCTTTCTCCAGTTGACTTATTTCGCTAAGCATAATACGCTCTAGTTCCATCCATGTCGTCGCAAATGGTAAGATTTCATTTCTTTTGATGGCTGCATAGTATTCCATTGTATATATATATCACTTCTTCTTTATCCATTCATCTGTTGATGGACATCTAGGTTCTTTCCATAACTTGGCTATTGTGGACATTGCTACTATAAACATTCGGGTACACGTGCCCCTTTGGATCGCTACGTTTGTATCTTTAGGGTAAATACCCAGTAGTGCAATTGCTGGGTCATAAGGTAGCTCTATTTTCAATTTTTTGAGGAAACTCCATGCTGTTTTCCAGAGTGGTTGCACCAGCTTGCATTCCCACCAACAGTGTAGGAGGAGGGTTCCCCTTTCTCCACATCCTCGCCAGCATCTGTCATTTCCTGACTTGTTCATTTTAGCCATTCTGACTGGTGTGAGGTGGTATCTCATTGTGGTTTTGATTTGTATTTCCCTGATGCCCAGTGATGTGGAGCACTTTTTCATGTGTCTGTTGGCTATCTGGATGTCTTCTTTGCAGAAATGTCTGTTCATGTCTTCTGCCCATTTCTTGATTGGATTATTTGTTCTTTGGGTGTTGAGTTTGCTAAGCTCTTTATAGATTTTGGATACTAGCCCTTTATCTGATATGTTGTTTGCAAATATCTTCTCCCATTCTGTCAGTTGTCTTTTGGTTTTGCTGACTGTTTCCTTTGCTATGCAATCCTGCTTTTTCTTTGATGAAGAAGTTCTCAGACATTTATGTAGCCCTGTGTCTACATGAAATTTTTATATTTGGAGCTCCTTAATCAGAAACTAAATATGGATTTGGTTTCAATATTTGCCTTAGTAATTAGTTTATGAGAACATAAATAAGTAAGTGACATCTATTCCCTAATGTATTTGTGCTTATTTATTTTAGATAATATAAAATATGCAACTTGATAGAAGAACATTAGGAAATACTTGTGGCAACATGGAATTTGATAAGCTGAATATTGTCTAAGATCTTAGGTTTCCCCGTGTATTCATACTTCTCAGTAGTAAGATTGCACTGAATTGTGTGGTTGTTAGCTTGAAGGACAATATGGGAGACACACAAAGCCCAGATGAAGAGACACCTCCTAGTGTGCTCCTCCTAGTGTGGAGCACACTAGGAGTGGAGGCTCCTCCTAGTGTGCTGTCATCCCACCCATCTCTTTCTAGGCGAACCCAATGAAGGGTCACTCCATCTAGAGATATTTTACAGTTAATATTCCACTCCTAAAGATTGGAATTTTTTTTTAAAAAAATATTTTATTTACTTATTTGACGGAGAGAAAGCACAAGCAGGGAGAGTGGGAGAGGGAGAAGTAGGCTCCCTGCTGAGCGGGGAGCCAGATGCGGGTCTCTGTCCTAGGGCCCTGGTTTGAGGCTCCGAGCCAGAGGCAGAGGTTTAACCAACTGAGCCACCCAGGCACCCCAGATTGGAAACTCTTAAGTTCTTCAAAATTAATCTGCAACAGTGGAATTTGGGGTATTATTTATGTTAGAAGTAATATTCTTTGAAGTCTGAGTTTCTCCTGGAAATTCGCAAATCAGACCATGTGAACCTACCCAATTTTAGTGCATTTTAGGATAAAGCCTAGTCAAAACATGAAAATTTGTTGAGACTTCTTTATGGAAAAGTATGTTTTAAAAGAGAATTTGAAGATCACTTTATGAAATGCTCTGTTTTGCAAAGTACTTTGTGGTATGCAAAATGTTTCTTATTTTAGAGCTGCACTGGGAAGCATGTACAAGTACCAATTATTTTAAAGTGAAAGGCTATATATGGAAAATTTTTTCCAACCTTCAAATCCTCTTGCTCTACCTGGCTATAGTTTAATTTTTGTGCAACAATTCTGACATCTTGTGGTTAAACTAAGTAATTCCACCAAATGGTTTCACATGCTGTTTTCCTTCAACTCATTTAATATGGAATCTTGCCATTCATACAATACTGTACAAATATCTTTGCATACTTAATCATAAAGGACAAAGACCAAGTAGTGGAATTGCTGAGTGAAAGGAAGTATGTATTTAGAATGTTAATATTGTTAATTCACCATTCAAGGAAGTTTGCCCCAGTTTACACTTCTACTATGACTAAGAATAGTTCGTCACATCATCCCAACAATGTATATTACCAAACGTGTTCATTTTTTTTTTTAACTTCTATATAAGTGGGGCAGTTCATCCTCTTATGGCTTTTTTTTTTCTTTTCTCTTTCTTTTTTGTTTTATCTTGTTTGGACACTTGCATTTCTTTATCAGTGAGGTGCCAACCCACATCTTTATCCCATTTTTAGAAATGTTCTGGTTCTTTTTGTGTGTGCATGTAAAAGGTTTTTGCCTGTTGAGGAAGTTAGTCCTTTATCTGTCATTTGCATTGAAAATGTTTTTCCGTTTTGTCATTTATTGTTTATACTTTGTGATTGTTTTCTACTTTGTAGCACTAAAATTTTGTGTGGTCAGATATAACAGTTTTTCCTTTTATAATTTTAATTTTATATCATATTTAAATGGGATATTGGCAAGATAAGCAGAATTTTGCTTTTATCTCTATACAATTCTCTACTACTTGAACATATTACTATGATTGTGAATTATGTTATAAAAATTATTTTAAGGAACTATTTAATACCATGGGAAAATAATTAGGATCTGTAGTTAGCTGAAAAAACAAATTGTAAAATAATAAGTAGAATATGGTCCCACTTTAGAAAATAAAAGAATATCTGTGCAAACAAAAAAAGACTCGTTGGAAATGCACCTAAATGTTAATGATCTCAGAGTTGAGGATTTGGTCAGATTTTATTGTTTTCTTTTGTATTAATTTCTATTTTTTAATCACTCTACAATGTACATATATTACTTTATGACTACAAAAAGTAAAAAAAAATCAGAATTAATTCCTGTATATAGATCTCTGTACAGTACTTTAAGTATGATTTCCTATACCTTATGTTTTATTCACCCAAAGGCCTAGCACTGCCCTTCGTTCTATTCTCCACTCCACCGACCTATTTCATTCCTTTTTTTTCCTGACCTATTTCATTCTTTAAAAAGTTTGATTCACCAGACATTTCTTGTAAAATAAGATGCTATACTCCATTAATACCTTTGAAAGGAGAAATTTCTGGTTCATGGAGCCAGAAGATAATTGGATACAAAAGTATCTGACAAGAAGGTTATTTCTTCCACCAAATTTCAGTCATGCAAGACCCTTAATCCTTGGATTTCTCCTCCATACTTGACTGATTTCATCTATATCTTATGTGGTTGACAAATAGCAAACACTTCTGTTGTTCTTTGCGTTACTTAGAAGTTATTTATGTGAGTATAGTCACCCTGTTCCAGAAATAATTTAAAGTAGTAACAATTCACAAAGTTTAAAGATAAATAAAATGTAGCCAGATAACATAAAATGTAAAATAAACAAGCAAAGAAATCAGAACAAAGAAAGAGATAAAGAGTGATAAGAGGCATCCAGACCTTAAGGATCAGTGCTCTTCTTGAGGGTGAAATTAACCTTTCTAAAGAGCTCCCTCACCACCCACAAGAAAGAGACCAGAGTTTGGAAAGGTCACAGTGTCCTGAGATTGAGGCCAGAGAGAAATTACTCAGGTGCAGGAGGTTTACCTGTGACAATAGCATATACTGGGGCTTCCTGTAGGTCAAGAACAAAGCTAAACTCTTTAAGTCCTTGTTCTGATTAATCTTCACAATAACCCCATTGTTAGTGGGGAACATTTATTCCTACTTCCCACGTTTCCACTTGACTCCCTCTGAGGGAAACATCTGGGAGTAGTTCTTTGGGCTTCTCAAAAACTGCCCCTTTAGTAATTTGTTCTTCCTCTGGACAAATTTGGGAGAATTGGTGAGTTTGAGAGAAGGAAGTTTTGTTCGCCTGAGTGGGAAGGTGGGGGGTTTCTCTGACCCTCTGTGTACTAAGCTTGCTCTGGAGAGCTTTGCCCTTGTATTTCTGGGGTTCTGATGTATTCCTCAGTTCAGCTTTGTCGGTAATAAATATGACACTGTCCACAACCCCTTATCTGAAACTCCTGGGACCAGGTGGGTGGGTTTCAAACTTTAGAAATTTTCAGATTTCAGAAAAGTTGTATGGCTCATTTTCGGTTTCTGGGACAACTCTCCATTATCAAACATTATTTCTGCACTAAAAGGTATAAATATTCACACTGAGTGGAATAAATTAAGACCATATCCCATCAGTTCAGATTAGATTTTACTGTCAAATGAGTTCAGATGAAATTGGATTTTTCTGCCAAATGAGTTATGAAAATACTTTTGGCTTTTACAACTTTTTGGATTTTGAATTGTAAGTAAGAGATTGCTTGACTGTGTTTTGATATCCAATTGTGATGTTTGTGTCTACTTTCTCAGTTGGTTCCTGGCCTGGAGAGTGGAGGAAAGCAGAGGTAGGTACCCCAAAAAGTTAATAAAGCTTTAGGACTCCTTCTGTAACCTCATAACTTACTTTGTATTTATAATGTCAGATTCTTGCACTTAAAGGGACTCTTCAAAAATATAAGCTTTAGGCCCGACAAAACCTAGGTTCACCTGTGGAGAGAGATATGATTGTCTTCCCTGAAAGCCCAATAGCCTAAAGGTGGGTATCATTATCATCCTCATTTTACTAGGGAAGAGACTGAAGCAGAGAGGTTAAATTATTTGGCATCCAATTGTAAATGGCAAAATCTGGATTCAAACCCAGTGGAAATACTGAGTTATTGCTTTTAACCATTGCCTTTCTAGATATATGGATAAAAATAAGAAAATAGCTGACATTCTTTTTATTTAAATTTCAGAGGTTAGCCTTTGTCCCAACAAAAATAACCTAAGGCATTCTTTTTTTTTTTTTTAGATTATTTATTTATTTATTTATTTATTTGACAGAGTGAGAGAGAGAGATCACAGGTAGGCAGAACAGCAGGCAGAGAGAGGGGGGAAGCAGGCTCCCTGCTGAGCTTACCCAGAGATCATGACCTGAGCCAAAGGCAGTAGCTTAACCCACTGAGTCACCCAGGTGCCCCAGCCTAAGGCATTCTTAATTTCTATCAAATGTCTTAGTCTGATAAGATAAAAATGAAGTTTTTCAAATAAAGTTCTCTAGTAACTTAGGAAAAAAGCACTATAATAACAAACACTTTCATATATTTTCTTCCAAAAATAATCCAAAGGATTATGTCCTGTTTGCAAATTATCATTTTCCTGATAGTGAGACTTTAATGTTAGGCAGACTCTACTCCTTTTCTCCAAAATGTGATTGTATTTGTACTTCCCAACAGCTGTATTTGGCTTTTCATGAAATTCAACCCAGAAATCAGTAAAAAGTGTGTACATAGAATCCTCTGACATTTCTATAACAGTAAACGGTTTTATATATATACATATAACCTCATTTCTCTGCATAACAAGCCAGCAAGAAAGGGAAACTGAATACCCACATTTTACAAATGAACCCAAGAGAAAGTAACTTCTCCAAGGTCACCAAGTAGTGGTAAAATTGGCACCAATTTTACCTCCCCCTTGTGCAAGGCCTGTATTACCACCTCTGTTTTACAAAAGCTTGAGGGAGAAGTTTCTCCATAAGGGGAAATGTGGAAGGATGTTTATTTTAAGAACGTCAACTCTCTTCATAGAGGTTCTGAGTTATCTCATGCATAACTTCTTCTACTGGCTAATTGCTAACTTCACGTTTCTAAGAACAACAAACCCCACACATTCAGGATGATTTTTATTTTGTTCTCAAATTGTCCACTTGGTGTAAGAGAACAATAAGGAAAGTGTTCTGTTCCTCACAATTACAATAGTATTTTAAACATTTTGTTATGAAATGTAAAGTTATAGAGAATAATAATAATCTTTTAAAGAGGATTATAACCCACCTACAATACACCTTAACATTTTGCCATGTTTGCTTTGGATATTTTCTCAAGTAATAAAGTCCCAGTGTTTTCCCAGTCCCATTCTTTTCTTGCACAACCCGGAGGTAAAACCAGAAAACAAAATTTTGTATATTAATCCACAAATATTTATATAGTACTTTTGCATTTACACGTTCTAAATACAGATTTTTTTGGTATTTATATAAAAACATGAATTTTATCAATTACATAAATATCTACCATTCTGCCATTTGTTGTTTTACGCTCAGTGTTGTTTTGGGATTTATGTTGGTTTGAAAGCTAATCGTTTTATGCCTTTAGTTTTTTTGATATCATAGATGGGATCTTCATTTCAGTTACATTTTCTAATTGGTCATAACTGGTACATGAGAACACTGTTGGTTTGGGATCAAGGAAATTTTGTGAACTCGATTATTAGTTTTAATAGCTTGTAGATTGTCTTGGATTTTCCATGTGGGCAATCATCTGAAAATAAGCACAGGCAAGCATTTTTAAATGATCTTATTTCTCAGTGTGACCTGCTACTTTACAGAATAAAAAGCTCTCAGGATATCTGATTTCTAAAATAAAATCATTCTCCAGTATCTACAAGCATATGTTCAAATGTAGATATTCAGGAAATGCCTTCTTTCCCCCATCCTGCATGTTTTTCAAAAGGTGTAGTTATAACCATATTCTTTCCTTGCTCTGTTACCCTAAGACTTTATTCTCAGGATTGTTTGGTGTGACTTCAGATGGAGCACCAGCAGTTTCAAGAACTGGAAGCAAATGGGTCAGTTTTATTTCAGGAAGATCATATCATTCCATTTAACATTATCTGTGATTTTATAGAACAATGGACTTTTGGAAAAACAGTGTTTAGATTTAAGAAGCTCTTAATCAGATTTCTCTGTAAATTGAAACAAAGGTATTCTCTTTTTGTTTTTTAATAAAACAAGTTGGACATGAGATGTGAATGCAACATTATCTGTTCCCATTGAGAAGAAAAGTTTAAAAAAAGTCAGGGAATGAAAATCAAGGTCAAAGGCCCATTATCTTTGTGGCCATTTATTCTGACCACCTGGGCAAAAAGACCCAGTAGTCTTAATAAAGCAAGTCTCCTGGGAAAGCATACTCTGGTTTCCATGTGAACTGGGAGCTAGAGCTTTAACTCTTTTCTCATTATTTTGAACTGACATCGTTAAAGGATGTTTTCCCAAAACTCTGCTCAAGAGAAGACATTATCAAATAAATTCCATATGTCAATTAGGCCTCTTTGGATGCAAACAGTAGGAACTAACTTAAGCAAAAAGTTATTGGAAATATTCTAGGTCGCTTCGAGAGTCAAAGGGAATGCAAAGGGATAAAGGCAGTTCTGGGAATCTAGGCAACTAGGAAGGAGTGGATAGTCTCTGCAGAGAACTGCCATTTGTCAGCTCTACAGAGATTCCCCACTCAAAATTCAGACTCCTGGAAGAGAGAGACTGATTTGCCTGACTCATGCTGTGTGGCCCCTCCTTGGTGTGTGTTTTTGGTGGACTGAAGAAGGGTGGCAGGGAGGGCATCTTCATTTCCATGTCGTTCCAGGACTGTATGTGCTAGGGAAGGGGACTTCCCAAAGGAAATCAGGGTTTGCTTACACAGGTAAAGGGGAGAATTGCTGTATAGGATGACACAATAGATATTAATTTCATTCCTCCCCCCACATATTTTATCAAAGCCCAGTGCAGCAATTTTCTGGCACACCCTGTTGGCAGTGGCATTAAAGGGGTCTCAGACCCGAGAAGGAGATATCACCTCTGAAAGTGGTCCTGAAAATGTATGGAGGGGAGCCTCCATCAAGTACACTAAGGACAGCAGGCTACCAGCATGGACCTGAGTCCTCTTGAAGAAAGTAGCCTTATCACACACATGAAAAACAGGCCTAAGCTTTTTAAAGATTTTTATTTATTTATTTTAAAGAGAGCAAGAGAGTGGGGTGCCAACAGGTAGAGGAGCAGAGGGAGAGGGACAAGCAGACTCTGTGCTGAGTGCAGAGCCCAACTCAGGGGCTCAATCCCTGAGATCATAACCTGAGCCCAAATCAAGAGTCAGATGCTTAACCACATTGAGCCACTCAGGGGTCCCAGGGCTAAGTCTTTTAAAACTGAGAAGAGTTTGCTTGGTGGACACTTATGGATAGGCTCATCTAGATGGTTTCCAGGAAAGCAAAAAGGTCCTCTAAAGGGACTTTTTTTTTTTTTTTAAGCTTCGGACTATTGTTAGAGCAGTTAGCTAGCTCCCGCAAGGGAGTTCTGTAGTGCCAGTCTCCTTC
>RCUC01142490.1:0-47854 GCA_003697995.1 Taxidea taxus jeffersonii
TTTCATGTGTGGTATAAGGAAATGGTCCAGTTTCATTCTTCTGCATGTGGCTGTCCAATTTTCCCAACACCATTTGTTGAAGAGGCTGTCTTCTTTCCATTGGACATTCTTTCCTGCTTTGTCAAAGATTAGTTGACCATAGAGTTGAGGGTCTATTTCTGGGCTCTCTATTCTGTTGCATAGATCTATGTGTCTGTTTTTGTGCCGGTATCATACTATCTTGATGATGACAGCTTTGTAATAGTTTGAAGTCTGGAATTGTGATGCCACCAACGTTGGCTTTCTTTTTCAACATTCCTCTGGCTATTCGAAGTCTTTCCTGGTTCCATACAAATTTTCGGATTATTTGTTCCATTTACTTGAAAAAAATGGATAGTATTTTGATAGAGATTGCATTAGATGTATAGATTGCTTTAGGTAGCAGCATAGACATTTTCACAGTATTTGTTCTTCCAATCCATAAGCATGGAACATTTTTCCATTTCTTTGTGTCTTCCTCAATTTCTTTCATGAGTACTTTATAGTTTTCTGAGTATAGATTCTTTGCCTCTTTGGTTAGGTATATTCCTAGGTATCTTACGCTTTGGGTGCAACTGTAAATGGAATTGACTCCTTAATTTCTCTTTCCTCTGTCTTGTTGTTGGTGTAAAGAAATGCAACTGATTTCTGCGCATTGATATTATCTCCTGACACCTTACTGAATTTCTGTACAAATTTTAGCAGATTTGGAGTGGAGTCTTTTGGGTTTTCTACATGTAGTATCATATCATCTGCAAAGAGTGATAGTTTGACTTCTTCTTTGCCAATTTGGATGCCTTTAATTTATTTTTGTTGTCTGATTGCTGGGCTAGGACTTCTACTACTATGTTGAATAGCAGTGGTGATAATGGACATCCCTGCCATGTTCCTGATGTTAGGAGAAAAGCTCTCAGTTTTTCTCCACTGAGAATGGTATTTGCTATGGGTTTTTCATAGATGGCTTTGATGATATTGAGGTAGTGCCCTCTATCCCTACACTCTGAAGAGTTTTGATCCAGAAAGGATGCTGTACTTTGTCAAATGCTTTTTCAGCATCTATTGAGAGTATCATATGGTTCTTGTTCTTTCATTAATGTATTATATCACACTGATTTGTGGATGTTGAACCAACCTTGAAGCCCTGGAATAAATCTCACTTGGTCATGGTGAATAATCCTTTTAATATATTGTTGGATCCTATAGGCTAGTATTTTGGTGAGAATTTTCACATCTGTGTTCATCAAGGATATTGGTCTGTAATTCTCTTTTTTGATGGGATTCTTGTCTGGTTTTGGGATCAAGGTAATGCTGGCCTCATAAAATTAGTTTGGAAGTTTTCCTTCCATCTATTTTTTGGAACAGTTTCAGGAGAATAGGAATTCTTCTTTAAATGTTTGGTAGAATCCCCCTGGGAAGCCATCTGGCCCTGGACTCTTGTTTGTTGGGAGATTTTTTTTTTTTTTAAGATTTTATTTATTCATTTGATAGACAGAGATCACAAGTAGGCAGAGAGAGACAGAGGAGAAAGCAGGCTGTCCACAGAGCAGAGAGCCCGATGCGGGGCTCGATCCCACGACCCTGGGATCATGACCCGAGCCGAAGGCGGCGGCTTTAACCCACTGAGCCACCCAGGTGCCCCTGTTGGGAGATTTTTGATGACTGCTTCAATCTCCTTATTTGTTATGGGTCTGTTCAGGTTTTCAATTTCTTCCTGGTTCAGTCGTGGTAGTTTATATGCCTCTAGGAATGCATCCATTTCTTCCAGATTGTCAAATTTGCTGGCGTATACTTGCTCATAATATGTTCTTATAATTGTTTTTATTTCCGTGGTGTTGGTTGTGATCTCTCCTCTTTCATTCATGATTTTATTTTTTTGGGTCCTTTCTCTTTTCTTTTTGATAAGTCTGGCCAGAGGTTTATCAATCTTAACAATTCTTTCAAAAAACCAGCTCCTAGTTTCGTTGATTTGTTCTATTGTGTTTTTTGTTTTTTGGGGGGGGGTTATTTCATTGATTTCTGCTCTGATCTTTATTATTTCTCTTCTCTTGCTGGGTTTAGGCTTTCTTTGTTGTTCTTTCTCCAGCTCTTTTAAGTGTAGGGTTAGGTTGTGTATTTGAGACCTTTCTTATTTCTTGAGAAAGGCTTGTATTGCTATATATTTTCCTCTCAGAACTGCCTTTGCTGTGTCCCACAGATTTTGAACCATTGTGTTTTCATTATCATTTGTTTCCATGAATTTTTTCAATTCTTCTTTAATTTCCTGGTTAACCGATTCATTCTTTAGAAGGATGCTCTTTAGTCTCCATTATTTGGATTGTTTCCAAATTTCCACTTGTGACTGAGTTCAGAGCACTGTGGTCTGAAAATACACAGGGAATGATCCCAATCTTTTGATACCGGTTGAGACCTGATTTATGACCCAGGATGTGATCTATTCTGGAGAATATTCCATGTGCACTAGAGAAGAATGTATATTCTGTTGCTTTGGGATGAAATGTTCTGTATATATGTGTGATGTCCATCTGGTCCAGTGTGTCATTTAAGGCCTTTATTTCCTTGTTGATCTTTTGCTTGGATGATCTGTCCATTTCAGTGAGGGGAGTGTTAAATCCCCTACTATTATTGTATTATTGTCGATGTTTTTCTTTGATTTTGTTATTAATTGGATTATATAGTTGGCTGCTCCCATGTTAGGGGCATAGATATTTAAAATTGTTAGATCTTCTTGTTGGGCAGAGTATGATATATTGTTCTTCCTCATCTCTTATTATCTTTGGCTTAAAATCTAATTGATCTGATATAAGGATTGCCACCCCAGCTTTCTTTTGATGACTATTAGCATGGCAATTTGTTTTCCACCCCCTTACTTTAAATCTGGAGGCGTCCTTGGGTTTAAAATGAGTTTCTTGTAGACAGCATATTGATGGGTTTTGTTTTTTTATCCATTCTGATACCCTGTGTCTTTTGATTGGGGCATTTAGCCCATTTACATTCAGGGTAACTACTGAGAGATATTAATTTAGTGCCACTGTATTCCCTGTAAGGTGACTGTTACTGTATATACTGTATATTGTCTCTGTTCCTTCCTGATCTACTACTTTTAGGGTCCATCTTTGCTTGAGGACCCCTTTCAGTATTTTCTGTAGAGCTGGTTTGGTGTTTACAACTCTTTTAGTTTTTGTTTGTCCTCAAAGCTTTTTATCTCTCCTTCTATTTTCAATGATAGCCTAGCTGGATATAGTATTCTTGGCTGCATGTTTTTCTCATTTAGTATTCTGAATATATCATGCCAGTTCTTTCTGGCCTGCCAAGTCTCTGTGGATAAGTCTGTTGCCAATCTAATATTTTTACGATTGTATGTTACAGACTTCTTGTCCTGAGCTGCTTTCAGGATTTTCTCTTTGTTGCTAAGACTTGTAAATTTTACTGTTAGAGGACGGTGTGTGGACCTATTCTTATTGATTTTGAGGGGGATTCTCTGTACCTCCTGGAGTTTGATGCTTGTTCCCTTTGCCACATTAGGGAAATTCTCTACAATAATTCTCTCCAATATACCTTCTGCTCCTCTCTCTCTTTCTTCTTCTTCTGGAATCCCAATTATTCTAATATTGTTTTGTCTTATGGTATCACTCATCTCTCAAATTTTCCCCTCGTGGTCCAGTAGTTGTTTGTCTCTCTTTTGCTCAGCTTCTTTATTCTCTGTCATTTGGTCTTCTATATCACTAATTCTCTCTTCTTCCTCGTTTATCCAAGCAGTAAGAGTCTCCATTTTTTATTGCACCTCATTAATAGCTTTTTTTATTTCAATGTGGTTAGATTTTAGTCCTTTTATTTCTCCAGACAGGGTTTCTCTAATATCTTCCATGCCTTTTTCAAGCCCGCCTAGCAGCTTGAGAATAGTCATTCTGAACTCTAGTTCTGACATATTACCAATGTCCATATTGATTAGGTCCCTGGCCTTCGGTACTGCCTCTTGTTCTTTTTATTGTGGTCAGTTTTTCTGCCTTGTCATTTTATCCAGAGAAGAATATATGAAGGAATGAATAAAATACTAAAAGGGTGGCAAAAACCCCAATAAAATGTGCTTTAATCAAATCAGAAGAGACCCCAAATTCATGGGGGTGAGGAAAGGGGGTAAAAAGAAGTTCAGAAAAAAAATTAAAAAAATAAATAGAATAAAGAAAAATATATATATACATATTAGACTGGTGAATAGAACTGGGTCACCCACTTAATTTTGTGAGTATTTTGGTCTCTTAGAAGGAACTACCTCCAAAAATTTTAATGAATGAAAAACATATATAATGGTAAACACGATGAAGGGATGGATTATGACTACAATGATGAAAATTCAAAAAAAAATTTTCTAAAAAAGGAGTTGATAAGATGAGTTGGTTGGGAGAATAAAGAAAAAGAACGTGGAATTTGCTCAGGCTGGAGACTAGAACAAAGCCCTGTGCTAGATTTAGGGTATATTTTGATCTATTAGAAGAAGTTGTATCCCAAATTTTTTTTAGAAGAAAAAACCCTATGTGTATACAAAAAATAAAGTTAGATACAATGAAGGATAAAATATGACTATAATAATGAAGGTTCATAAGATTTTTTTGAAAGGTATTAAGATAAACTAGTTAAAAAACGTTAAAAGAGGAAAGGGTAAAAGTTAAAAAAAATTTAGTAGAAGAAAAAAATAAAATCAAAAAAATTAATTAACTTTGCAAGACTAAAGAATCATGGGGAGAAAGCCATGAATTCCATGCTTTGCTTTTTCCTCCTCTGGAATTCCGCTGTTCTCCTTGTTAAGTGAACTTGGTCGTGGCTGGATTTCTTGCTGATATTCTGGGGGACGGGCCTGTTGTAGTGATTCTCAAGTGTCTTTGCCCCAGGTGGAATTATATGGCCCTCACCAGGGCCAGGCTAAGTAATCCGCTCGGGTTCGCTTTCAGGAGTTTTTGTTCCCAGAATGCTTTCCATAGAGTTTCAGAGGACAAGAATGAAAATAGCAGCCTCCCAATCTCCGGCCTGGAAGAGCTGAGAGCTCGAGGCCCCACTCCTCAGTGCGCCCTCGGAGAAAAGTGCTCAATCCTCCCGTTCCCTGGCCTCTGGCTGCTCTCCAAGTGCATCCAGCCTGTGACCAAGTGTCTCTGTCTCTGGCACACAGCCCTGCCTATGTCTCCAAACCCCATAGATCCCTGCACTCTTCCAGGGGTGTCTTCCCCGATATTGTGGGGTCCCCACCCACAGCGCAGTGTCCTTTGCCACAGATCACAATTTAAGGTAACCCCGAGTTGAAAGCTTACTCCTCGGCTATGTCTCTGTAGCTGGCTTCTCCACTCTAATACCTGCATGCCCTGTGACACTCAGACACCCCCGATCCTTCTGTGACCCCGCGGGACCTGAGAGCATGCTGTCCCCGCGTGGGTTTCACCCCGTTTTAGTCTTTGGAGCTATGTCTCTCAGTGGAGCAGACTTTTAAAAGTTCTGATTTTGTCCTCTGTTGCTCCACCACTTGCCAGGAGCTGGCCCCACCCCTTGCGGTCTATCTTCCCGTCGCTTTGGACTCACTTCTCCACAGGTCCTACCTTTCAGAAAGTGGTTGATTTTCTGTTTCTAGAATTGTTGCCCTTCTTCTCTTTGATCTCCTATTGGATTTGTAGATGTTTGGAATGGTTTGATAAACTATCTAGCTGATCTCCTGCTACCTGATGTTGTCTCAGCCTGCTACTCCTCTGCCATCTTGACTCCTCCCTGAATTTATGTAATACTAACTGAACAACATGTAATACTAACAGTTTAAGTTAAAATGCCCACATTTATGATATACCAGAAATTATAACAAAGCAATGAGGAATAGAAGGTACATTGTTTTTAATGTCCCCCAGTCCTCACAAGGTTAATGAAAAACAGTTTGAAGACTGCTTAATTGTGACACTTTTGCTTAATTTAGTTAATATGTGACCATTTAAATTAGCTTAAGGTACATTTCCTGACACAAAAAGACATGTTAAGTTTCTGTTTAAAAGTTAAGTTTCTTTTTAAAAAGCAAATTACAGTAAAGCATGCAATAATTGCACTATTATAAAATAAAAACTAAAATATATGTACAGAAAACGTTAAGAAAAGTAAATGCTATACTGTCTTAGTGTTAGGTAATGCAATTAGGGGAGACGGTTTTACATATTTCCTATGCTTTTTTCTTGTTGAAATTTTCAAAATGATATATGAGATTTCGTAAAACAATAAATTTAAGGTACTATTTGCAAGTGAACTAACAGCACTCTGCTGTTTAAGTTTTAGAACTTATCTGACCTATCCTTTAAAATCCCATACTAGAATCACGCAGTCCCACGCTAGAGAGTCAGATCTCGAAAGCATAAAATCTGTTTTCCTGAACCCCAGAGTGTGTGTACGCACATACATTATACACTCCCCACCATGTCTGGCTCCAACTTCTTCAAGCTAGAAGGATGACAAGACAGGCTGGTTCTTTCTCCCAAATTCCTGAAATACAGACTTCACTCTGATAGAATTAGAGACTGGTAGTTTCTTTAGTCAGCCACCACTAGAATGGATTCTCTGACTACACTGAAATTCATCTAAATGACAGAACATGTCTGACAGGGAAGTTGTATGTTCAGCCCATGAGAGAGGATTTAGGTGAAACCCTTGAAGACTAAAACAGCCTGCTCAGACAACCTTGAAGCCCAGAGCAACTTATCTCGCAGCTATGGTCTACTTCAGATATTCTTTTCTGGGAGAGACACACCTTCCAGGAGCCATCTCCAACTTCCAAGGTCCCATTTAAGTTACTAGAAGGATGAAGCCTGCCATCTCCTTCTTCTCAGCATGGACTAAGGAGCACACAAAATATCCCACCCTGCATTCTACCCTCTATAAGCAACACTATCATACTATAGTACAAACATTCATCATGCTATAACTAAACTACCATCATACTACAGTACAAACATTAAGGAATAGGAAAATAAAATAAAAATAGAGACATGCTACTCAAAACCATGGACTAAAATCACAGAGCCTCAATGTCAGGAAAAATTCATTTATTTCATAAACATTTTTTAAAGGATTTATTTATTTATTTGAGAGATGGAGAGAGAGAGAGCACGAGCAGGAGGGGCAGAGAATGTGAAGCAGATGCAGTGCTGAGCATGGAGCCCAACGTGGGGCTCAATCTCATGACCCTAAGATTAGACCTAAGATAAAACCAAGAGTCAGCTGTTAACTGACTGCACCACCTAACTGCCCCCAAAACATTTTTTTTTAAGATTTTATTTTTTTAAGTAATCTCTGTGGCCAATGTGGGGTTTGAAATTACAACCCTGAGATCAAGAATTGTATGCTCCGGATGCCTGGGTGACTCAGTTGGTTAAGCTCTGACTCTTGATTTCCTTTGGCTCAGGTCATGATCTCAGGGTCTTGAGGTAAAGCCCTGCATCTAGCTCCACATTGAGTGTGAAGCCTACTTTAGATTCTTTCTCTCCCTCTCTTTGCCTCTTTGGCCCCTCTCTCTGCCTCTCTCTCTCTCTCTCTACTTCCCTCTCTTTCTACCCTTCCCCACCCCGCTTGCATGCTCTCTCTCTCTAAAAAAAATAAAAAAAATAAAAAGAGTTGCATGCTCTATCAACTGGGCCGGCCAGGCACTCAGGAAGAACTCTTTTAATGTGTTATATGCAAATGAAAACCTCAAAAGGTTATTTGATAAAAGGGTCATCAAGAACCTGTAAACAGGGTGCCAAAAGTATAGAATTTGGGCGAGTTTCTGTGGCGTCAGTGCTGTCATGTATACCAGAACCCTGCCCTCACTGTGAGCTTTAAGAATGCAAAGACTAAATTAATGCTCCTTGCTATCGACTTCGTTTCTGTGATTCTGAGGCAGTGGTGCCAGTCTAGTCAAACACTGCTCTTTTGCCCAGAATGACTGGGCAAATGACTGCCCAGAATGACTCCAGGTAGAACTGGACCACAGTGATGTGTAGGTTTTACCTACCCAGGAGCTCAGATGCCTCAAGGGTTTTCTCTTCAATGAATGTGTTGTAGCATTCCAAAGCCGCCAGAAGCATGTCCATCCACTGCAACACAGCTCTCAGGCTGAACGGCCCTTGCAGATGGAAGAGAGTAGGCTGAGCAAGGATGCCTGACAGCCGATCACAATCTCCTCCTCCTCCCTCAAATATGTTTATGAGGAAGGAAGTATCTTTGTTCTTGAGAATATCTTTCAGCCATAAAGAAGGGGATGTGTTGCCTTAAAAAAGAAACAAGATTAAAACACACATATAAATAACTTTCACATAATTAAAATTAATCTAATCATGATACCTAATTAAAAATAGCACCCCCCAATTGGAAAAAAACAAGAATTAAAAGTCTGATATGTTAACAAACATAATCAGACCAGAACAAGACTGGCAATATCACAGTATTTCATGTATAGTTTCCATAAAAGTCCCATATAAAGTACCTACCAGAGTAGCACAATTTCTGAATAAGGGATAATCTGCTTTTTAAAAGACATTTTTCCTTTAGGTATTAGTCATTTTCTAAAGAAAAAACACTGAATTGTATTTCATATGCTCTGAAATCAGTGACTTTCAAAAGGTCAAATCATCCTGATTCTAAAGAAGTTTGAGAAGAATGCAAAACACTAATGTATTTCTGATGTAGTAAAAAGAAGAAATAGTTTTCCTACTGTGTTAAAATATACCTATCAGCACTCTATCAGTGAAAGATTTAATATCATGTTTTCCAGTTTGTTTTAGAACTATTAACATCCATTATTTTCACTAAATATTGAAAAAGAAAATAAAGAATAAAAATAATGTTTAAGTTCTATCGTGAATGTCAGCTGAGTCCTAGAAGAGAAAAAAGGACAGACAGGTATAGAGAAAGAAGATTATAAAGGGAACCATGAGGACCAAGAGACAGGTCTGGAAATCACATCTGGATTGCAGGGAACTGTCCCAAATCCCTGCCCCCTTCTCACTCTCCTCCTCTGAACTATGGCTGTTGTCACCCTGGCTTTCTGTCCAACATGAGCCTCAGTAGTCTGAAGCCCCAGACACATGTCGTAGGGACATGTCTATACTCGTCATTATGGCCCACTGATCTGGGTGTTGCCCAGCACCCCCAACAACAGTGTACTTTCAGGACACAGGACTTCTGATCTAAAGAGACACCCAACATTGTCCCTTAAAAACCACTGGGGATGGGCCCCTCTGTGGCTCAGTAGGTTAAGTGTCCGACTCTTGATTTTGGTATAGGTCATAATCTCAGGGTTGTGGGATCGAAAGAGCCCCCTGTTGGGCTTCACAGTAGAATAGAGTCTACTTAAAATTCTCTCTCCCTTCATCGCTCCTACCCTCCTCTTAAAAAAAAAAAAATAACAACACACAAACACAAACCACTGAGGGCAGCATTGTTTACAACCAAGATATAGAAAGAGCTCACGTGTCCATCAACTGATGGGTGGATAAGGAAGATGTGGTATAAATATCACTTAGCCATAAAAAAGAGTGAAATCCTGCCATTTACAATTATGTAGACAGAACTAGAGAACATTATGCTAGGCAAGTAAGTCAGAAAAAGACAAACATCATATGATTTCACTTATAGGTGGAATTTAAGAAACAGAAAAAAACAGGGGAGCCTAGGTGGCTCCATCCATTTAAATGTTTGCCTGTTCTCAGACCATGATCCTTAGGTCCTGGGATCAAGTCCCATGTTGGGCTCCCTGCTCAGTGGGGTCTGCTTCTCCCTCTGCCTCTACCCTGCTATGCTCTCTCTCTCAAATAAATAAAATCTTAAAACAAACAAACAAACATATGGGGGCAAAAAGAGGCAAACCAAGGAACAGACTCTTAACTATAAAGAACAAACTGATGGTTACCAGACAGGAGTGGGGTTGGAAGGATCAGTTAAACTGGTGGTGGGGATTAGGAGTGTACTTGACATGATGACCATCAGGTAATATACAGAAGTATTGCACTACTATATTGGATACCTGAAACTAAGATGACACTATATGTTAACTAACTGGAAATAAAATAAAAAACTTGGGAAAAAAAGAAACCACTAGGGGAAAAGATAGCAGAGAGAAAGGTGGATGCAACATTGGAGGGCAGAGAGGAGCATAATGAAGAAATGCTCATTCTTTTTATACAAAGTATATTCTGGCAGCAAGGCAAGGTTCACCTACTACTTGGCATCCTTTGTATAACAGAAATTCTGAGAAGCAGAGCTCTACTTATCTCAATGAAAATATGTGAGGTCTCTATTGTAGGCAACTGAGAAGAACAATAGAAATGTCTAGGGTCAGTCAAGCTGATATCACTAGAAATTGCATGGGCTGCAGGAGAGTCAGAGATCCAACTGGGAGGGAGGTAACGTCTGCCAACAGTATATCTGGGCCACAGTTTCATTTAACAATAAGGAAAACATGCCGCACGCACCCTTCCACCCTATCTAATCTTCATGGACTTTATAAGCATGCTGTGAGAATGACAACATGTAAGACTAACTTTATTAACTAAAAGCAATAAGCAAATATAAAATACTAGTGGTGTTTTTTAAATAATACTCTACATTAAAAATCCAAATATACATTACCACTATATATATAAAATTATAGACAAATATAAATATTTATATACCAAAGAGTATATGTAGTACTAATACAATTGCAATATATGCTATATAAATCTATAGCATATAACACCATAACATTCCATAATATAACAAAATATCGAATCGTCTTAAGTTTTAGAACTATACCAAATAATTGTTACCTCTTCTTATATGAAAAAAAAGCCCCAAAGTGGTACTCCATCCTATTTTCTAGAAAGAAATGGCTCTTCCTCATGTTCTGTAGTGTACCATGACCTTTCCTATCGTGACACCATAGCACCATCTTGGTTCTGGACTCTTGCAAAGTGCGTTCCACAAGGGGAAGACGGGCCTCAGTCTGTCCTGAGGCAAGTTTCCCCACATCTACACTCCCAAACCTTAGTCTGGACTTAGTGGAGAAAACAGAACATTTATTCCTATACTAAAAAATTCAGTAATTATTTCAAGTCTATAAGAATAGTGTAATGGCTTAGTGCAATAATTATTAAAGAGCATAGGTTCATTGTTTTCCTTTAATATCACAAAAATCTGAAATCATTCAGATTTAGCAGTTTAGCAATTTCTTAATCACATGGTAAAATAGAACAACTGCATTATTTCACTAACTATTAACTGAGTATCATGTTAACAACTGCACTGGTTATCCAACCCTTCTTCATTTCCTTTAAATGAGATAAAAAAAACAAAAATGTAGTAGAATAAAAAAAGATACTGAAAAATTCTAAATTTACTTCCTCTATATTATTTGACATCAAAATAGAATTTTATTCTTTCCTTCTATAAATCTTTGAGAAATGTACACCCCATAGTTTATCCTTTGTCATACAACTGATCTATAATGATTATTGAACATCTTATTTTTTTTATCAGGAACATATTATTTGTTACATTCACCTAAACAATGGAAAGGTTACACTTTAAATAAATACACATCTCTTTTACAACTGGTAAAAGCAAAACCCATAATTAATAGGACATAAAGATCACAATACCTGGCAATAAAGGAACAAACTTATAAAAGAGTTCTATAGATTTGTGTCGACATTCTGTTTGGGGCCTCCCACAGTGGGCTAACAGCCATTGGACCACATCCAGTAAACATAATGATGCTGCAGGTGGAAATCCTCTAAATGGAGATAACACACTGTATTTAATAAATGCCCCAACATTTAGCATTTAGCTGACCCAAGAGTCTAGAAATCATAAATTCTATTTTGCCACACTAATACATGTAGAAACTTCATCAAAAGGCATTCAATTTACTTTTAATGTATTACCATCATTAGTATACCATCAAAATGTCACAGGTTAAATAGGTCCTAAATGGGCTTACCTTCATTTTTTTTTTTTTTTTAACTTGAGGGAAAAGTTAAAACCCATTTCTTAAATCAACAGTACCATTATTTTCATGTTTCCTTTTCAATGTACCTTAAAACAGAGGGGGATCTGAAAACTAAAGCAGTTGTTTCTCAAACTGTGGTCCCTGATCCAGCTGCATCAATATTATCTGTAAACTTGGCAAAAAATGCAAATTCTTGGCCCCTACTCCAGACCTACTAGAAGATTCTGGGGGCAGAACCCAGCAACCTGTGTTTTAACAAGACCTCCAGGTAATTCGGATGCATGCTTCAGTTTGAGAACTAATGATCTAGAGAGGTCAAAAGTTAACAGCAGGATCTGAAGGAAGCAATTTGAAAACAACAGAAAAAATATTAATATCCAATTTACATGTGCCAATGCCTCTGCAGAGTAGTAGCAGCCGGCAGATTCCCCAGACACCCTGCACAGATCTGGGGGGTTGATGCACAGCACACCCCATCCTTTTGGAGAATGAGACCTTGCTAGAATGGAAATAACAGCAAAGATTGGAAACCGCTGGTTAGTCAGCCAGCCTTGGCTTTGGGTAGCTTCATTTCATAATTCTGTAATTTCATGACTGTCAAATGCTACTATTTCAATATTTCAGTTTTTATATTTCAAATTTACTCCATAATAGTTCATGCATTCTCTAGTCAAATAATTTCACATCGAATTTGTATTCAAAATTAGTGCAGATAAAATGTCTGTTATAAATTTATACCTTAAACTAAACATTTCAAATACAAAGTTTTTTAGTGTCCTAGAAATTGACTCCTATTTCCATGCTTTCCTTGTTTATAAAATTAACTTTTTATGCTGCCACACAATCCTTCCAAATTCTCTTTTACTAACTGAGAATTAGTTTTGTTGGGGAGGAAAAAAAAGGGAAGCAGCAATATCACCTACCGTGGCCTACGTCGCTTTTTTACTTTATTTAAAGATACATGCTTCTTTTCAATGATACGCCTTAGGTGATCAATGGCATCACAACACTGTTGAAGTGTACCTGTTCTCAAGTATAAAAATACATTTCCAAAGGAGACATATAGCAGATTACTATTAATAAAATGGCATTATAAGTTTATCGACCTAGTTTTTTAACTAAAAAGGTAATTTTACAATACAGTTAATATTGTTTCACCTCTCAGAATACAAATTTTAAATAAATAATTTACATCGTCCCAAGACAAAAACAAAACCTACATTTAAGATTGCAGGATAGTAGAGTGCACATGCACAAACACACTCACAGCAATACTGCACCTAATGAGAAACTGCTCCACCAGTCCCCAGCTGGCCAAAGCACAACCTCATATATGGGATTTGAGGTGGAAGAGACTCTACAGTTATCACGAAACTCACAGACGGGGCCAGATCCTATTTACCTTAATTTAAGGCTATTAGAAAAGGGACATAAATTCCCTGACTTCCCCTTTTTCTTATATAAGTTAAGCCATATGATAGCTTAATAATATAGCCATTGTAGAAGAACCAAAGTAAATTAGTAAAACCATCCACAGACATCCCGGGTTATTTAGGGAAGAAGCCTTATAGAACTTGAGTTCTGTAACCAAGAGAAAGTTTTCTTTCTATGCTTTGAAAATGTGGCAGTGATTTTTAAGAGTTAAGTTTCACTTGTTGAAAAAATTCATCTATATAAGCTGTCAAGATAAAGCAATTTTAAACTCTTTGATGACTAAATTTTAAGCATTTTTACCCATTGTAAGCTATCAACATGAAGGATAATAGAGCTCAACCTGTCTTTTGAAAAAATAAACAAAACAGATTCTAGATAAGTGAAAACAGTTGTTACACACAGCTATGTGACCTGGATCAGTCACTTACATTCTCTGGGTAAGATGTCTAAGAAGACTTCCAGCCCAGAAATTCCAGGATGTTCATAATACCTGCTGGACAGAATTTAACTGTAAAGACTACCATTTATTACTCTCTTAATTATTTCTTAATTATGGTCACAACAGCTTTATCACAATCTTGTAATGAGATCTATTTTCCACGTTTCAAGCTGGCATCAGCGAGACACTGGCACATCTCAGTGGTTATTGCACCCAGCTTTCTTTACATGGTGCAATTGTACATTCTCACATTTCACTTCATCTGTGAAACTGTCTGGTTTCAATGGAGCTGCACAATAAAACTGTCCCACGTGTCCTGGACAGGATCTCTGACAAGCCAGGGGTCAACTCAGTGGCCACCAAGGGCGCACCCTGGAAAATCTGTGGGCCTTCAGAGGAGGCGGGCATTGAAGAGGCACCAGAGGAGCATATTTCCCCTTCACACTTACCACACTACTAAATGGGAGATGGGAGAAAAAACCGCCACCTTATGAGAGAACTACTTGAGGCTTAACCCCTGAATAGAAAAGCTCTTAGGGATTTGTCAGACAAACAGAATTGGTGTGCAAACAAAAAGCTCAGATAAGACCTACCTAAGGATTTCTCATCTGCGTGTGCTAAGGCCAGACTTTCCAGATATGTAACCAATGCTTCAAACACAAACTGTTCCACCAAAGACTCTTCTTCCCTGTAAAATAAAGAATACTGAACCTCACCTAGGAAAACAATAAAGCAGGAGTGACAAGGGAAAAAAGTAATATTATCAAAGAATACATAAATTTGTTTTTAAAAAAAATGGCTCAAATGCTTTGAAACATAAAGCAACCTAAAATACTTCTGCGAAGAAGAAAATTTCCTCAAGAGCAGAACAAAAACTACATAAAATAAAAGAGGCAACAATGGCTTTTTCTCTGCACGCAAGGACCCTTCCATCTGTAGAACTGCTCACAGCATATAACCTCAGAACCACTGTTCTGACCACACTTCCACACACCTCATTAAAATTAATAGAAAATAAAGTCTCATACCACATGACATTCTTTCAAGATAAAAGAATTTCAAGCACTTTCACCCTATCCAAAAGCCAGTCAATATCAATAGTAAACGTGAAGCCTTTTACAAGCACATCAGGCACATGAAAGTAAATAATTCAATTAACAATGTCTGTGGACCATGGATAGTGAAGGGCAGAGGGCAGACCTTTCCCTTGAACATCTGCTCTTTAATAACACTGGACAGTAAATGATTAAGTATAAAATGACAGGGCGAGGCACTAAGTCTCAGAGGAGATCACAGAAAAGTACGAGCTGGAAGTTCTACTTGTGTGATGAAGTGCGGGTCACTGCACGGCCCACTGGGAAGGAGCGTATTCCTGGAACAAACAGAACTGGAGTGAAGTGCTCAGGACGGAGAGCACTTAGAACAAGAATTAGTTCGTCCTAATTAATCAATTAATTAATTAATTGAACATGGCCCTAGTTTCTTTTTTTTCTTTTAAGTTTGAATCCTAGGAGGGGCAGGGCCTGTCAGAGTTCCACAAGCTCCACCTCTCCCCTAGTGTCACATACCATGATCTGACACTGAAAATAAAAGACATTACTGATAAATGTGTGGAATGGACAAAGACATGGAAGCAAGATTAAAAAAAACACAGGAGACAGCAGGCAAACTGGCAAAGCTAGAAAAAAAGGTTCATTTAGAAGAGCAGTTTGTGATGAGAATGCAAAAGTTGGGGGAAGGGGTCTTGAAAGGCCAAGCTGAGTATAATAGTTTTTAGCTTACATTATCAACACCAACTAAAGTAGGTAAGTAGAGAAATGACATGACAAAATGATGCCCTAGAATTGTGCTTCCAACGAACGGTGTACAAAACAGTTCATTAGCATGCAGAAAGGAAACAACAGATCTTGTTTTATATTATTTAACATGCAAGATCTCAAAAAATTTATCTCTCATGCCCTTTTTTCCAAAACTCCCAAAAGATTTATTGCTGATCCAATAAACCAACAGTATCCAAACAAAAAGGGAGACATGAGATGAAAAGGAAACAAAGTATCAAACACAGGGAAGAAGTACAGGGGACAACCAAGAGGAGAGACAAGGAGATCCAGACATGACAGGTGAGTAGGGACCCAAGAAAGAGGCTTGTTAACAGCGGTTTCTGCCACAACACCACAGTATGGATTTTTCAACCTATACAGAAGATGGCCCAAATTCCTCTCTTAACCTGGCCTACCATGATTGGGTACTTAAAGTTCTTCTCCTGTACATGTTCAACCTGGATCAACTCACAGTGCTCATTTATACCACAAGAGAATTTTGCTTTGACATGCTCCTGACACATGGAGGTGGACCAATGGGAATTGAGATTCAGAAGTTAAAGGGCAGTCCACATTCTTAGACAATATTTCTCCCAGATGTCAGTATGGTCTACTTCACACCATTCTGGAGAACTCTGCTTCCTCAAATTAACATGAACCTTGTCACTCTAATTCCTTGGAATGGGCTCCTGTAATCTTTCATGGAAGCTGACATCAGTCTCAGTATCCTCTCGGGAAACTTCACCTAACCGTGAAAACACTGACATTTACTGCTTTCCAAAATCCAAAGTATGTCACTTAGGGCATATAAATACAAAGGGAAACAAAAAAGACAAATAAAGGAATAAGTAACATAAAGGAAGAATGATGAGTTCAGAGAAGATGAAGTTCTGAAATACTGAAAATACTCCATTTTTTAAGATAGGTAGTGAGCATACAACAACTTTTCTTACTATTAAATAAACTACAGAGTCTTTTTAAAAATTTTTTTTAAATTTATTAATTTGACAGACAGAGATCACAAGTAGGCAGAGAGGCAGGCAGAGAGAGAGGAAGGGAAGCAGGCTCCCTGCTGAGCAGAGAGCCTGATGCGGGGCTCGATCCCAGGACCCTGGGATCATGACCTGAGCCGAAGGCAGAGGCTTTAACCCACTGAGCCACCCAGGCGCCCCCAGAGTTTTTTTTTTTTAACCTCAGGCATACTTGACATATATTAATTTCAGGAGTACACATAAAACTCTGTATTTGTATATGTTATAATATGATCACTACTCTAAGTCTAGTAATGTTGAGCACAATACAGTTACAAAATTTTTTTCCTTGTTATATGAACATTTAAAATCAACTGTCCTAGTAACTTTTAAATATGTAATAGAGTATTATTAACTATGGTCACCATACTCTACCTTATAGGCACACCTCAGAGATATAACGAGTTTGGTTCCAGGTGACCAAAATAAAGTATTATCTCAACAAAGGGGGTGAAGTGAATTTTTTGGTTCCCCAGGGCATATAAAAGTTATGTCTACACTACACTGTATATTAAGTGCATAACAGTATTATGTCTAAAAAATGTATATACCTTAATTAAAAATACTTCATTGATAAAAAATACTAACCATCTTCTGAGCTTTCAGCAAGTCATAATCATTTTGCTGGTGGAGCGTCTTGCCTCGATGTTGATGGCTGGTGTTGAATGATTAGGTTTGTGGCTGCTCAAGGTTGGGTGGCTGTACAATTTCTTCAAATAAGACAACAGAGAAGTTCTCTGCATAGATCAACTCTTCCTTTCAGATCCAATTTCTCCATAGCATGTGATGCTATTTGGTAGCATTTCACCCACACCAGAATCTCTTTCAAAACTTAAATCAATACTCTCAAACCCTGCCACCATTTTACCAACTAAGTTTATACAGTATTCTAAATGCTTTATTGTCATTTCAACAATCTTCACAGAATCTTCACCACAAGTAGACTCCATCTTAAGAAACCACTTTCTTTGCTCATCCACAAGAAGCAATTCACCCACTGAAGTTTTGTCATGAGATTGCAGTAATTCAGACACACCTTCAGGCTTCACTTCTGATTCTGGCTCTCTTGCTCTTTTCACCACATCTGCAGTTACTCCCTCCACCGAAGTCTGAAACCCCTTAAAGTCATCCATGAGGTTAGAATCAACTTCTTCCAAACCGCTGTAAATGTTGATGTTTTGACCTCCTCCCATGAATCATGAACCTTCTTAATGGTGTTAAGAATGGTGAATCCTTTCCAGGGTTTCAATTTACTTTGCCTAGGTTCATCAGAGGAATCACTCTCTAAGGCATTTATAGCCTTATGAAATCTATGTCTTAAATAAGGAGACCTGAAAGTCAAAATTACTCTTTGACCCATTGACTGCAGAATGGATATTGTGTTAGCAGGCATGAAAACAAATCATCTTATGGAATCTCTCCATCAGAGCTTTTGGGTGACCAGATGCAGTCACAAGCAGTAATATTTTGAAAGGGATCTTTGTTTCTGAGCAGTAGTTCTCAACAGTGGGCTTAAAATATTCAATAAACCAGGTTGTAAACAGATGTGCTATCATCCAGGCTTTGTTATTCCATTTAGAGTGCAGGCAGGGTAAATTTAGCATAATTCTGAAAGGCTGTAGGATTTTCAGAATGGTAAATCAGCACTGGCTCTAACTCAGTCACCAGCTACATTAGCCTCTAACAGGAGAGTCAGCCTGTCCTTTGAAACTTTGAAGCAAAGCACTGACTTCTCTCTAGCTATGAAAGCGCTGGATGGATTATTCTTCCAGTAGAAGGCTGTTTCACCTACACTAAAAATCTGTTGCTTAGTGTAGGCACCTTCATTAATTAACTTCTAGATAACTTGTTACAGCTTCTACATCAGCACTTGCTGCTTCACCTTGTATTTTAATGTTATGAAGACGGCTTCTTTCCTTAAACCTCATGAATCCTCTGCTAGCCTCAGACTTTCTTCTGCAGCTTCCTTACCTCTCTCACTGCATAAAACTGAAGAGAATTAGGGCCTTGCTCTGGATTAGGCTTTGGCTTAAGGGAGTTTTATGGGTGGTCTGATCTTTTATCCAGACCACTACAATTTTCTTCATATCAGCAATGAGTCTGTTTCACTTCCTTTTCATCCATGTATTCACTGGAGTGTCAGCTTTAATTTCCTTCAAGAACTTCTCCTTGGCATTCATTACTTGTCTAACTAATGTAAGAAGCCTAGCTTTTGTCCTATCTTGGCCTTTGATATGCCTTCTGCACTAGGCTTAATCATTTCTAGCTTTTGATTTAAACTGAGAGATGTTTAACTCTTCCTTTCACTTTAACACTTAGGAGGCCATTGTAGGGTTATTGGTTGGCCTAATTTCAACATTGGTGTGTCTCAGGGAATGGGGAGCCCGCAGAGAGGGAGACAGGGGAAGAGCCAGTTGGTGGACAGTCAAACACACACACCATTTATCAATTAAGTTTACTGTCTTCTATGAAAGCAGTTCATGGCACCCCAAAACAATTACAATAGTTACATCAAAGATCAGCATCAGAGGGGGTCCTGGGTGGCTCAGCTGTTAAACATCTACCTTCAGCTCAGGTCATGATTCCAGGGTTCTGGAATTGAGCCATGCATCGGGCTCCCTGCTCAGCAGGAAGCCTGCTTCTCCCTCTCCCACTCCCACTGCTTGTGATCCCTCTCTTACTGTGTCTCTCTCTGTCAAAAAAATAAATAAAATCTTAAAAAAAAAAAAAAAGATCACCATCAGAGATCACTATGCCAAATACAGGAATAATGAAAAAGTTTAAAATAATGTAAGAATTACCAAAACATGACTTAGAGATAAAAAGTGAGTAAATGTTCGAAAAGCAGTGCCAACAGACCTACTCAAAGTCAGTTTGTAAAAAATGCAGTATGTGTGAAGAGCAATAAAGACAGGCACAACAAGGGGCACCTGGATGGCTCAGTCAGTTAAGCATCTGCCTTCGGCTCAGGTCATGATCCCAGAGTCCCGGGATTGAGTCCTGTGATCAAGTCCCACATCAGGCTCCTTGCTCAGTGGGAAGTCTGCTTCTCCCTCTGCCCCCAACCCAATCTAAAAAAAAAAAAAAAAATGAGGGGCACCTGGGTGGCTCAGTGGGTTAAAGCCTCTGCCTTCAGTTCAGGTCATGATCCCAGGGTTCTGGGATGGAGCCCCACATCGGGCTCTTTGCTCTGTATGGGGCCTGCTTCCTCCTCTCTCTCTGCCTGCCTCTCTGACTACTTGTGATCTCTGTCTGTCAAATAAATAAATAAAATCTTAAAAAAAAATGAAGCACAATAAAATGAGGCATGTCTGTACAACCCTACGGCTTATTTATTTCATAACTGGAAGTTTGTACCTTTTGACTCATTACCCATTTTGCCTATCCCTCTTCCCAGCTTGTGGCAACCACCAATCTATTCTATCTATGAGTTTACCTTTTTATTTTTTTTAAAGATTTCACAAATTAAAAAAAAAAAAAAAGATTTCACAAATAAGTAAGACCATAGGTATTTGTCTTTCTTTGACTTATTTTACCTAACATAATGCCCTCAAGGTCCGTCTACTTTTTTCATAGATGGCATGATTTCATTCTTTTTTTTTATGGCTGAATAACACTGCATTGTATACATATACCACATTTCCTTTATCCATTCATCCACTGATGGACACTTTCCATATCTTGGCTATTTTAAATAATGCTGCAATAATCATAGGGGTGCATATATCTTTCTAAATGTTTCATTTCCTTTGGATAAATACCCAAAAGTGGAATTGCTGGATATGTTACTTCTATTTTAAATTATTGAGAAATCTCCATATTTTCCATCATAGCTGTGCCAATTTACATTCCTACCAGCAGTACACAAGGATTCCCCGTTTTCTACATCCCTGCCAACATTCATTACTTCTTATCTTTTTAATAGTAGCCATTCTAACAGGTATGAGGTTATATCCCACTGTGGTTTTGATTTGCATTTCCCTGATGACTAGTGATACTGATCACCTTTTGCCACCTTTTCATTTTATTGACGGTTTCCTAGGCCATGCAGGAGCTTTTAGTTAATACAGTCCACATAACTTATTTTTGCTTTTGCTGCCTTTGCTTTTGGAGTTAAAACCAAAACATCATTGCCAAAACTGATGTCAAACACCTTACTATCTATGTTTTCTTCCAGGAATTTTATGGTTTCAGGTTTTACATTCAAGTCCTTAATTCATTTTCAGTTAGTTTTTGTGTATGGTACAAGATACTAGTCTAGTTTCATTCTTCTGCATGTGGCTGTCCAGTTTTCCTAACATCAACAGGTAGTAAAGATATTGTCCTTTTCCTACTGTTTATTCTTGGCCCCTGGGTCAAATATTAACTGGCCATGTTTGCAGGGGTTTATTTCTAGGCTCTCTATTTTATTTTGTTCCACTGATCTGTTTTAGGCCAAATATCACACTGTTTTGATTACTACAGCTTTCGTAGTATAGTTTAAAACTGCAGAGCACGATGCCTCCAACTTTGCTCTTCATTCTCAAGATCACTTTGGCTTTTTGATCTATTTTTAGTTTCACACAAATTTTAGGATTGTTTGGTTTCTGCGAAAAATGCCATTAGAATTTTGATAGGGTTTAAACTGACTGTGTTGATTGCTTTTGGGAGGATGGGCATTTTAACAATATAAATCCTTCCAATCCATGAGCATGGTATATCTTTCCACTGATTTGTGTCTTCTTCAGTTGCTTTCACCAATGTCTTATGGTTTTAATTTATGGATTTTTCACCTCCCTGGTTAAATTTATTCCTAGGTATTTTATTCTTTTTGATGCAATTACAAATGGGATTGTTTTCTTTTCTTTTTTTAAAAAATTATTTATTTATTTATTTGTCAGAGAGAGAGAGAGAGAGAGCAGGAGCGAGCACAGGCAGACAGAGAGGCAGGCAGAGGCAGAGGGAGAAGCAGGCTCCCTGCCAAGCAAGGAGCCTGATGTGGGACTTGATCCCAGGACGCTGGGATCATGACCTGAGCCGAAGGCAGCTGCCCAACCAACTGAGCCACCCAGGCGTCCCTGGGATTGTTTTCTTAATTTCATGTCCTGATAATTGGTTAGAAGTGTAGAAATGAATAGATTTGTTTATATTGATTTTGTGTCCTACAGCTTTACTCAGTTAGTTCTAATAGTTTTTTTGTGAAGTCTCTAGGATTTTGTATATATAATACTGTGTCATCTGAAAATAGTGACAGATTCAGACATATGTTTTAAACACTCTTCTGTACATTGTTTCACAGTTTAAAAAGATAAAAAAAAACCATAGTAGCTTCAAACTCTAGTCAATTTTCACATCAATGTGCACATGTAGAAATATACAGTTTCCTATCCATCCATCCATCCATCTCTCTCTTTTTCTCTGTCATCTACCTTATTTTTATAATTGCTTTCCTCAACTTTATCATAACTGCCATTTCCAGAGAAAAACTATCTGGACCAAACAAAGTCAGGTTCTTCATTAGAAAATTACTTGTAATCATCTATTAATACTTAAAAGAACTGATTTCAGTAGTAAGTTTTACAGTTACCTATGTAATTAATTATTATCTATCTTTTTAAATATGCAACCTTCATGAATGGCCATATCTTTTTACCACCAGGATTTGGCACAGAGCCTGTCACATAATATTCTTAATAAGTAACAATAAATGAATGAACAAACACTACTATAACCTTGGACTAATGATTTTTTGGACTAATGATTATAACCTAAGGACTAATGATTTTTTTTTTCTTCTGAAACAGCCCCTTCACTGATGTCCTCACCCTGTCTTCTATCACTCAGATCTATTCTCCATATAGCTACAGACAGATGGATTTTAGGAGGAAATTTAAACATGCAGCTTTCTTCTCCCACTCCAGGGACTTCTGGTCACTAGAAGTAACCTATTTTTTTTTTTTTAACTCTACAAAGGCTCCTGGCCAGTCTCATTATGTTCCCTTCCAAACTTCTAACTCCACAGTCAAGAAAAATAAAATGTCTTCATCTCCTTAGATAACATCCTATTTTTTATCTGTACCTATATCCTTTGATCTGAAATGCTTTGGCTGATTAATCTTTTAAGCTTCATCTAAGAAAAAATGCTACGGGAAGACTTCTTTAACCTACTCAAGCTGGGTTAGATCCACCTCTGCTGTAATCCAAAGTTATGTCTTCTGTTGCATTTATAAGACTGCTGTGGTATTATGTTTGTATGTATTTCTCAATAGTTTCTGAGCTTCCTGAATGTGAACTGCATGTTAACTCATTTTTTAATCCCCAGAACAGCATCTGACACATAATAGTTAACCAAATGCCTGATATAGGAACGTATGGATACATAAAGAGCAGTCACTTTTCACAATTACTACTAAAAATTTCAATAACTTATTTTATATTCTTTCCTGTCATATGGCTTACTTACCTGAACTCTCTATAGATATTATTAAAGGCAAGTGATGCTCCTAGCCTCTTGAAAGCACTGGGGTGAAGTGCAAAGCTGTATAGTCGTTTGAAAAGTGATTTGGTATTTACTGGACTTTTTTCCTGCTGCTGTGGTGTTGTCTGCTTAATGGACCACTTGAGGAATTCGCGAATACACCGACCACAAAAATCTCTTAAAGTACTGTCAACAGGGTCTACAATTCCATCCTAAAATGAAACATAAGATGACAACTGAACACCCTGGTCTTCTCTGAGTATAACTACAGCCTACTGTGAAAATTAATTTAGAGCACTATTCAATAAAAAATAAGCACTAGTAAAACCAATCAGATTGTTTAGAATCTAAACTCTAATAACTATGTCCTTTTGACATAATGAAAAAAACTAAAAAAAAAAAAAAAACAACAACTAGGGAACAGGGCGCCTGGGTGGCTCAGTAGGTTGAGCAGCTGCCCTCAGCTCGGGTTATGATCCCAGGGTCCTGGAATTGAGCCCCACATTGGGTTCCTGGCTCAGTGAGGAGCTTGCTTCTCCCCTGCCTACCACTCCTCCTATTTGTGCTTGCTCTATCTCTCCCTCTCTGTCAAATAAATAAATAAATAAATATCTTTAAAACAAAACAAAATAAGAAACAAAAACTCATGCAAAAAAGAGAGACTATTTTAATTATGTAGCAACAAAATGGTCTCTCCTTTCCCTGAAGAAACCCAATGGCTACATCCTAAAAGTTTCTTTTTTTTAAAAAAAAGATTTTATTTATTTGACACAGAGAGCAAGAGATCACAAGTAGGCAGAAAGGGAAGGGGGAAGCAGGCTCCCTGCTGAGCAGATAGCCTGATTTGGTTCTTGATCCCAGGACTCTGACTGAGATCATGACCTGAGCCAAAGGCAGAGGCTTTAACCCACTGAGCCACCCAGGCGCCCCTCCTAAAAGTTTCTGTTGGTGATTTTACCTCATAACAGTATTTGAGATGCTCTGCTGAGGTTAAAGAAAAAAGATCTCTCTAGGTTCCAAGAGAACTGTAATGCTATATAAAGAAAAATCATATGGAAATGCGGTTCTGAAAATATAAGTTTCTACAAAAGCAGTCTCCTAAAGACACCATCTTTAAATACCTGAAAAAAAAATTCAAACAAGGAAATGTGAATTTTTTTTTCCTTCTAGACATAATTCCCTCTTAGATCTGTATAGGAAAGTTTTAACTTGAAAAACTATACTAAACACTGAAATAAGGGAGTTCTTCTACCTAACATCCCCAGTTATTTGCTATGCAAAATCTTTGATTATAGTGTTAATTAGAATTCAAGAAGCAATGAACTGTGGAACTGTGAAGAGGTGATATTTATTGCTTCTCAAAACAATGGTAAATAATGCATGTGCTCACATTAGGGGATTAGCAATTCCTACTGGGAAACCTAACGGATATGGTTTCACTCCAGCTTTCACTCCAGCGCTATACCAACTTCACATTTCCTCCTTTACCATTCCTTTCCTCAACTATCTTACTTTACATTATCATGATCTTATCTGATTTCTTTCTGAAACCCTTACTTAAGCTCCCTCCAAGGATCAAGAGGGAACAAAAACAGCTAAAATAGAAACATTAGAATAAATCCTTCTGAATGCAAATGAACCACAAGTTAAATTTAATTAAATGTATTATAGGCAGGACTTACTGGTAAACACTGCAGGGAATTAAACCATAGATACCATGTCACCATCCTAATTTAAAATGTTTAGTAACTCCCACTGCCCCCAACACGGCATCCAACTAGTGTAACTCTGAGAGTGAAAAGAGTGCTGTTATCATTACACACACAACCAGTGTAATCAGGACTGTCCTGGACAACCTGCAGCATGTAGTTGTCCTACATGCAATGTTCTGCTGCTCTGCCTGGCATGTCTCCCCAGCCTGCCTCTCAATAAGCTCCCATGTAAGCAAAACACAACAGCTGAAATCCTCACAAATACACCAAGCACCTTCTGCCTTTATTTCCTCTGTACAGATGCCCAATGTCAAATTCCCTATTTCCTCTGGCTCCTCTCAAAGTTCACAGCAAGTGACACACACATTCAAATTGGAATCAGTTTACAACAACATGGAATTAAAAGATGTCTGTTTGGACAAACTTGTTATGCATTTAACTGGAGCTTCTGATTCCAAAGTCAATAGATGACAAAACCAAATTATAGGAAAAAAAAACAGGTAAAAATCAAATAAGATGACATTTAAAGGAATCAAACGTAAACTCATTTGCAAAACTCAGACAATTACAATAAAATCAGTGTCAAAAGACACTAAGGCTTTAGGTGACCTCCCTGCTTGTGTCCTCAATGAACCAGTGATCAAATCTTAATGATTCTACCTTTACAGTCTCAGGATTCTACCTCTATGGTCCCAGGGTAGTTCTACAGAAATGGATACTTTTTTTTTTTAACATATAATGTATTATTTTCCCAGGGGTACAGACCTGTGAATCATCAGTCTTACACAATTCACAGCACTCACCGTAGCACAAACCCTCCCCAATGTCTATAATCCGACCACCCTATTCCACCCCCCTCTCCAGCAACCCTCAGTGTGCTTCCTGAGATTAAGAGTCTCTTAAGGCTTATCTCCCTTCCCAGTCCCACCTTGTTTCATTTTTCCCTCCCTTCCCCCCCAGGAACCCTCAACTGGCCTCTCAAATTCCTCATATCAGAGAGATCACATGATAATTGTCTTTCTCTGATTGACGTATTTTGCTTAGCATAATACCGTCTAGTTCAGACATGGATACTCTTTCTAGGGCTTTTTAGTTGTCGAATCTGAATGCAAGAGAAAACTGAATAAGCTCAAAAATTCTTTTTACTCTTAATTACTGTACTATGGATTTTTTTAAAGAGGATACTGCAAATGAAGAAAAGTCCAAGCACATTCTTATTCACTCCTACTCTACACACACACACACACACACACACACAGCCTTAATGTAGATAAATTTTGTCAATTTATAACCACTTTCCCAAAAAAAGAGGACAAAATAACAACAACAACAACAAAATGTGCAGGGGCACCTAGGTGGCTTAGTTGGCTGAGCATCTAACTCTTGGTTTTGGCTCAGGTCATGATCTCATGGGTCATAGGATTGAGCCCCATGTCAGGCTTTGCACTCAGCAGGGAGTCTGCTTGAGGATTCTCTCCCTCTGCCCCTTCCCCCATTTGTGCTCTTGCTCTCTCAAATAAATAAAATATGTACACTGCTTGAAGATATTTAAAAGTAGTGCTTCAATAAATAACTATGGCATCCTGTCAGTTAAAATGTCATTTCACAAATTCTCTAAAACAAAAGAAAAAAAGACAATATGATCTAGCTAGCTAGATGCTACACTTTGATATCTTGACAGGTAATTTTTTTAAAGTTCTAAATATAGATCAAACATAACTAGTTGATGCGAATAATAAGAAAAGAATCAACCATTACTCACCAATATCGCTTCTAGTAAGGCGACAGTATCCTGACTTTCAAATTTCTTATTGCTTGTGAACCAGTGAATCAGTTGCATAACTAGGGGCTCATATAGTTGCCTTGTCACCTGAAGAACAATACCATTAGAGTTTATTTTCTTTATGTTAAAGTAACTTAATATTGGAAAGAGTACTGTTTAAATAACAGGAAAAATTAAGTGATAATACTACAATGGTTTCATTAGTTTCCTTTCCTAGTTAAAATTCAATGATGAACATGTTTTTTCTAGCTCTTCTTCTCTTTTTCTTAAGAGTCCAGCAGAGAAAAATACGTGTATGAAAACTTATTGTTCTTCTAACATGGAGGCAGATGTTGTTTTTTTAAAAATTATTTGCTTCATTAATTTGATCCTAAACATGCATATGAGGTATTCAGGATCAGAGACATTATCATTTTTCAGCTAAAAAGCAAATAGTGACCAGGGTGCCTGGGTGGCTCAATCCATTAAACATCTGACTCTTGATATCAGCTGAGGTCATGATCTCAGGGTCACGAGACTGAGCCCTGAGTCATGCCTAGCATGGAGCCTGCTTGAGATTCTCTCTCCCGGTCTCCTTCCGCCCATTCCCCCCACCCTGTTCTCTCTCTCCCTCTCTCAAAAAATAAAAAAGATAAAGGCATATAATGACCATGTGGTTCCCTACAGCATGACTCACACCCATTTGGTGACAAAACAAAAGCCAGATCAACACCCCACGTACACAAACTTTAAAGCCCATATCACAGAAGAAGAGATACAGAACAAAGAATCAACTCTCTCATCCTGCCAAAAAAAAAGGAGTAAAATCTTTATTACTTGGAGCTAGGATGGAAAAGATCTTGGGTTCTCACTCCAACCTTCTAGAATGTAAATAAAGTTTCACCAGGAGCAGAGAGCCTTGTGGGTCTCTGGCCTTTACAATTCCAGATGTCCACCAGGCCTGGACTCCTCTCCTATGAAAGGAAATACCCAGGGAGATAGTACTTATATTCCTGGAACCTTGGGAACTCAAGCTAATGGTCTAGTCTGGTGTGACCATGCGATCTCATGGGGAGATAAAAGAAGTCTTATCCTTTTGGATCACAGCAATTACCTAGAAAAATTGGTTAGACATCTATTCCTCATTATATATGAAAAGTAAAATGTTTATGGCAGAAATGAAGGCAAACTTTATATCTTAAACATTTGTGTGTCTCACAAGGCTAAGGCTCCTACAGGAATACCAAGAAATCCAGGGAAGTTTTATCTCTCCACTGACACCGAGCTCAAGAATGAAGCACTTTGGTATGTATATCATGTCAAAACCATGTAAAATGCCTCTGGACTCAGACTAAACAACACAGTCCTCTTGCCCTTGGATATTTTCCCCGAAAAGAGTATATCTTTCTAACCTTAAGATTAAACAAAGTAAAAGTTCTTATCTTTCCGTGTGGAAGTCTAACCTGGTCTTAAAGCATCACTTTTTTTCCCAAAAGAATTATACTCTCTTATCCACTTATGTAAATTATATACATATAGTACAAAAGCATACACACAAATGTATACATATATATACACCTTGCAGAAATTATAGAAAATGTAGAAAACTATCCATCTACAGTCCTACATCCCAAAAGTAACCATTGTGAACATTCAAAATCACTGTAACTTTCAAAATGTTTTATTTACATACATTTAAATATACATATATGCCTGTGTAAAAATAAATACACATTCTTGGAACCACTTTTCCTCCTACTTTTGAATATTTTCATATAAATACATAAGCTATATCAATATTTTATTAACTATCTGGTATCTCGTATATAGATATATCATGATCCAATTGCCCCAATCCTATTATTAGGAATGCAGGTAAAAGGTGAAATATTTATGAGATCTGAAGAGAAACCAGAGTATAATGCTGAGTGAAAGAAGTCAAGCAGAGAAAGTCAATTATCATATGGTTTCACTTACTTGTTGAACATAGGAATAACATGGAGGTCATTAGGAGAAGGAAAGGATAAGTGAATCAGGGGAAATCAAAGAGGGAGACAAAACATGAGAGACTGTGGACTCTGAGAAACAAATTGAGGGTTTAGAGGGGAAGAGGGTGGGAGGATAAGTGAGCCTGGTGATGGGTATTAAGGAGGCCATGTATTGCATGGAGCACTGGGTGTGGTACATAAACAGTGAATCTTGGAACACTGAAAAAATAAAATAAAAGTAAAAAAAAAAAGGAATGCAGGTATTTTTTACTATTAGGGATAAATCACTGAAAAGTCACATACACTGCTCTGAGCACATCTCTAGAAATGAAGGTACTGGCCCAGAGCTGCAGGTCACCCAGCCTTTTGCCCTGCCCACAAAGAGCCTATGCCCATTCATATTCCCACCAGCCACAACTCCCAGGATCCTTTCCCTACATGCTTGGCAACACTAAACACTGTCAATCTTTAAAAAATATTTGACAACAGGGGTGCCCACATAGCTCAGCCAGTTAAGTATCTGCCTTCGCCTCAGGTCATGATCCCAGGGTCCTGGGATCAAGCCCCACATCGGGCTCTCTGCTCAGCAGGGAGCCTGCTTCCCTTTCTCTCTCTCTGCCTGCCTCTCTGCCTACTTGTGATCTCTGTCTGTCAAATAAATAAATAAATAAAAAGTTATTATATCTATAGTGGAATGTTGCAAAAAAATTCCCTCCATTATGTATATATAAAAATTGTGGGTTTTGTGCCATTCAGTATTTTAAACACTTATAAAATCAAAACTATCAAGACATTTATATGTCTTCTTCTATATGTCTGCCTTCTGTATTTTGGAAGAAAATCTTCCTTTCTATGCAGACTTTAGGAAAGACATGGAAGGATGTCTATAATGTAATGATAACAAAATCCATCCAAGTAGCAGAAATCACAGTTTGTACATAAACGTTTTTGAATGCTATCATCCTTTTAATAAATAAAACATATATGCACATTTGTAAAAATACATGTTTACAAAGATCTGGCATATATTCACCAACCATTCAGCAGAGGAGAAAGTGGCTTTTCCAGGGGAATAAGACTGAGAAAGGGGTGATAAGATGGAGATTCACTTGGCTTCATGTGTTTGTATATTAAGTAACATATTGTATCAATGAAAATGACCATTCCAATCCAAAGATACACACAGACAGACATACTCTAACTCATTACATTTTTCTGTAATATAGTTATGTCTGTTTTTTCTTTTTTCTATTTTTTATTTATTATTTATTTGACAGAGATCACAAGTAGGCAGAGAGGCAGGCAGAGAGAGAGGAGGAAGCAGGCTCCCCGCCGAGCAGAGAGCCCCATGCGGGGCTCAATCCCAGAACCCTGGGATCATGACCTGAGCCGAAGGCAGAGGCTTTAACCCACTGAGCCACCCAGGCGCCCCTATGTCTGTTTTTCCTTTTCTAATTTCTCATGTTGGCCAACTGGCCTAGTATGATTTATTAAATGATGCATTTCTAACTTAGAAAGCCTCTTCCAGGGGTGCCTGGGTGGCTGAGTGGGTTAAGCCTCTGCCCTCGGCTCAGGTCATATCTCAGGGTCCTAGGATTGAGCCCCGCATCGGGCTCTCTGCTCAGCAAGAGGCCTGCTTTCCCCCCTCTCTCTGCCTGCCTGTCTATGTGTGATCTCTCTCTCTGTCAAAATAAATAAAATCTTTAAAAAAAAAAAGAAAAGAAAAGAAAGCCTCTTCTACCATATATACAATTTTTATGTATACACATGGGTCCACTTGGCAGCTCTGAGATCCTCCTACTTATCTGTGCCTAGTTCAACCCTGTTATAATTAACATGGCTTCATTTTAACATCTGCTAAGGCAAGACTTCCTTTAGTACTCTACCCTTCCAAAGTTTTGTTGGTTAGGCTCAAGCAATTATTCTTTCAGATTACTTTTTGGGTTAAAATGAAATTAATTTTGGGCTTTCTGCTGGAATGATACCAAACTTACTGATTGATTAGGGAAAAGCTGGCGTTTTTTTCAATATTGATTCTTCTATCTCAAGCACAAAGCATGCTCATTTTATATTCATAAAATATATACTGCCTGGCATATTAAAATTTATTTATAGACATTTTGTATATATATATGATGCTGCTATGAATGAGACGCTATAGACATATTTTCCAAGTGGTCAATACTAATATTAAAGATATAGGAGAATGTTGGGATGCCTGGGTGGCTTGGTTGTTGAGTATGTCTGACTCTTGAATTAGGCTCAGGTCGTTATCTCAGTGTTGTAACATGAAGCTCAGCATCAGGCTCCATGCTGGAGATGGAGCCTGCCCAAGATTCTCTCTCCTCCTCTCCTTCTACCCCCCCTCACCACTCTCTAAAAGAAAGAAAAAAAATATTTATGTACATATTTCATTTATGAGAATACTCATATATGAGAATTTTGTAATTCATCAGATTTCTCCTTTCTTAACTTGCCGAGTTTAGCAGTTGGTAGTTTTGGGCTTTCCAGGTTTAATTAAAAAATTATACTTAGGGACGCCTGGGTGGCTCAGTTGGTTAAGTGCCTGCCTTCGGCTCAGGTCATGATCCCAGCGTCCTGGGATCGAGTCCCACATCGGGCTCCTTGCTTGGCAGGGAGCCTGCTTCTCCCTCTGCCTCTGCTTGCCACTCTGTCTGCCTGTGCTCGCTCTCTCTCTAACAAATAAATAAAAATAAAAGAAAATCTTAAAAAAAAAATTATACTTAAAATAATAATCTCTTCTCCTTCCTTTCTATTGTCCTTGTCTGCAGGGAACTCACAGCCCAGTGAGAGGCCCAAATACTAACCACTTCACCATAATTAAATAAATAGGGGCGCCTGGGTGGCTCAGTGGGTGAAAGCCTCTGCCTTCGGCTCAGGTCATGATCTCAGGATCCTGGAATCGAGCCCCACATCAGGCTCTCTGCTCAGCGGGGAGCCTGCTTCCCCCACCCCCTGCATGTCTTTCTGCCTACTTGTGATGTCTCTTTCTCTGTCAAATAAATAAATAAAACCTTTAAAAAACAATTAACTAAATACACACAAAGTAATACTAAGCAACCACTCCACACTGTAACTGCTCTGGTTAGGTACTGGAGGAGACCCTCAACAGGCCAACTCACTTCTCACCTTGGGCTTCTGTCCTGGCCCAGACACAAGGCAGCATTAGTGTTTCATGCCCGAGGATGATTTGGCTCTAGCATTGAGGGAGACATTCTCTAACGTATTAAAGATAACATTAAACTATCCCTAGTTAAATAGGACAAATACCTTTTAGGCTTCTATGGAGAGAATCACTGCTTCTGAAATCTGATTCTGTGGTAAATTTCCAGTTTTAAACAAAAATCCTATTTAATCACAGCACATCCTAATATTTCGCTGGATTTTATTCATTTATATATGGTGAAGAATTTTCCGTCTATATTTTCAAATGAGTTTTTCATTTCCTTTTATGTGTTTCCTTTTTTGTGTGTGTACCCTAATATCAGAGATAACCTAGCTACATCAGATAAACTGAGAATTCTACTTCTTTCTGCTTCATTGAAGCAATGGAGAATATGCCACAAATTCATCAGGAAGAGCCCATTTGTCAACATTTCCAATCTTGTACATGGTTATTTACCTCTTCTTTACTTCCTGAGACTGCAAGTCCCTCCATCAGGGGAGACTGCAATTCAGCTTTAGATGCCTATCCTATCAATAACCGTGAACTAGATCAGTGATTCATTCCCAAATCGTGGCACAATAAAAATCTCCAGGAGACCTTTTAAAAGTCCCAATCCCTAGGTTAAATCCCTAAGGAAATCATTCAGAAGTGGTAGCAGCCAAGCAGCAGTATTTATTTTAAGATCCCCACAGTATTCCAACCTGCAACAAGCTCTGATGATCACTGAACTAGACCCAACTTTTTTTTTAAGTTTTGCAACTGTGTCAGGTTCAAAATCATTCACTTACCTGATCTACATCACATGCAAGTCGAAGTAGCACAGGAAAAGTTCGCTTGTAGAGCTGGTACATGGGTGGGAAACCCTGGCCACCTTCAGGCATCTGAGTAGCTTTTCCCAACATAAACATAACCATGCTGTGTAAAAGCTCACAAGCCGCAACCTAAAATAAGCCAGGAGTTTAACAGAGTTTAAGTTTCCAAGTTTACAAGGGAAGAATATTTGGAAATGTTACTCAATTTAGCCTTTTAAAAAAGAAAATCTTTCACAGTAGATATAAATTATTTAAATTTATATAAATATAAATCAACTGGAAGTAGCACTTCTTGTGTAAAATTAACACTCTGTGCACTTTAGTCTGTATCCAAGAGTAAGAACTGAAACAAAAGATTTAGACAAATTGGGACTAGTACATTTAAAGAAATATATTTCATTGCAGCCATTACTACAGAACTTTGCTTCATTTGTTAACACATTTTCAACCATCACTTTGGGTAAATATATTTTTAAAGCACCTTGGAAATTTACAAATGAATTTCATAAAAACTTGTGATTATCTGTTTTTCCCAGGCTAAGGAAATAACGATGCACAGATTGAAAATCACTTTTAAATGCCCTTTGTACCATATTTTCTATTATGAACAGTCTTATGGTATATTAATGTTTTGCCACATTATTACCTATTAGATATTTCCTTTTTATCAGTAACTGCTACTTCTAATAACTGAATCGTTGTTTAATTACCATATTATCGAAAATATAAAATTAATGATATTGGAATTGCTGAAATTTATTACCTATTCCCTAACAAATTCAGGTCTTAATAAGCATAGATCCTAAATCACATGTAATGAAAAATAAAAGTACTTTAGTTTGTCTGTCGCTAGCTGAAAGAGCTAGTTCTGTGACCCGAGGCAAGAACACATCCAGATAAATGACAGGTTTCATTTCTATAAATGGTACTGCAAAACTGAGTCTTTTTTCTCTGTCCCATGTCACACATTTCTTCATCACTTCATCTGAGGATGCAACTGTTAAAAAAAAGAAAATCAGGAAGAGCATGTTTTCATTCAAAATCTTTCTAATACCAATTGCTCTACAATTCATTAGTGAAAGCAGAGTGTTTTAAGTACATCATTTATTTTTCCTTTTTGTTTTACCTCAGGCATGTAAGTACAACATTAGAAATCATTGACACACTATTTCTAACTCCAATTTAAAGTAAAATTATTTTTAAACAAGTTTAACAGTCTAGAATGTTTGATTTCCATTTTCAATAAGAATTATTTTAGGTGTTATGTGGAAACATAATAAATGAACAATATTATTACTAAAAATCTCCCCTTTGCAAAACATATTTTCCCAACATAGGTTCTAACTTCCTAAATAGCCAAAAGTCATGAGTATATCTACTATGAAATTTAAAAACTAAAAATACAGATGATTTCTTACTAATCTAAAATGTTGATTCTAATAAAAAACACTAAAAATATCCAAATACTATAAAAATATCGTATTTAAAAAAGATGAACTTTGAATTTCTGACATGTCTAATATTTTAAAAAAGGTGTCAACTTAAAGATTCTGTTTCAAAATGGAAAATGTCCTTATTAACAAATCAGGCTAGAACATTTTCCCAACCAGTAGGGAATTATCCTGATTGCATGGGTATAGTCAAAGCATTCCATTAGGCAAAATACTATTTTTTGTAATCTTATTTGAAAATATATGAATATAAATATAAACATACAAATCACATATAAGAGCAAATAGCAGAATATACCCAAACAGAGGTAAATTTATTTTAAAGCAAAGTTTACCTGTTAGGAGATTTTTGTTTATTTGTCCTCCTAGAAAGCCAAGCACTTGTACTACTCTAATCTTTATTTCTTCTAAGGACTGTGCTTCATTCTGCAAATTTGAACAATGATAAACATGTGATGATAACAGAGATAAAATTAAGAGAATTATGAGAGGAAAAAATAAACTATTTTACGACACTGTTATTAATGTCTCTCAATGGCCCATTATATCCTACATACTATTGCTATTAATATTATTGCAAATTCATGGAAAGAAGCACTTATTTTCCTATTTTGCAGTCAGATATCCATGTCCAAAGCCAGCAGTTTCAAAGTTTTAGCAGGACCCTTTACACCCTTAAAAAATACTAAGGATCCCCAAAGAACTTTCATTTATAGTGGGTCATATTTATTAATATTTATCACATTAGAGATTAAAACCTTGACATTGTTTATTATTATTTTATTTAAAAATATTAAACCCATTACATTGTTAACAAAGGACATATTTTTAGGACAAGTACCTATATTTTTCAAATAAAATTTAAAACCCCCCAGGAAAGTGACACTGTTTCACATTTGTGCCTATCTCTTTACTGTCTGGCTCACTAGAAAACAAATATGGTGATGTTAGGGCCAAACATGGAAGAGGGGAGAGGGAGAATATTTTAATAGTCTTCTTAAATAACTGGGGTTATTCTTTGATACTACTCTAAAACTGAACAAGTGGTAAGGTCTGAAACCTTAGCAATGAATTTTTTATAGTGTGTTACATTAAGATCCACTGGTCTATGTTACACTTTGAGTAGATTTTTTTACCCATGCATGATTTGGTAACATAATGTATGAGTCATCTGAAAATACTGGTTTACTCCAGTGACGCAGATCTTCCAAATGTTGACACATTTCATTACATATGCAAAAAAAAATCACATTTGTTAATATCACCAATCTCTTCAGAAAAATCTTGTTAAGTACTGAGAAGCTGTCAAGCTCATGGTGATGGTTTCAAGTTTTCCAAAATTTAATTTTTGTTTAAAAGGCTTGAATTTTTTCACTGGAAACAAATAATCTCAAATGTTTTCACTGAAGTGACAGGCTTTTATTTTAGATAAAAATCTCTGCCAAATACTGAATAGCCACAGTTTGTCTTGTTAGTTGTTCTTTCAAGTAAAAACTTGAAGTGTTCATGAAATAAGTGGCTACTTGAGCTCACAGCCCAAAGCACCACAAAAGTGCTTTCCTGAAGACAACTGTCACACTGCATTATTCCGATGACTGCTTTATGCATACTTCCTGTTTCATCACACAGAACATTAAAAAGACATGAGTTCAAGGGTCAAGATTTAATAAAGTGCTCAGGAACCAACAGTGTTACCCATCATTACACCATAGTGCAAATGTCACTGAGTAAAAGTAGTTTTGGCCTTGTACCCTGGAACCCACAAAGGTCCTCACTTCAAGAACCACTCTCCTACAGAATAAGGGATTGTGTATCTGTAAAGAAATTTAATTTGCAAAGCTTGAGATATGCTCAAGTAATTTTATCTTGCCTTATTTATATGTGTTAAAATAATTTAAATATTTTGGACAGCTATTTCCAGTTCCATGCAGTCTCTCAATCAAAAGCTATCAAAGATAATGTAGTGGAAAGAATTTACCCTAGAGCTTGCATTATCAGTTCAAGACATTAAAAGTTTTTCAAATTTTCATTTTCATTTCATACCTAAATTTCATATTTTCTCCATACTGTTTTCTCTCTTTATTTTTTTCCTATTATATGCCACATCTAAAAAACCTGATCTCAAGAAATCATCACCAAAAAACCACAATAACTGACATGAATTAAACTGGATAAAATGATATATTTAAGATCTAATATGTAAATGAATCACTCTTACATACCCATAATATCAAGCATATTACTTCTTATTACCCACTAAATAGATCTGAAGGTGAAGAAAATATGAAAACAAGATCAAGACAATAAACCAAAGAGTTAGTATTTCTTATTCTTATGGCTAAAAATATATTAAAATTATTCTTATATGATAATTTACATGTAAGAATTAACATTTTAAACGAACATTTTTACTTTTCATAAGCATTAGAATCTATTCTCTGCCTTAAGGTAAAGAAAATACAAGGGATTTCTTACTGATGAAATGTTCTTTGTCTTTTTCAGATGCTTTAATATAACTTTATTAAATCCTTTCTGGGTAGCCCGAGAAAGTGCTGATACTTCCCAGTTGTTCTTGGTCTCATCTATCAATAGTAAACAAAATTAGTTGCAAATAACATTCACTCATTTTTTTGATGAATACTAGGTAGAACACATAATAGTGCCAAATAGATGCATTAAAATCCTAATTTTAATCATGGTTAAAATATTGTTTCTACAACAAAAAGAAATTATAGTGGTTGTCCTGGTTTAAATATCATTGTCTACTAAAAGAAACATGGTTTCTTGGAGAGAAGTGGCTAACTCCAGAGATTGGGCAGACCTGTATTTGTATGGGGAGCCTGAATCATTTTGTGGTTCCAGAAGTAAGGAGCTGCTTAAAGAAAAGCAGCCAGCCCCCATTCTTTGTATTGAAGCCAAATCTGGAACAATCTGAGCTTCAAAATTGATAATAACAATAAAAGATTATATTCACTGGAAAAATAAGAATCCACAAGTCCCTACTAATAAAAATAGGTGAGGAAAGTTACTTCTTACAGTAGAATGCCAATTAGTATACAGGAATAATAGAGTTGAAAAAATCACTATTTTGCCACCATCATAGCATTAATGAATATTAGGAAGAATAATCAGGGGACACTAAAACTATTATGGTGAAAACTCAATGAGGGGCAATGAGGAGCTATAAAGTATCTCCTTTATGAATTTCTTTTAAATGATCATAAACTTAAAAAAAATTTTAAAGTATGGTACAAAACTTCTTTCCTGAACCACTTAAGAGTAAGTAACCAACCTGATGTCCCACCACCCCTGAATATTTTAGTCCTATAATGACATTCTCCTCCATGACAGCCATGCCCCAACTATCCAAATCTGAATACTTATCTTGAGACATGACCCACAATTAATCCTCAGCTCCATCCATGTTCCGTCATTGATCCTAATAATGTCTTTAGTTCAGAGCCACATGTCATATTTAGTTGCCCTGTCTTATTAGTATCCTTTAAACTGAAACAGTTCTTCAGTCTTCCCTTGAATTTTATGATTTGAACACTTAAAAAATTATATGCCAGGAATGTTGTATAGATTTATCTAATGTTTTCTCATGATTTAGATTCAGATTATAAAAGCCAGTTTAACATTTTACTAGTTCCTTTATTACTACTGAGTTAAATAAAATCTTGGACACATGTGCACAATATATAAGTGCAGAGTTACAATTTTATAGCAATAAAGATATTTTTCACAAGTTCTGGAGATGCCCAGAGGATTGGCTGACAGAGCCATGTAAAGCTGATTTGCTGGAATACATCTCATGGATGGTTTAATCCCAGCATGTCTCTTCTTGGCTCCAAGAATGAATCCCAAATGATAATAGAAGCTTACTCCTGCTTTCTGTTTGTCTCATTCTCCTCTCTATAATGTTGTGCTTTCGGTTTGCTTATAAGCAATAAGATAGTCTCCATAACTAAGAATTTGTCTGCTTAACACTTGACCGTTTGTATATAGATATTAGAGATCTACTCACTGATGGGATAGAGATGAAGAGAGGATCTGTATTGTTCTTTATTTTTTATCCTTCTTTTTCTTTGAGCTCAAATCAGTTTAGAATTTCATACACTGGGAAAAACAGCTCTTTGATATCTGAACCGGTCAGTGTTTTGTCTCACTCGTGTGTACCTTGAGCTATGATTCAAACTGCAGAACTGAAGCGATATGCTCTGCATCTGCTGGTGTAAATATGTGCCTGAACTGACAAAAGGCCTTTAGTTCTCCCTAGTGCATAATATTCTCCTGTATTTGGAGGGAATTAATAGATTAGATTGTAAAGTCTCTTCAAAGAGCCCTGTTGTGCCTTATACGTAAAATGTAAAATGAATGTTCCTGTAATTCTGGGAAAATACTTTCAGCATTCACCATAATGCTTTAAATGTGCATACTTAAAAAAAGAAAAAACTTGGAAAAACTAATTCAGAAATATTTAGTTAACGACATTACATAATTAAGACACAACTTTGATAAATGAGACAAGTTCAATAATTTTAGTTTAAATTTAAAATGAGTATTCTTTTTTTTAAAGATTTTATTTATTTATTTGTTAGAGAGAGAGAGAGAGAGAGAGCGAGCACAGGCAGACAGAGAGGCAGGCAGAGGCAGAGGGAGAAGCAGGCTCCCTGCCAAGCAAGGAGCCCGATGTGGGACTCGATCCCAGGACGCTGGGATCATGACCTGAGCCGAAGGCAGCTGCTTAACCAACTGAGCCACCCAGGCGTCCCAAATGAGTATTCTTAAGATGGTGGGAGAGTAGAGGACCTTGTTTCATCTGGTCCCTCAAATTTAGCTGGATATCTATCAACCCATTCTGAACACCCACGAATTCAGCCTGAGATATAAGGAAATATACCTGGAACTCTACAAGCAGAAAAACAATTGCTTTTTGCAAGGTAAGAGGTGCGGAGTTGTGAATCTGCAGGGAAATACTGGAAGATAAACAGAAGGGGGAGGGAGCCTCCATAAGCTGGCTACTGGAAAATGATATAACACTGGAGTGCAAAACTGGAACCCTTAGAAATCTGCTCCAGTGAGAGACATCCCTTTCCTAAAGGGGCTCAGGGAATGAAAAGGACAGAATTCTGGGTGGGTCATTGTAGCTTCAGGATCCCAGAAGACACCGAAAGAACCAGGGTGCCTTAACTGATAGTCCAAGAAGTGGAGCTGGGAAATTGGTTATGGTCAGCAAGCCCAAGAAAGACTCTCATCTCTGGTCGCCATAAAATGCAAGCAGGGCCAGTAGGGAGATGGCTCTTTGACTGAGAACCTGAGAAGGACTAAAACATGCAGGCCGTTTATGATCCTGAGAGGGATGAAATGGCTGCGCCCATTGACTAAGCAACAGCTCGGAGGGTGACGGCGGCCCTGGATAGGACAGTAAGGCGGCACCCAACTGTGACCTGAGAGCAGCGGAGCAGGGTGTACGCACGAGCCCACAACCGCTCACAGTTGCAATGACACAAAGCACAGAGGCAATCTCGGTCCTTGGAACACTCCCTGGGAGAGTTGCGGTGGGGGCGAACTATGGGAGTCTACAGACTTTGGTGCACACTTAAGTGGAAATGATTTGACCCAGAGGGTTTATTAAAGAGGGAGGACCGCGATCTTGCTGCTCTGGGCTGGAGATCCAAGTATGGTCATTTTTGTTCTGGCCCTCTCAAGAGGCATGGAAAACTGCCAGGGAACAGAAGCCACAAAGACAACCAGCTTACATTGAGCCCATCCTCCTGATAAGGGATGGGGCAACACTGCCAGGCAAAGAAACCTAAGAATGAGCACAGCAGGCTCCTCCCGCAAGAAGACAGATTGGAAGTACAGGTGAATCACTAGCTTATGGATCCCACAAAACTGTAAAACTCTAGCGCCAGCGGAAAACAGTAAACTGAGCTCCAGGTGTTTCTTCATGACTTGTTTGTCCTTCAGTCAAAAATTCTTTTTCTTTTTTTTTTTAACCTTTTTGCTGTTTCAACTAAATTCTTGTTTTGCCAACTTAGGTTTTTAAGTCACTTTTTAACTTTTATTTTTTCACATCTACATATATATATGCTTCATTCTAGTCCTTCTTTTACTCTATTCAATTTTACATATATATGTGTGTGTATCTGTGTGTATATACATATATATATATAGTTTTGCTTTCTTTGCAATTTTGGGATGTAGTGTCTTTGAACACACAGACCGAATTTTAATCAGGAACAAGTGAATCACCTGCTTTGTCTACCCTGTGAGATTAGAGTTTCTCTTCCCCAACCTTTTTTTTTGAGATTTTATTTATTTATTCATGAGAGACAGAGAGAGACAGACAGAGCGAGGCAGAAGGAGATGCAGGCTCCCCCCTGAGGGACTAGACCCCAGGACTCTGGGGTCATGACCTGAGCCAAAGGCAGACGCTTAACCATCTGAACCATGCAAGTGCCCTTCCCCACCCTTTCTTATCATTTAGATTCATTTTGGTTTTGTTCTCTTTTCTGCCGTGGCATACAACTTTGGATTTTTTTCCTAGGGTGCATTTTGCTTGGGTTGTGGTTAATATTTTGGACTCTGTTCATTTACTCACTCATCCTTCCCTGGACAGAATGACTAGAAGGAGGAATTCACAACAAGGAAAAGAACCAGAGGCTGTTCTCTGCCACAGAGCTAATCAATATGAATAGTAGTAAGATGTCAGAGATGGAATTCAATATAGCAATAATAAAGTTAATAGCTAGGCTTGAAAAAAACATAAATGACAATACAGAATCTCGAAGGGTGGAAATGAGATCTAATCAGGCTGAACTTAAAAATGCTATGAATGAGATGCAATCTAAATTGGATGCTCTAATTGCTAGGGTCAATGAATCAGAAGAGAGGATAAGTGATCTAGAGCATAGACTGATGGAAAGGAAGAAAGGTGAGGAAAAGAGAGAAAGACAATTAATAGCCCATAAAGGCCTCTGAGAATTTAATGATGCCTTGAAACAAACCAATGTCAGAATTAGTGGTACCAAGAGGGCACTGAGAAAGAGAGGGCTAGAAGGAATATTTGAGCAAGGCATGGCTAAGAACTTCCCTAAACTGGGAAAGGAAACAAGCATTCACGTCCAAGAGGCAGAGAGGACCACTCCCAAAATCAATAAAAACAGATCAACACCCCAAAATATAATACTGAAGCTCCCAAATCACAGAGAAAAAGAAGCTACCCTGAGAGCAGCTAGGAAGAGGAGGTTCCTTATGTACAGAGAGAGGAACATTTGAGTGACTTCAGACCTAGCCACAGAAACCTGGCAAGTCAGAAAGGGCTGGCAAGATATATTCAGGGTACTAAATGAGAAGAACATGCAGCCAAGAATACTTTATCCAGCAAGGCTGTCATTCAGAACTGAAAGAGAGATAGAGAGTGTCCAGGACAGACAGAAACTGAAAAAACATGTGACCACCAAGGCAGCCCTATAAGAACTATTAAGGGGGATTCTGTAAGCAAAGAGAGAGCCCAAGAGTAACACAGACCAGAAAGTAACAGAGACAGTCTATAGAAACAGGGACTTTTTCTATAATAGGCAGGCAATACAAGGTTACTAAATTCATATCTTTCAATAGTTACTCTGAATGTAAATGGGCTAAATACTCTAAACAAAAGACACAGGGTGGGACGCCTGGGTGGCTCAGTTGGTTAAGCAGCTGCCTTCAGCTCAGGTCATGATCCCGGCCGTCCTGGGATCGAGTCCCACATTGGGCTCTTTGCTCAGCAAGGAGCCTGCTTCTCCCTCTGCCTCTGCCTGCCACTGTCTGCCTGTGCTCGCTCCCGCTCTCTCTCTGACAAATAAATAAAATCTTAAAAAAAAAGAAAAAGACACAGGGTATCAGATTGGATAAAAAATAAGAACCATGCATATGCTCTCTACAAGGGACCTAAAGTCACCTCCAAACTGAAAGTGAGGGGTTGGAGAAACATTTGCCACACTAATGGACCTTAAGAGACAGCTGGTGTAGCAATCCTTGTATTAAATAAACTAGATTTTTAACCAAAGACTATAGTAATACATATAGAGGGACACTAAATCATACTTAAAGGGCCTATCCAACAAGAAGATCTAACAATTATAAATATCTATGTCCCAATGTGGGAGCAGCCAATTATATTAATCAATTAATAACCAAAATAAACATACACATTGATAATAATACAGTAAGAGTGGGGGACTTCAATACCCCACTCATAGCAATGGACAGATCATCTAAACAGAAGAACAACAAAGAAACGAGGGCTTTGAATGACACTTTGGACCAGATGGACTTCGCAGATACATATAGAACATTCCATCCTAAATCAACAGAATGCTCTTCTTCTTCAGTGCCCATGGAACTTTCTCCAGAATAGATCACATACTGGATCACAAATCAGGTCTAATCTGATACCAAAAGACTGAGGTTACTCCATGCATATTTTCAGACCACAGTGCTTTGAAATTGGACCTCAATCACAAGAAGAAATTTAGAAGGAACTCAAAACACTTGGAGGTTAAAGAGCACCCTGCTAAAAGAATGAATGGGTCAACCAGGAAATTAAAGAGGAACTCAGATAATTCATTAAAACTAATGATAATGAAAACACATTGGTTTAAAACCTATAGGATACAGCAAAAGTAGTCCTAAGACAGAAATACATAGCCATCCAAGCTTCTCTCAAAAATTATAAAAACCCCCAAAACACAAGCTAACCCTATACTTAAAGGACCTGGAGAAAGAACAGCAACTAAAGCTTACACCGAGCAGGGGAAGATAAATAATAAATATTAAAGCAGAAATCAATGAAACAAACCATAAGAACAGTAAAACTGATCAATGAATGTAGAAGCTGGTTCTTTGAAAGAATTAATAAGATTAAAAAACCTCTGGTCAGACTTACCCGAAAGAAAGGAACCAAATTAATAAAATCATGAATGAAAGGGGAGAGGTCAACTAATACCAAGGAAACACAGGCAACTGTGTTAGAAATTACCAGCAATTATATGCAAACCAATTCAGCAATCTGGAAAAAATGGATCCATTCCTGGAAACTTAAAACTACCAAGACTGAAACACGAAGAAATAGACAATCTGAACAGACCAGTGACCAGTAAAGACATTGAAACAGTAATCAAAAACCTCCCAACAAACAAAAGTCCAGTGCCAGATGCTTCCCAGGGGAATTTTATCAAACATTTAAAGATCACCTAGTAAGTACTCTTCTGAAGCTGTTTCAAAAAAAGAAATGGAACGAAAACTTCCAAACTCATTCTGTGATTCCAGCATTACCCTGATCCCAAAACCAAAGACCCCATCAAAAAGGAGAATTACAGACCAATATCTCTGATGAACATGGATGCCAAAATACTCACCAAGATCCTAGCCAATAGAATCCAATGGTACCTTGAAAGGATTATTCATCATGACCAGCTGGGATTTATTCCTGGGTTGCAAGGGTACTTCAACATTTACAAGTTAATCAACATGAAAGAACACATTAATAAAAGAAAAGACAAGAACCATATAATCCTCAATTGATGCAGAGAAAGCATTCGACAAAATAGAGCATCCTTCCCTGATTAAAACTCTTCGAAGTAGGGACGCCTGGGTGGCTCAGTGGGTTAAGCCTCTGCCTTCGACTCAGGTCATGATCCCAGGGTCCTGGGATCGAGCCCCGCATCAGGCTCTCTACTCAGCAGGGAGCCTGCTTCCTCCTCTCTCTCTGCCTGCTTCTCTGCCTGCTTGTAATCTGTCTGTCAAATAAATAAATAAAAAATCTCTAAACAAAAACAAAACAACTCTTCGAAGTATATGGATAAAGGAACACACCTCCATATCCTAAAAGCCATCCATGCAAAGTCCAGAGTAAATATCACTCTCAATGGGGAAAAACTCAGAGCTTTTCCTTTAAGGTCAGAACATGGCAGGGATGTCCACTCTCAACACTGCTATTCACCATAGTACTAGAAGTCCTAATCTCAGCAATCCAACAACAAAAAGAAATAAAAGGCATCCAAATTGGCAAAGAAGTCAAACTCTCTCTCTTCACCAGTGACATGATACTTTATGTGGAAAACCCAAAAGATTTCACTCCAAAATTGCTTGAACTCATACAGCAATTCAGCAACATGGCAGGATACAAAAATCAATGCAGAGAAATCAGTTGCATTTCTATATACTAACAACCTGACTGAAGAAAGAGAAATTAAGGAATCAATTCCATTTACAAAAGCATCAAAAACCATAAGATACCTGGGAATAAACCTAACCAAAGAGGTAAAGGATCTGTACTTTAGAAACTACAGAACACCTATGAAAGAAATTGAGGAAGACACAAAGAGATAGAAAAACATTCCACCATGATCATGGACTGGAAGAATAAACACAGTTCAATGTCTGCCACCCAGAGCAATCTACACACTCAATGCAACCTCTGTCAAAATACCAAGAACATTTTCACAGAGCTGGAACATATAATCCTAAAATTTGTATGGAACCAGAAAAGATCTTGAATCACCAGGGGATTCTTGAGAAAGAAAACCAAAGCTGGGGGGCATAACAATGACTGCCTTCCAGCTATATTACAAAGCCGAGATCATTAAGACAGCATGGTATTGGCACAAAAACAGGCACATAGTTCAATGGAACAGAACAGAGAACCCAGAAATGGTCCCTCAACTCTATGGTCAACTAGTCTTCAACAAAGCAGGAAAGACTATACAATGGAAAGTCTCTTCAGTAAATGGTGCTGGGAAAATTGGACAGCCACACGCAGAAGAATGAAACCGAACCATTCTCTTACACCATACACAAAGTTAAACCCAAAATGGCTGAAAGACCTAAATGTGAGACAGAAATCCATCAAAATCCTCGAGGAGAACAAAGGCAGTAACCTCTTTGACCTCAACCACAGAAACTTCTTCCAAGACATGTCTCTAAAGCCAAGGGAAACAAAAGCAAAAATAAACTATCGGGACTTGATTAGGATAAAGAACTTCTCCATGACAAAAGATACAGTCAACAAAATGAAAGGCAACCTACGGAATGGGAGAAGATATTTGCAAATTATATAATAAAGAAATGGTAACCAAGATTTGTAAAGAACTTGTCAAACCCAACACGAAAATACCAAATAATACAGTCAAGAAATGGGCAGAAGACATGAACAGACACTTCTCTTAAAGACATACTAATGGCCAATAGACACATGAAAAAATGCTCCACACCATTCAGCATCAGGGAAATACAAATCAAAACCACAATGAGATACCACCTTAGACCAGTTAGAATGACTAAAATTAAGACAGGGAACAACAAATGTTGGTGAGGATGTGGAGAAAGCAGAACCCTCTTACACTGTTGGTGGGATTGCAAGCTGGTACAACCACTCTGGAAAAGAGTATGGAGGCTCCTCAAGAAGTTAAAAATAGAGCTATGCTATGACCCAGCAATTGCACTACTGGGTAATTACCCCCAAAGACACTTATGTAGTGAAAAGAAGGGACACCTGCACCCCAACGCTCACAGCAGTGATTTCCATAATAGCCGAAGTGTAAAAGGAATCAAGATGTCCTTCAACAAATGAATGGATAAAGATATGGTTCATACATACAATGGAATATTACTCAGCCATCAGAAAGGATGAATACGTACCATTTACAACCACGTGGATGGAACTGGAGGATATTAGGCTAAGTGAAATTAGTCAATCAGAAAAGACAACTGTCATATGCTCTCTTTGATTATGAGGAATTTGAGAGGCAGAGCAGAGGATTTTGGGGGTTAGGGAAGGAAAAAAAAATGAAACAAGTTGGGACCAAGGAGGGAGACAAACCATAAGAGACTCTTAATCTCAGGAAACAAACTGAGGGTTGCTGGGTGGGTGAGGGAGGGATAGGGTGGCTGTGGTATGGACATTGGGGAGGGTTATGTGCTACGGTGAGTACTGTGAATTGTGTAAGACTGATGATTCACAGACCTGTACCCCTGAAGCAAATATTATATGTTAATTTTTTAAAAGTTATGTGATTACCAAAAAAAAAAAAAAAAGAAAAGAAAAGAAAAAGAAAACAAATATAACTCAGCAGGACCTTGGGATGTTAATGAATGTATGTATGTTGCCACCTGGAGTTGTAGAAGGATGGATGTGGCTGCAGACAATGATGTCATGTGCTCACAAGCTCTGAGAGTCCCAAGAAAGTCTGAGTATGAAAAACAATTCTCAATTATTCACTCCAAGTTTTCTTGGTAAAAAATTTGTAATAAGTTACATTCAATGAGCTGTTAAAGCTACAGTAGCAGCAATACTGGAGAAATACAATTTGGGGGGACACCTGCATGGTTCAGTTGTTAAGCATCTGCCTTCAGCTCAGGTCATGACCCTAGCGTCCTGGGATAGAGCCCGTGTTGGGCTCCCTGCTCAGCAGAAAGCATGTTTCTCCCTCTCCCACTCCCCCTGCTTGTATTCCCTCTCTGGCTGGTTATCTGTCTAATAAATAAATAAATAAATAAAATATTAGGGGAAAAAATAGAATTTTGGGATTTTGGGTGTGGTCTGGTTCTCAAGTTAGGAGAGTAATTTTCTCACAAACTCAGGCTTTTTGGTGTGTGGACGGCTTTTCACAATTGGGACTTAGTAGGACTTCCACAGATCTTTGCTTATGTGAGTTAGAACCAGCAATAGTTACATTAAGAGTGAAAACCAATTTTTTTAGGACCTACTGACCTGAAGATCATGCTAACATGCATAACATCTAAGCTGTTAGCAGTGCTTAGTATTAGTTTGAGAAGACAGAACTGCTGTTTTAAGGTTGGACTTATGTTTGCTTTTGTTGTCCTTGCCTGAGGAGACAGAAGATAATACTGGGCGCCTGGGTGGCTCAGTGGGTTGGGGCCTCTGCCTTCAGCTCAGGTCATGATCTCAGGGTCCTGGGATCAAGTCCCACATCAGGCTCTCTGCTTGGCGGGGAGCCTGCTTCCTCCTCTCTCTCTCTGCCTGCCTCTCTGCCTACTTGTGATCTCTGTCTGCCAAACAGATAAATAAAATCTTAAAAAAATATATTAAAAAAAAAAAAGAAGATAATACTGCTTAACACTAACAGTTTACTTCCTACATTTTAGGCATTTTATGAATTCAGATGTTACATTTAGGTCTCTAATCCATTTTGAGATTATTTTTGTCTATGGTCCAGTCTCATTCTTTTACATGCAACTCTCTAGTTTTCTCAGCACCATTTGTTGAACAGACTGTTCTTTCCCCATTGTATATTCTTAACTCCTTAGTGTAGATTAATTGACCACACATGAGTGGATTTATTTCTGGGCTCTCCATTCTATTCCACTGATCTATGTGTGTGTTTGTGCCAGTAAAATAATTTTTGATTACTAAGCTTTGTAGTACCATTTGAAATCTGGGAGTGTGATATCTCCAGCTTTACCCTTCTTTCTCAAGATGGCTTTGGCTATGTAGGGTCTTCTGTGGTTAATACAAATTTTGGGATTATTTGTTCTATTCTGTGAAAAATGCTAGTGGTATTTTGACAGAGACTGCGCTGAATCTGTAAATTGATTTGAACAGTATAGACATTTTAACAGTATTAGTTCTTCTAAACCATGAGCAGGGTTTATCTTTCTATTTATTTGTACCATCTTCAATTTCTTCCATTAACATTATAATATTATAGTTTCAGAGTACAGGTCTTTCACCTCCTTGGTTATTCCTAGGT
>ML104768.1:0-36388 GCA_003697995.1 Taxidea taxus jeffersonii
TTTTTTTTTTTCAAGATTTTATTTATTTATTTGACAGAGAGAGATCACAAGCAGGCAGAGAGGCAGGCAGAGAGAGAGGAGGAAGCAGGCTCCCCAGCGAGCAGAGAGCCCGATGCAGGGCTCAATCCCAGGAACATGGGATCATGACCTGAGCCAAAGGCAGAGGCTTTAACCCACTGAGCCACCCAGGCGCCCCCATAAGACAATTTCTATATGATCTCCAAACAATATCTGCCCACCTGGGCTCATATACTCTGCCCTGACTCCTTGACAATGAATACACTGTTGAAAAACCCCTACTCAAGTACATCACTCAGGAAGTTCAATCCCCTACATCATTTTTTTCTCTCTTTTTTTAAATTGAAGTATAATTAACATGCACTGTTATATTAGTTTCAGGTATACAATATGCTGATTCAACAATTCCATACATTCCTCAGTGCTCACAATTAAGGGTCATCTTGATCCTCTTTACCAATTTTACCCATCCCCCTACCCATCTCCCCTCTGATAACCATCAGTTTGTTCACTATATTTAAGACTTTGTTTTTGTTTCTTTTTTCTTTGATAGTTCATTTGTTTCTTGAATTCCACATTTGAGTGAAATCACATGGCCGTTGTCTTTCTCTGACTTATTTCACTTAGGATTATACCCTCTAGATCCATCCACATTGCTGCAAATGTCAAGGTCTCATTCTTTTTTATGGTTGAGTAATATTTCAGTGTGTGTGTCCTTGTACCATGTCTTCTCTATCCATTCACCTATGGATGGATACTTGAGTTGCTTCCCTATCTTAGCTGTTGTAAATAATGCTGCAATAAAAATAAACATGCATATATCTTTTCGAACTAAGTGTCTCTTTTTCCTTTGGGCAAATACTCAGTATTAGAATTACTAGATTGTACGTAATTTGTCTTAAATTTTTTGAGGAACCGCCATACTGTTTTCCGCAGTGGCTGCACCAGCTTATGTTCCCATCAATAGTGCATGAAGGTTCCTTTTTCTCCACATCTTCACCAATACTTGCTATTTCTTATCTTACTGATTTTATCCATTCTGACAGGTGTAAGGTGACATCTCATTGTGGTTTTGATTTGCATTGCCTTGATGATTAGCAATGTTAAATACCTTTTCATGTGTCTGTTGGCCATCTGGATGTCTTTTTTGGAAAAATGTCTATTCAGATACTCTGCCTATTTTCATCAGATTTTGGTGGATTTTTTCAGTTTTGTTTTCGTTTTTTGGCATTGAGTTTCATAAGTTCTTCATCTACTTTGGATATATCAAAATATCAATAAATATCAACATCAAATATATCAATCGCAAATATCTTCTCCTATTTAGTGGGCTGCCCTTTTGTTTTGTTGATGGTTTCTTTCACTGCACAAAAGCCTTTTATTCTGTTAGAATCCCAATAGGTTATTTTTGCTTTTGTTTCCCTTGCCTGAGGAGACATCTTCTGCATGATTTTTAACTTCTCTCTAGCATCCAAATTACATATTACATAATTATGAATATTAATTATTTTCTCCTCTCTTTAAAAACCATCTTTTGACTTATTTTCTCCTCCCTTTTCTTTCACAATAAAACTCAAAAATGTAGTATATGTTCTCTTTAACTTTTCTCGTTTTTTCCTAAAGAGACTGTAGCCAGACTATCACTGACTCGATTTGCCCACAACTCCTTCAGAATCCCTCTGTTCAAGGTCACCAATGAAGCTACATGTTGTTAAATGTAATGATCAGTCATGGGTTCTCATCTTACTTGACCTTTCAACTACATTTCACAAGGAAAATCACTTCCTCCTTCCAGGAATACTTTCTGCACTCCCAGGCCACCATACTCCTGATTTTTCTCTCACTGTCCTTGCTGATCTTTTTCTGTCTGTTTTGTTGGTTCCTTCTCATCTCCCTAACCTTTAACTGGTTGTTTGACTTCTTTTTTTAATCTTCATTCATTCCTTGGTAAGCTCATCTAGTCTCTTAGCTTTAAATATCATCTCTATGCTGATAGCTCCTAACTACAGGCTACCCTTTTTTCTTGAGCACCTAGGAAGGATATTCTCAATACCCATTCAAGAATACTGCTTCAATTATTGTCCTCCTTTGTCCTACATCATGTGTTTTTGGTTTCCACTAGATCATTCCCATCACATTAGTGATGTTCTCTCTTACAATTTAAAATAAAAACAAAAAACCTTTGATCTCATTTCTCTTACCAACTACTTACTTATTTCTCTGCTATCTACAGAAAAACTTGAAATAGTCTATATTCACTGCCCCACTTTTGCCAGTCAATTCCTCGTACAGCCACTCCACTCAGGCTGTTGTCTCTGCCTCTTCACCAAAGCTGCTTATCAACATCACTTCGGATGACCCCTATGTACTCATATGGCTCAGTACTCAGTGTTCATTCTACTTGGCCTAATGGCAGCATGGACACAAGTTTTATGCCCTTTTCTTTGATACACCATCTTCTTGGCTTTTCATTTTGGCTTTCAGGTCAACACTCTTGGATTTTCTGGCCCATCTGCATTAGTTTTCTTTTGCTGGTTCCTCAGCTTGTCTCCATCCTCTTAGTGTTGGAGAGCTCCAGAATTCAGTGCTGGTCCTCTTCTCTCTGTCTTCCTAGATCATTCCAGCCAGACTCATTTTAAATATCATCTCAATGCCTACAATGCTCCCATTTATATCAGCAGTCCAGCCATCTTTCCTCAACTCCAGGCTCATCTATCCAGTTGCCTAATCTGTAGTCCCAATTGATTCACTAATAAGCATTTCCAACATAACACATCCAAAACTAAGCCCTTAATCATTCCACTCAAACTTACTTCTCTTATATCTCTACTCCCTTGCTCAGGCCAAAGTTTTGGGAGTCATTTCATTCCTTTCTCTTTCACACCCTACATCCACCCATTGGTAATCCTGTCAGCTCTACCTTCAAGCTACCTGAAGTCTGACCACTTCTCACTATCTCTACTGCCATCACTCTGCTCCAACCCACCACTATCTCCCATTATCTCCCCATGAATGATTATAAGGGTCACTGTTCTTCCTGACTCCACCCTTAGTCTTCTACAGTCTGGTCAGAGTGATCCTTTCTATTCTTAAGGCAGATATTATTACTGCTCTGCTTCAAACTGTCCATTGACTTCCCATCTTACTCTGAGTAAAAATCATGTTCTCCATGATGTAGAGGGCTCTATGATCACCCTGCCATCATCCTTCCAGTTTCGCCTACTATGTCTCTCTTCCTTGCCCCTGGCTAAAACCTGGCATATGCCTGTCTCAGGACCTTTAAACAAGGTGTTCCCTGCCTGGAATGTTCTTCCCCTGACATGTGCATACCCTACCCTTGTCACCTCCTTGTGACCTCTACTCATCAACTTCTCAGTGATGCCATTTTGGTCCCCACACCTATGCTCTTTGCATGTTTTTTTTTTCCTCCTTAGCATTTATTAGCATCTAACATACTATGTAATTAGTTAATTTATTTATGCATTATCATTTTCCTTTCAGCAACATGCAAGTTCCACAAGAGCAAGTTTTCATTTTGTTTGGTTCCGTGCTATATGTACAATGCTATATCTAGGTATGTAGATATGTACCCTACCTAGAACAGAGCCTTGCACATAGGAGATGCTCAATAATCAAATCACTTGATGAGTAAGAAAATGGCATCTCCAATTGTGATCTCTCCAATCAACATTCCTTTTGTCTCCAGAGTGATATAATTAGTAGAAGATAAATCTGTTTACCTTAATTTTCAGCTTAAAACCCTTCAATAGGTTTGCCGTGCCCATTACTTGGCAGCCTCTGTACATAAAGAACCCTTTCCACAGCCTGGCTTGGTAGGCACGAGGCAGGCCTGCCATGCTTACTCCCTCCTGGGCCCTATAACATCAGAGAAAACAGACTGTGCATATCCACAAACCGAGTGGTTGCAATGCAACTGAACACGTTGCTTTTTTATTTGGATAAATAAATTAGCTAATTACATAGTATGTTAGATGGTAAAACAAATTTTTTATGTTTATTATTAAATAAACAGACGAGGAAGCAAGATGTCACTGTTGGCGTTGTCTGAAATTATATCTGGAGCCCAGATGTTTGAACCAGATGACTAAACTTGCTAAAGGCAATTATGTGAGGTAATTATACCTGAGTTTCAGGGTTACATGACTGGGAATCTAAAATAGGTGATCTTGCATTCAGTGATTCTCATCTCTCAGCAACCTACCTTGGACAGGAAGAGCATCATCACCACCAACATAAGCTTATTTCTCGTTCCTTCAGGAACCACAAAGACTTGAGATATGCACTCACAGAACTTCCCTCATCCTGAAATCTCCCAGAGTACTCTGCTGAGAATGGGTCCTTTGGACTCATCACAGTAAATTGTACTTATTTCACGATTTCTATGTCCTCTGCAAGACTTTAATAATGGCATACAAGATTTCCACGATCTGACCAGTGTTCACTTGAATCCCTCAACAGTCCCAACACATACTTCACTTACTATTACTACCAAAGATCCATCCTCCCTGTCATAGGACCTTTATAAATTCCTAGAATGTCCTTCCCACTCATTCCAGGCAAAGGGCTCTACCCAAGAATCAACTTCTCTAGGAATCCTCTGCAAATCCACTCAAGCCAGCTAATTACTTCTCTTCTCTTTCCCTGTACTGTGTCCCAAATATATCTCCCTTCCCGTCTTCATTTTATTAATTGCAATTGCTGTTTTATCTCAATTCCATAGGGGCAGTAACCATGTCTAATGGATCTTTGATTTACCGATGCCTAACCTAGTACCTGGCAATTATGAGGCAATCCAATGTCTTCTTAATTTGACTTAATTATAATTAGAAAAGAGTGATCTGGTCAGTATGGCTAGCGTAAGGCTTTCTAAGTGCTAGGAGGGAAGGAGGAGTTGGAAAGAGGGAAAGAGAGCATAGAGAAAAAGAGATCCAAGTTATATTAAATTTTTTTTTCATATTTCACATTAAAAAAGGCAGTACTTTGCATTGGAAAGAATGTTACACTGTGTCAATTTTTTCTCTGCCCTCATGGGCAGAATGTAAAAAACTCTAAATTCTCAACAGTACTCAATTAAAGCTTAACTCCCCCCCCCAAAAAAGAGTATTACAATCAATCCCTATGTGTTGAGGCACCCTTAAACTTTAAAAGGCAGCCTAGTATAATGATTGATTGTAGTCAGGCAATGAGAGCTCATTACTGTACCATGACCGAATCTTTCTGTGAGCTAATCTGATAGAACATTTATATTCCAACTAATGCAAATTAGCAATAAAAACATTAAGATTCTCAAAAAAATAAACTGCTGCATGATAGTAAACAGAAATTTCACATAAGAAATATACATAGTTTTTTAAAAGAAATATACGTAGTTTTAAAGTATTAAAAATATTCAATCCCACCACCACCAGCAAAAAAATGCAAATTGAACCAGTTAGTCACTTAAAACCTGTTAGATTAGCAAGTTTTGTTCACATTATTACCACCTAATGCTAGTGGATATACTGTTGATTTGTATCAGGGATAGTTGGCATAAATCTTGTGAAAATTAATAATGGGAAACCTTCCTAAAATGGAGACAGGAGGTTTGGGAAGGGGTGCTCCCACACCCTGCCATGCTACCACCTTTTTTTTTAATCTATCTTTTTTTTAAGATTTTATTTATTTATTTATTTGACAGACAGAGATTACAAGTAGGCAGAGAGGCAGGCAGAGAGAGAGAAGGAGGGGAAGCAGACTCCCTGCTAAGCAGAGAGCCTGATATGGGGCTCGATCCCAGGACCCTGAGATCATGACCTGAGCCGAAGGCAGAGGCTTTAACCCACTGAGTCACCCAGGCGCCCCCATGCTACCACTCTTAAATGACAGCAGACCCAATTGGAAGAGATGGACTTGACCCTGCACATTGATGCTACTTTACTGTCCCAGCGAAGGCAGACACGCTTTCCTATCCCCCCACCCACTCAATGGCTCAGCCAATGAGAAGCCAGCACACTTGGAACCCAGTTTACTCCAGTGGACTCTGAGTTTCTAACAACCCTCCCAAATGACACCTTCCCTCCTTGTGAGAGTGTACCTTTGTTCTCCAGACTTCCTATGGTTTTGCCAAAGCTTGTTTGCCCCAGATGGCAATTCTCTTTTATTCCTGAATAAACCCATCTTTTGCTGGTAAAATAACTGGAAGCATCTATTTTTAAGGTTGACAACATACAGGAAAGCAATTTGAACCCATTGCTGATAACTTATCATTACGAAATTTTCCACCACTTCCTCTTTAAGGAGGTGGAGGAGCAGGTGGGTGGCCATGGTCTTGTGGCAGATGTAGAGATGCAGATCTTTGTGAAGACCCTGAGGGCAAGACCATCAACCTTGGGGCTGAGCACAGTGACACCACTGAGGATGCCAAAACCAAAATCCAAGACAAAGAGGGCATCCCACCTGACAAGCCTCATCTAATTCTTGCAGGCAAATAGCTGGAGGATGGCTGCACTCTCAGACTACAGTATCCAGAAAGAGTCTACCCTGCACTTGGTGCTTGGCCTGCAGGATGGCATTATTGAGCCTTCCCTCTGTCAGCTGGCCCAGAAATACAACTGCCACAAGACGATCTGCCTTAAGTGTTATGCTCACCTGCACTTTTGCACTGTCACACAAGAAGAAGTGCAGGCACACCAACTACCTGCACCCCAAGAAGAAGGTCAAATAAGGCTCCTTAACTGGTTCTTCTTTTACTGGGAGGGCAGCCTCCTGCCAAAGCCCCAAGGCCACAATACAGTTTCCTTTTCATAGACCAGAGAAGAAAGGAAGGAAGTGAAGGAGGGAGGTAAGGAAGGAAGGAGGGAGGGAGGGAGGGAGAGGAAGAGGAAGAGGGAGAGGAAGGGGAAGGGGAAGAAGGAGAGGAAGGGAGGAAGGAAGGAAGGAAAGATGGGAAAGGAGGGAGGGAGGGAAGGAGAGAGAGGAGAGGGAGCAAGGAAGGAAGAAAGTGAGAGAAGGAGGGAAAGGGGGAGGGGAAGAGGGAGGGAGAGAGGGATGGAAGGAAGGATAGAAGGGAAGGAAGGATAGGAGGAAAAAGAAAGGGAAAGGAAAGGGAAGAAATTTTCCCAAACAGAGTAGGATACTACAGATACATCACAGTATTTTTAGGTAATAAAAAATTAGAAGCTGGAAATGCCCAAAAAGCATGATTAAATGAAAAAGATTTACCCACACTTCAGAATATAGATATATAGCTATCCTAAAAATTTCACAATGACTCTTCATCATGGAAAAAATGCAATAACAGTAATAATGGTTAGTATTTATTATTTACTATGTGCTAGGTACTATGGTAAATATTTTTCTTTTCTTTTTTTTTTTAAGTAGGTTCCATACCCAGGATGGATCCCAATGCAGGGCTTGAACTCATGACCCTGAGATCAAGAACTGAGCTGAGATTAAGAGTCAGACATTTAACTGACTGGGCCACGCAGGCACCCCTATGGTAAGTATTTCATATGCATTGTGAGATAGGTACTAAATAGGGTTTCCAGATTTAGCATATAAAAATATAGGATGCCCTGTTCAATTTGAATTTCAAATAAATAACAGGCATCTAGTATACATCCATCCCATGCAATATTGCTCATCTAAAATTCAAATTGAACAGGGCATCCTATATTTTATCTGAATACCGGCAATCCATTTTACTGATGAGGAAACTAAGACACGGAGATCGCCTAGGGACATACAGCTCATGGGCAGTGACAAGATACTAAGCATATGAAAAAAGTAGAATGGAAACTTTTATGGCTGAGTAATTACAAATGGGTAAAACATATGCATGCCCAGGGATCACGGCTGACAGGAAAGAGTGACAGATGACAACACTGCCACCAAAGTCTCTGGAGCACTTGGTCTGGGCACCTTGCTACAGCAGCCTCCACTCCCATTTTACAGATGAATAAACTGAAGAATTAAATACTGTGCTCAAAGTCATAATGTGAGCAAGAGCAGGATCAGATTCTGACTCTAAAGCTCTTGCTTTATTCTACTTTGTCATCTGGATTTCCTGAGTGAGTTTTCATTTTTCCCCTTCAGATGTAGTTCCATCCATGTCGATATAAAAGTTTTTGTGTGGTAAAGTACATGCACAAGGACACGTGAATGTTTCAAGGAGATCTGCAAAACCTAGTCATTAAGGGTCTACTTTGGTTTAAAACCGTTTCTAGAACCCAATTAAACGTAGAAGAAAAAGTCACGATGTACATTGTGGCTTAATTTGTGATTTCATTTAGAAAGTAGAAACACATACTCCATACTTTTCCTTCTAAAAGTGAGATTGCAACTCCCACTTATGCTTCTTGCTACGTTCCTCCTCTTTCTCTATACATTTCAGCATGTGAACTTGTTAGTTCCTTCAAGTAACTCAGCCAAGAAAGGATTCTGAATTTTTGCAGGCCAATCATATAGGAGAGCACACATACATACATACAAACACAAAAGTGCCAATATGTTTCATAGTGACAGCAATGGCTACACTCTAGCCATAATAGGAAATTTTAAGTGATTTCCCTTAGGTACTGGCTTAATATTTCCTTAAGAGGTTAGCCCACATCAAAACGTTTGTGCTTTTGATTGTTTATTCTGAAAGAGGCAGCTGGCCACAGGGCTGCCTGCAATGCCTTTACCACAGTTTGCTTTTGTTTTTCCCTCTTGATAATTACCTCATGACTAAACCACTCACTGGTCCATGCAGAAGAGTCCCACAGAGATGAAAACACACTTGTTGAAATAAAATATTTATGAAGAAGCCCTAAAATGTCACTGAAGTAAATGCAAATTATCTTCACATATTGTGCATCCAATATGCCACTCGTTCCTTAGAAGACTATTTCCTGATTGCAATTAACATTAATTTTTAAAAATTAATCCCATTGTGCATAATCATCCCAATGTCTATTCATAAAAAACCTAGTGTTTTAAGGTTAACTCTCTTTTGACTATCTTTGAAAGTTTTAATAAGACTAATATTTAGTCTTGAGGATTATTTTGAAGATTTTTCCTTAGAAACTATATTTAATAATTATTTTATATGCATATCTTCTAATAAATGATTTCATTCTAATTCAATACTAGGTAACATTCATGAAAGTTCCACATTCTGGTCTTTTAATGAAATACTATCTGGACATGATTTTCTCAGTTAGTTCTTTTTCCCCCCCAAGTCGGGCGAACATATTGGATTCTCATTATATTTTTATAGGACATTCAAAATAAAAATTTGGAGTAATATTATCAAAAGAAAGTTAAGAATCGGTTGATGTGTATAGTAACTGACATGATTTTCTCAGTTCTTTTTTTTCCCCCCAACTCAGGTGAACATAATGGATTCTCATTATATTTTTATAGAACATTCAAAATAAAAATTTGGAGTAATACTATCAAAAGAAAGTTAAGAATCGGTCAATGTGTGTAGTAACTGAAAGGCCCCTGACTTTCAATATTACCTTTCCCAAGTTTTTAGGAAAGAGATATGAGCTGAGCTGAGAAGACTAGGTAGTTTCATCCTCTGCTAGATGGTCTTGACAGTTGTCCTCCACTTGGCTACACTTTAGAATCAACAGAGGAACTTAAAAAACATGCAGATACCTGGCCCCACCCCCAGAAATTCAGATTAAATTTGTCTAGAATAAAACTCAGTCATTGGTAGCTTTTCGTTTGTTTTACTTTTGCTTGTCAGAGCTCCCTAAATGTTTTTAATGTGCAACCCAGGTTGAAAACCATTTGTCTAGAAAAAACTTTCCTAAGAGGGTTAAAGTCCACTTGAAAAAAGGAGTCATTAATGATGAGCCATAAGGCTCTGCTTCATACCCAGACTAGAAAAATGAATAAAGGTCTTTAGAAATACAAAGCCAATGTAAACCTAGTGTCCTGAACAAAAAAAATGCATAACCTATAAACTAAGCTGAGTCTGCATAACTGCATAGAATTTAACCTACAGTTAGAGATTAAATCCTTTGTAGAAGAACAGAATAGACAAAGTGGGTATAAAGGGGACTCTTATGAAAAAATACCTAGGAAATTTTCATTGACAGTAACTCTCAGATTCTTAATAGATGTGATGTGTTTCCCTAAGAAGCTACTTTGACTTAGACTCAACCCTTTCTCAATGGAACCCACGGCCTTGCTGCTAGTTTTGCTCTGAGCTTCAATTTTCACTCATACATACAAATCTCTCTCAGCCACATTTCTCCAACTTGAACGTGCCCACAAATCACGTGAAGATCCTGTGAATACATAGGTTCATATGCAGTAGGTCAGGGTGAGGCCTGGGAGTCTGCATTTCTAATAGGCTCCCAGATGCTGCGGATGCTGTTGGCCTGCAGACAAACATTGGGAGCAGCGAGGTCCTGGAAGACATCGTGAGGATTAAATGAAATGACCTACATAAAACACTTGGCACAGATGTGGCTGGCATCCTACAGAAGAAAAGCCTTACCAAGGAAAATAATAAAACGTGGTGAAAACCTAAAGGTCACATGATCCAATCCTTCCTCCTTTTCCAGATGTGGAAATGGCAAGGTAAGAAAAGTTAAAATCTCTATCTCCTTAGAGCCAAAGGAAAAAAAAAACATTGTTTTTAACTGCAGAAGAGTGCAACCTAGGTCCACGAGTGGAAGTTAAACAGAGCTCTTCATTCCATAACAGGAAAAATCTAACAATAAATGCTGTCCTACAATCATTTGGCCCTCTTGAGGAGAGAGTGTGAAGTCTCCAGTTACAAAATGTGAGCACAGACCAGTTGCTGATGTGAACACATTCATGTTTCAGGTTACTGTTGAACTAAGAGACATCACACACTTAATATGTACAAAAGCATTTTTTTAAAAATTAAAATAGAAACCTCATCTCCTTCCCCACTCCCAACTCTGCTCTGAAGTCTTCCCTTCTGCAGTAAATGGAGTTAGTCAGGAGTCAAAGGGCACTGGAGTCTTCTTTATCTCTTCTTCTCTCGCCCCTCATATCCATTCCATCAACAAATCCTCGCTCTCACTGTTACCTTCAAATGTGTGCACAGCCCAGTTATTTCTCACCACTTTCATTAAGATAACGCTGGCCAAGTCGCTCTTCACTCTGTCTGGATCACTACAACAGCCTCCTGACAAGTTTCTCTGTCTTTGTCCTTGATCTTCAACAGCATTTTCTCAGCAAGCAGCCAGAGTACTGCCATTTCTCCACACCTTCCTTCTCCCTGGGAGTAAAACCCAAAGTCCTTCTACAGGTTGACAAGGCCCTGTGTGATCTCTCCCCTCCAGCCCTCAACCACATTTCTAGTCTAGTCATTCTCAATCTTTTTCTCTCCCCAGTCACCCTTAAACTCACTGTTCCTTGAATCACATCCAGGACGACCCAATCTCAGGACCTCTGTCCCTGCTCTTCCGACATGAAGGCTATACTCTGGGATTTGCAAGTGTATGCCCCACATTGCCAATACATGAAAAAACATAAAAACACTTTATGTTGGATTCTAACTGCTCTCTATGGAAAAAGAAAAAGTGCCCACACTCAGCTTAAAGATCAGCACTTTACTTTCCATAGTTGGTACAGATGAACGGCTGGGTGAGGCAATCCAGTTCCAATTGTGACTCAGCTTCACTTTTAAAAATTGCTCCTTCATCAAATCCTCTCTTAACACCAAGTCAGGGAAGACTAGGGGCTGTATTCCCACCTTGGAGCACTGTGACAACCTGGGCAGAGAATAACCCTTCCAGATGGCCCACTGGTCTATGCCCTAGGGTAGTCCACCTCTGAAAAAATGAACAAACATCCTAGATTCAGTGTCCTTCTGCTGCACAGGGAATTATGTCCATTTTCTTCTTTTAATACCAAAGTTCTGCAGCTGAGCTTGAGTAAACTGAACTACCACGGAGTTAGCCATGGACGGACAATGGACAGACAGCGCTGTACATGGCCTTCAGGTGAGTTCCTCCGCAGAAAAGGAAGTCATCTGCTTCCAGAGAGGAGTGTATGTGCCAGGGACCCATGTCCCAGGGCTGCGGTGTGGGCTTATGCTGGTTCACAAGAGCCAACAGCAAGGGCACCATGCATAGTGTTGTGCAATACAGCTACTCCAGCCATTCAGCTTTTAGGGCTTGAAATGAAAGCCACTCTTGGTTCGGACAATCAAACAGCATCAGAGAGATGGAGATAAAGGCATCTAATGTAGGAATTACTGAGGGCGAGAGGAAGGAGGGAAGTGAAGAGAGATTCTGGCCTGAGCTGAAGTGCCCTGAGAGAGAGGATGCACTTTGGCTGTGCGTATTGGCCTCAGTCCCTCTCACCCTGCACTCACAGTGCTCCCCCCTCCTCCCTCATGGGCAGGCTGCTTCCAACCCAAACCAAAGATCCAGATGGGCACCGGCTCCTGAAAAATCACTGTGCCCCAGTGAGGAAAGCAGGACAGTGCTTTCGGGAACTCAAACACTAGCAAAAGGCGGACTCTTAACTGTGGCTCTTTCTCAGCCAAGGGATCAGTCTTGTTTCTTGCGAGGAGTTTTTGTCTGTGACTCTTCCTCAGGGGCGGCCAGGTGCAAGGGTTCAGGAAAGCCCAGGAAATGGAATCCAGCCCATGTATGAAAAGAAGCAGAGGCATAAAATCGGCCAAAAAAGATGTGGAGTGTTAAACAGAAGACTCAGCAAGAGGCCTCATTCATCTTCTCTTTTAAAGCCAAAAGAAACTATTCCCTTATGTGGGATAACAATGGAAACTTATGGAGCAGTCACAGGCAAGGAAGTGGGACATTTCAACACTAGCATTTGCTTTGGGTGAAGCATACTAAATAATTTTCTTGTTCCTGCAGCTGCAGGAGAAAACTTTGCCCACTTAGGAATCATCCAGGACTCCCAGTTGATGAAATAAGGAGCTCTGATTCCTATGTGTGGTTTCTGCAGCACATCACAGCCAGCAATGAGCCACGAAAAGGCTGGGCATTGAACCTCCAGGGAGATCATTTGGGATCAACAGCTATTTCTTGACTTAATTCTGTACTTTGAAGTAACACATTAGGGATTATCCGATAAACCTAATTAATGTAACCACAGGCAATGGGGAACAATAATCTTTCTTTTTCAATAGAGAAACAGATTTCCAATAGGGAAAATCTGATATCAACTTTTAGCAGATGATTTCTCTTCACCCCACAGACCCATTTTGAATATGCTATCAAGGAAATGTTATTTAAGTCAGGCTCCACGTATATCTCTTTATAAATCAAACAATTCCCTAACTTATCCTTTGTATAAGTAGACTTTAAGTAACATATATATATAATATATAACGGATTGGCTTAAAATAGGCAAATTTGTCCTGGATAATGCAATAGCTCATTTCCAATATTTATACACAGGAATATCAGGGGCAAAGGCCATTTTCTCACCCCATCTTTAACACAGTATTTTCTTTTTAGGTTGAGAGAATATTCGAGAAAATGATTTCTCCAGGTAAAAAGAATCTCAAGTAAACATATGGAAGCAATGTGTCTTCCAGTAACCAGTAGTGGGTGAGATGTGGGAGACCCAGGGCCCTTAGGAAAAGCAAATGGCTCCACTAAAACTCCTTCTACCAACCTTAATTGGTCAAATGCCAAAATAAACGAACTTTCCAAAGTTAGGAGCTGTGCAACTTTAACTAGGGAGAACTGCAGGTGCCTGGCCGTGACCAGCCAGCCCATCGAGCCGGGTGTGTCCGGCCGCGGCAGCAGCTGATTAGAGCCGGGCGCCCAGGCCCAGGCCGCCTCCAAGCCAAACGACCCGCCGGGAACCAGTTCAGGCCCGGCTGCCCAGTACCCGGAGCTCCCGGTTGCCCGCCCAACGCCAGATACCGCCCCGCCCTGCCCTTCCCACCCCAGACCAAGGAAGGGAAATGGGCACTCCGAAGCGAAGGTGAGGAGCGCCCAGCGGGATTCAGCCGCAGCCGGGACCATCCCCAACTCCCAACTTCCTAGAGTTTCCTCCGGCCTCGTCCCCCTTCCCACCGCTGGTGAAGCGGCCGCGGCCTCCCCTCGCCCGGAGCGCAGAACCCGGGAAGTGGAGCGCAGACCCCTGAGCTCGGGAGCCGCCACCCCCTCCCCGAAGCCCCGGAGACCGGACGCAGGTGGCGGGCGTGGTCCCTCCAACCCTGCCCCAGCCCCCACCCCCAGGATTCGGCCTCCGCCGGGGTCCCCGCCCCGGTCCAGCATCAGGCCACGGCGCGCCGCTTCCTGATCCCCTCCTCTAGCTCGGCGGCCACCCCCCTCCTTGCCCCAGTCCGCGTCGCTCTTCTGCCTCAGGCCCCGGTGCGGCCCCCACTCCCAGCCCAGGGCCCTCTGGTCGCGCCCGGCAGCGGCGGCGACACTCACCTGGGTCGCGGAGCCGAGGTCTGGAGCGGTCCCGCAGGTGGTAGATGAAATCCTGGCAGCTGTCGTGCTCCAGGGCCCCACGGGCACAGAGCTCGGCCAGCAGCTGCAGCGCCTGGTGACAGAGCGCGTCCCTGGCCCCGGGCATCGCCCCCCCGCATCCTCGGACCGCGCCGGGCAGGCGGGCGCGGGAGACAACCCTCCGCCTGCCAGCTCAGAGCCGCCGCCTCCGGGCGGTCAGCGCTCGCCGTCAGAGAGCCGCCGAGGAACGGCCCGAGCCCCAGCCCCGGCTGGCCCGGCCTCCCACCGGTTGCATGCAGCTCTTCGGCAGCTGGTCGGTCGGGCTTTCTCTCTCTCCCGCCCGGCCGCTCCGTCCCTCCCCCGACACAGAGGGGAGGCGGCGCAGCACAGCCCCGCGCGTCTCTCTCCCGGCGCCCCGCCCGCCACACGCGGCCGCCGGGGGGGCGGGGCTGGGTCAGGGGCGCGCGCCGCGAGCCGGGATCCCGGTGGGCCCCGCTCCCCGGCGAGCGGCGGACGGGGGGCGCTCGCCGGCTCCTATAGGAGCGCGGGGTTCGGCTCCGGACCAGGCGCTCAGAGCGGCTGCGCCCAGGCTTGGAGAGTGGGAGCGAGGCGCACTCCGGGCATTCTCGCCAGCACGCCCCTCCGTTCTCAGGCAAACCAACACCCTCCACCACCGTTCCTCGCCGCCTGTGTTCAAAGGGCGCGTCGGGTGCGTGGCGCGAAAGGTACAGTTTGGACCACACCCGCCAGATCTGGAGAACCGAGAAAAAGCGCCGTATGGGCAAAAACCATGGGCCGAAGGGTGCTAGATCCCCAAATGCGGGTTCGGCGCCTAGATCTGCCAACAAAGGAAGGATTTCCCAAGGGCAGGACCTTTTCGACCATGGAGTTTTGGAGACGGTGGAGGCTTTTGCTCGTTAGAACTAAGGTCAAATAAATGGCTTCTGAAGAAGACGCCGGGACAAAGATCCTGGCTGGTTTTCTACAACTGATTCGAAATCCGGGGATTGCCAACGTGTCTCCCATATCCACCAAGTTAGAGTATCACAAAATCCGAGCTTTTTGGGAAGGAACTCTGGGCACCTCTCACACACCCACCTCTTCAGGATCTCATGCAATAAGCCCAGAAATAACTTCGAAGTACTGAACTCCTGGGCGGGGTGGGGACAGGAGAGGGTGCGTGGCACTATGCCACAGTCTTTTAGATATATAATCTCACTTAATTCCCTTGATAGCCCAGCAAGGTCTATATAACTTATCCTCATTTTAGTAATGAAAAACCTGAGACTCCGACAGGCATCACCTGCCCCAGTTCAGACTTGGGGAGGCAGGGTATTATGATAATAATAATAATAATGACAGTTATTATATATTATATCATAGATCAAGTAATATGAATGTATTATATATAATTATTATGTAATAATAATTATTATTACTAGCTTTAAGAAAAACTAGTGTCCAGTCCCTACACAAACGATTACTGTGGACTCTCTACAGCTGTCATTCAGCCATAGGTCGTGCTGTTGCTAGGGACACCTCACAGCAAATCATACTGTGCAGTATGGTATTTCAGGATCCACAGACTGTTCATCCAACAGACAAGCTTTGAAATCCTGCTGCAAATGATGCCGGGGCCTCAAGGATCTGGTATTAGAACAGTAGAAAAACTGCAGAGTTATAAAGATAACTCCGAGAGTGAAAAGAGCAGTAAACTCTCAGTCCTGGGAAAACTAGGAAGGTGAAGAAGCCAGCTGAAAGGAGCCCTTGGAGGAGGAAAAGCAGAAGCTGGTCCTTGAAAGGAGGGAAAAGACAGTGGAGGAGGAACCAGGGAGAGTGGGATGCTAGGGCTCCCACAGTCATGATGGGGACGAGGGTGTGTGTTCAAGCATGGAGAAATTTACCACTGATGTGACTACTTCAGAGAGGAACTGCAAACGGGAAGTCCAGTAAAGAAGGCAAGATATGATGAGGGCCTAGATCAGGCTAAAGAGGGCCTAGATCAGCCTAAATCAGCACTTAGCTGATTGTCAAGAACATCTAAATTTGAAAAATATTTCAAGTATTAACTGACAAGATTGCACCCAATGGAATGAGACAGAATGAAAGGCCTAGAAGTTTCACAAACTGACCTGGGTCATATGTGATGAGTAATGAAAAATGCTTAGAATTGGAAGCCTAGAGTTAGGAGAGAGGGGAGACTGGAAATCATCCATAGAAATATAGAAATTGATCTTAGGATTGTGAGACTGAGCCCTGCCTCTGGCTCTGCACTCAGCATAAAGTCTGCTTGAGATTCTCTCTCCCTCTCTCTCTCTCTGCCCCTCCAGCTTCATTTGCCAATTATTCCTCAATAAAGCTGGGAGGAAATATATATATTTTTTTAAATCTGTAAGTCTTTCATGCTGCTCTTAGACCATATCCTTACTCCTGGGTCCAAGACACAGATTCTGTTCTTGGGAAATAGTTCAGCATTCCTAATGGCAGAACTTCCTATTCTTTGGCCTTTTGTTTGATTCCATCCGTTGCCAGAACACTGCCTCTAACAAAGAAGTAAGATTCAACTGGCACTTGTTTTTCGTGAGCCTGTTCTACTCCCCAGTGATTACCGCTCCTATGGAATACTCCCAGACCTCCTGCTTAATTAATCCTGATAGGAATCATCCTCATACCTGGTTTAGAGCCTGCACTATGAATCACCTGGACCAGGAGACAGGAAGCGAGTTCATGTTCTGTGACAAGTATTCTCTCAACTTGGGCACCAATCTCCTCTTAAATCTTTGAGCCCTGTTTGGAGTGAATTTTTCCTGAGAGATGAAATTAAAGCAGATTTTGGGTCGGGCAGCCTGACTTTGCCCATGCGTCCGTTATCATTGCACCAACTGGCAGGTTGCTCTGGGATGTTCAAAAGCTTTACTCTTCCTTCTTGAGCTGTGCAATTCCTTGCCAGTTTTATGATTGCTGGTTACAAAATTATAACTCCAATTTCTTTGACTTTAAAGAAAGTAGAGATTTATTGGCTTCAGTATTTAAAAGATGCACCATAAAAGGAGTATATTAAAAGGAACAGAAGGCAATGTTCCAGGTCAGAGGGCCTGGCACTCCTCTGCTGTCTCTTTTTAGTAGACACTCATGGTTCTACATTTGTTCATCTTTTCTGAATGAGGACAGGGGAGAGAGCACAGGTCAGATTTCTGCTGACTGACAAAAAGCCACACCTAAGTCCCTTCTGCAACCAAGTAATTTTTGTATAATATTTTTTGTGTCCCTGGAGCTGCCTTTCAAAGTGGCTGATGTCCCTCACCCTGGATGAGTCTGAGAAACTGCTGGAGTCACTGTGGATGCTGGAAAGAGAAAAGAGGGTGATGAAATCCAAAACTGGCTAGACTGTGTCACAGTGGTTGTGAAATAGCCAACTAGCTAAAGAGGTGTCAGAAGAAAAGACTCCAAATAGCCAATACTTTTCCTTGCCTTCCACAATAAACTCCCTTTCATCTTCAGTGTTAAAAATAGGTTAACCTGCACTCAAGGGCCTGCTTATTAAGAAAAGGGGGCAATGTGCATATTTATGGGCAAGAATGTAAGCATTAAACATGTAAGGAAGAGTTTCAACAATCCCGTTCTTGATCTTTGGTAGCAATAAATGGCTTGAACAAAAATCTCCAGTTACACAAAGACACAGAGAGAAAAGGAAGGAGGAAGGAGAGAGGGAGGGAGGGAATCCATTTCATTTTTTCTCTAGCCTTATTCAGAAGACCATAAGAACGTACACTTTTCTCAGCCCTCACTCTATGCAAAGAACCAAGCTTCAGGTTGTCTGCTGAAAAGTTCAGTGTTAAATCACATTTAACCAACCAATCAATTAATCGTATGTCTACTGAGTGCTCACTAAATGCAAGGGGTTTTGGAGAGAACTTCTGGGTTGAATATTAAATTTCCATTTAAGCTTTCTTCTTGTATCTTTTATTTGTTATTTAAAACTTTAACCTCAGTGCTGCTTATACTTTGAGTTATCCCTATGGCAAATTTTCCTGTCTTCCTTTCCCTCCTCTAACCCACCTGCTCCTCGTTATCTTCTCTCTCATTTTGTTTCCATGAGTCCATCCTGTGAAGTTTTTGTCAGGAAGCATAGAATTTGGAATCCCAGAGATCTCCTTCAAAACTTTCTTATAATTATTACATTATTTTTACTATAGTTTTTCGAGCTCATGCTATGTACCAGACACACTAAAAAATATTCTAAGTATATTGCTCATATGATCTCCATAACAACCACAGGAGCAGGGCATTGTTATTAACTATCTCTGCTTTTCAAGTGAGGAGACATAAGTACAGAATTTAAGTAGCTGGCCCAAGGTCATAAAGCTAGTCAGTGGTCATGATGCACTGTGTGACTCCTGAGCCCTGCCTTGGACACTGTCCTCTTCCGCAGGTGGGTATGCTGGGTCCAGGTGAGAGCACAGGGGCCACGTCCTGAAGCTTAATGAACCCAAAGGCCAGAAGCAGAACTGGCATTGTGCTTGCTGGTAGATACGATCAGATCTATGCCTTGATTTTGTTTTCTGCAACTGAGGACAGGCAGGATCTGACCAATGTACATTTATGTCCTGTGGAGTCTTTCCCAACTGGCTTAAGTGTTCATTTACAGCTGACTTTCATTGAACAGTTGCTCCATGTCATATACTATATGCTGTGCTTCGTGTGCTTGGCTTAACTGAATCACAACCATTTGAAATAGTTGTTGTTATAGTCCTGACTTTAGAGATGGTAACCCCAGAACCCTGAGGTCTAAGTCACCTGCCTAAGGTCACACAGTTAGCAAAGGATGAAATGAACAGTCAAACCCATGGTGGGGAGACTCCAAAGACAAAAATCTAACTGTCACACAAGATACCTCTCTATGAATTTCTTATCCAAACTGCCTCACAGGAGTTTTCAAGTTTTATATATATTCTTGGAGACTCTTACGATCCCCTTGGACAATGGCAGGAAAGCCAAATCCACACTGTAAAGTGAATTACACGTAGCTTCCTAAAGAACTGATTAAATCCCAGGCGACTATATGATAAACTACAAGCAAAACTCTCTGATCTCCTATTATTCTGCTAGCCCACTCCCACCTGATTATAAAATTGATCCCATCGTAGTCTGAGTGTATGCCACTGGGTTTCCCCTGGTGTGCATTCTCTCATTACTTTTCTGCACTTCTGCCTTTCACATCAGCAATAGAATCACTCTTTTTCAGTCGCAGAGACCTCAACTTTTCCATCTGTAAAATATCAAAGTTCAGACTTTGCATCAAGAATTTCCACAAACCATTCAGCTCAGGTCATGCTCTCAAGGTCGGTGAGATCAAGCCCCACATCGGGCTTCACGCTCAGTCTGGAGTCGGCTTGAGATTCTCTCTCTCTTCTCTCTCCCTCAGCCCTTCCCCAGCAATCTCTCTCACAAATAAATAAATAAATCTTTAAGAGTTTCCACTAACCAGATGTAAGTTTTCTTCCTATTCAATAGGTGCAAATACTTTTTTTCTCCTCTACTGCACAAATACTTTTTTTCTACTCGTACACGGGCAGTACTTGTTTCTCTATCATCTCATTTCTCTCATTTTCATGTGGGTCTCTAAAATACATGTTGTGTGTGTGTGTGTGTGTGTGTGTGTTAAATAATCTCTGTTTTCTTGTTTGAAAAAGAACTCTTTTCAGGACTTGAGGAAGTAATAGATTCTGTTGCAGTACAAAACAGCCTCCCTAGATATATATGGATGTAGCAAATAGGCTATTTTTTTCCCCTTTTGAGCCATGTTATTCCCTATGGAAGAGTACGTATTTCTGAAAAAGGTTGGAATTCTTCAGGTTTGTCCAGGCACAACAGTAAGCTAGGGTGAGGGATATTTCATATTTCTTTTTATTTTTTAAGATTTTATTTATTTATTTGACAGAGAGAGATACAGCGAGAGAGAGAACACAAGCAGGAGGAGGGGGAGAGGGAGAAGCAGGCTTTCCACTATGCAAGGAGCCTGATGCGGGGTTTGATCCCAGAACCCTGGGATCATGTCCTGAGCCGAAGGCAGACCCCTAATGACTGAGCCACCCAGGTGCCCCTATTTCACATTTCTTAAAAGGTCCTTTGAGATCAGACATCTTCTGTGAGAGTGCAACGCATTGAAAGAAAAGGAAACTCATCAAGTTGAGATAATGAAGGTTTTGCACAAAATCTGAACTTTAATGAACTATGGATGGTTGCCTGGCTTTGAGGGTTTAATTAGAAGAAGAGGTATACCTTTTACATCATAACTTTAACTCCCATTGATTAAATTAAAAGCACATGCCTTAATTTTCTTTGAAATATAAAAAAAGGGGGTCATTATATATCTGTTGTCCTATTTGAAATAGTTCTATTTTAATCAACATAATGTTATTTGTGAACTACTTTAAGGATACTGACTCAATAAAATAACAAGAGGTAGTCTGGTTTATTTTTTGTTTTAAAGTGGCTTAGGATGTTAAAAGATATATTCAGCTTGTTTTGTGAGTGGGTTTTTTTTATTAGCCTTTTACCATGCCATTTTGGAGAGAAATATCTTGCATATATTATTTAAGAAAGAAAAAGTTGACAAGTTTTTTTAAGTGTTTTTTTCTCCCTCAATTACATTCCTATTTTCCTGATTTTCAGTAGTTTTTAGGCTCAATTGGGGGAGGGGGTGTGAAACTCACTTAAAGTGAATCTATTCAATGAAACTTCAAACACAGATGCAAGTTAAAATGCAAAATATGGCGTTAACTTTGAACACAGGCCTCCAGAGATAGAGTCTGGGATGAGGAGAGGAATTTGGGCTGGATAGGCCTGATACCCAGTATTCTCAAGACATAGCAGCTGCGTACCCTAAAGCGAGTTTCCTGAGAGACACAGAGCCCAAGATATAAGCCACAGCCTTTCACGACCTCATTTTTGAAGTGATATACAATCACTTCTGTCGTATTCTATTAGTTACACAAGTCAAACCCTGGTGCTGAGTGTGGGGGACCACACAAAGGCGTGAATCACAGCATGTGGGATCACTGGAGGCCATCTTGGAGGCTGGTCACCGCAGCAGGAAATTCTCCAAACACAGTAAGAGTGTGTAAAACGAGCTTGATGATCAGAAAACATGAAAAACGTTCATAAGTGCCGTGCTTTCCAATCTTTTCCACATTGTGGCAGACATGGAAAATGATGCTTTTATCCAGTAAACTCAGGTTAATGGATGAGTCTGACTGTAGACAGACCAACCCTGTGGCTTTGACCAGCTCCATCCTCTCCTGGTTACACTAGGGACTGAAGGAATCAGTATCTTTTACACCTATAACCTGTTTATGTGCTAAAACATTCTTCTCCCTTCTTCCAGTCTTGCCTCCTACAATCCTTCCTCCTCAGAGCAGCTATAGTGATCTTTTAATTCATTTTAATTCATGAATTAAATCACATCGATTCATTACTTAAACCTCAAATGGCTTCCAACTGCAGTGGAAGTTAAAAATCCAAACTCCTTTGTTTGATCTATAGTGTCTAGCAGAACTGAGCAGAATTGCCTCTACCCTTCTGATGTCATCTTGTACTAGTCTCCCCCTTGCTCAGTCTGATCCATTGTTCTCTTTCTGTCCCCAAATACAATCAGTTTGTTCTTAGTTCAGTGATGTTTTTCACTTACTCTTTCCTCTGTCTCAGGCATATGTCCTCAGCTGGCCCCTTCCTTTTCTTAACATTGTAGCTTAAACATCACCTTCTTCGAGAGGCCTTCCATGTTGATCCTTTTTAAATGCTTTATTTCACACTCATCTATTTCCTTATCACTTATCATTATCAGAAACTATCTTGCTAATGCTACCAAATCACAAATACTTATTGAACACCTACTATGCACCAGAAACTGTTGTAGATGCCAAGTATCTGTTTGCTTGTTTTTTCCCCGTTTCTATCCCTCATTACTCATGAGGTAGGGACGTTGTCTGTCATCGCTGAGAATCCAGCATCCAAGACAGGGTCTGACTCTTATAAAGGATCCAGTGCATATCCGTTCAATGAAAAAAGGTGGGTGATGACAGGAAGCACTCAAATCCAGATGGGCCAGGGTACTCATGACAGCATGGGTCAACAGCTTGGAATACATAAGAAAGAGTCAAAGAGTCACGCGAATCATGAAACCTGAATTCCAGGTGAGCAGACCGGATCTGGGTCCTATGTAGGACAGGGAGTAAGACTGTGGAGAACCAGAAGCAAGATGAGAGGAACTGGTTCATGGAATCAAAGTGAAGCTTCCCTCCATGGCCATCTCTTTCACTGTCAGTCTTGTCACTGCAGACCCAAGAGAGCAAAGTGCAATGACAGCTATTGAATAGTGTCTCCCCAAATTCATGCCCAGATGGAACCTCAAGAGTGTGACCTTATTTGGATCCAAGGTCTTTGCAGACATAATCAATGAAGGATCCAGAGGTGAAATCACACTGTATTTGGGGGGGGGGGACTCCTTCTAAGAAGAAAAGAGGACAAAGAGAAGATGACAGAGACTGAGATAGGAGTGAGGCCGCTACAGGCCAGGGAATGTCAAGGAATTGCCAGGAGTCACCAGAAGCTAGGAAAGGGGAAGGGAAGATTCTCCCTAGAGCCTCCTGGTGGAGTGTGGCCCTGTCAACACTTTGATTTTGAACTTCCTGCTTCCAAAATAGTGAGAGAATACATTTTTGTTGTCTTTCTGTCATTTCTGGTTACAGCAATGGGTTACAGAAGTCCTGGGAAAATAATACAACACCTGTGCTGTTTTATTATTATTATTTTTTTAGCATAAAGTGCATGTTGAGTAATTCAGCCAGGCAAATTTGTAGCCAACAACTTGCCCAGTGTTTGGCATGATGATTTTAAAAAATTCTTGCTGAAATAAATGTTCGATGACTGCGTGACCTGATATCATTTCAAAAAACCCTTAGGAGAAACATATCAAAACCTTTCAATGATTCTATGTGTGAATATAAAGAGTCTAAAACACCCTGAGGATCCTGACCTTTTTCTGCTGGCTGAAATAAAAATGCATTACCTTTGTCCATATAATCACATAAGATCTGAGGTCAAAACAGGTAAGAAAACAGAAAGGCTGGAAACATGGCTGTAATTTTTATGCCAAGTTTGAGGTATTCTACCTTGAATATGTGCCCAAGATTCAGTTCTTTACCACCTGTGCTGCTTTCTTGTGTAACAACTGCAGCCTTGCACCAACAGCAGAATTACCTAGACTATGTCAGATCACTTTAGGCTGATGAGCACTTTTTGGATAATTATGACTATGTCAGTCACTGTGAGCTTTGAAAATGTATAAGATCAGCTCTTACCTTGTGGGACCTCCCAATTCTGGAGAAGGAACAGTACCTAGTTAAAACACAGAACCACGGTGAAGTTGTTATATATATATATAAACAGTGCAGAGGGATGGAGAGAATAATTCTATCAGAGACAACTCTATCAGAGAGAATAATTCTATCAAGAAGCATTTGTCTAGGGGTGCCTGAGTGGCTCAATAGGTTAATGCCTCTGACTTTGGCTCAGGTCATGATCCCGGGGTCCTGGGATCGAGCCCCGCATCAGGCTCTCTGCTCAGCAGGGAGCCTGCTTCCCTTCCTCTCTCTCTGCCTGCCTCTCTGCCTACTTGTCTCTCTGTCTGTCAGATAAATAAATAAATAAAATCTTTTAAAAAAAGAAGCATTTCTCTAATATCTGGTTGTGAAGCCATAAGTAAATGATGTTCTGGTATGGTTGTGAAGCCATAAGTAAATGATGATCCCATTGCCAAAACGAACGTGTTTGACAAGACCAGGTCCTTTTAGGTACTGACAGTATAACCTTGACCTTGGATTATCTGTTTCATGTGTTTTGGTTTCATCTCCCCTGTTGGACTACATTGGGGTAGGAATCATGTCTCAGTCATCCCTCTGTCCCAGAGCTCAGGGCAGGGCCTGGCCGACAGGACCACACATTAAATGCATGTTAATTGGTTGAGGACTGACATTCATCTTTCTCTCCTATTCTAATATCTCAGAATCAGGTAGAATTTCTTATCCTAAATTGAAAGATTTCAAATAACTGAACTTATTTTTTTTAAGATTTTATCTATTTATTTGTCAGAGAGAGAGAGAATAAGCAGGGGGAGCAGCAGGCAGAGGGAGAAGCAGGCTCCCCGCTGAGCAAGGAGCCAGATATAGGACCGGACCCGGGACCCTGGGATCATGACCTGAGCAGAAGGCAGGCGCTTACCAACTGAACCACTCAGGCATCCCAAACTACTGAAGTTAAGACAAAAAATAAATGCCTGCAGGGAATTCCTCCTTGCCTGGTACTTGACTCTCGTGAATCCTTATAAAGGGCTTGAGAGAGGTTCTGTGAATCCATTTTACTTTGATAGTAATCTGTCAAAAACTCCCTTTTCTGAACCAGTGGAAGCTCCACACCCTCCAGGATCCTCTCTGATCAACACCCTAGAAAATGACCACCACGTATGTGCCCGTATTTGTGAATGTGTCTTGAGGTGTGAGTGTTTACAGGTGACTAGAGAGAGAGTGTGTGTGTGTGCGTGCACGTGTGTGTATACATGCATACACATATACATAAAACTTTAGAGTAAATGTGACATTTAGTAGCATGTGCATGCAAAATGTATGAGAGAGAGTAGGAGTGTGCACTTGTGTGTGCTGGTTCGTTCTGTGACAGAAAGGGAGTTCTCTATGCCCTGAAGAACTCCCTTGCCCCACTTCAAACCAGAAGCCTTCCTCCAAGTTAGCTGAGTTTAGCCCAAAGAAAAGGCTCTGGGGAGGTAGGGGCTCATGCCTCTTGTTAGTCTTTGGGCCTCTATTCCCTCTTCTTTGGAGGCAGGAGTCACTTCACTGTGAAGCTTTAGATAAAGATGACCATGGAAAAGCAGCCACTCTCCATGGCTTTTGGGTGTTTTTACAGTATTAAAAAATAGTAAGCGAGCAAGCTTGGCTTTCTCTACTGAATAGATAATGTTCTATCTGTTAGAAGAGCTGTTGTCTGGAAACTTCTTTTTTTCTACAGACATTTGTTTTCAGTTTATGACCTGCTCTGCTCCCAGAGGGGCAAGAGCATAAATCATCTAGTTTTCAAAAGAAAGAACCATAAAATAGAAAACAAAGGCCCCCAAAGCTGACTTTCCCTCCCCAATTTAAACCATTCTGTCTGAGTGAATATGTGCGAGTTTAGGCTCAATAGGGCTAATGTGTAAGCAGGTCCAAGTCTCGGCCTCCAGAGACTATCCCATGAGGTTAATATTAATCTGGGATTTTCAGGGGACACAAAACAGCCTTCTGTCACACCACTTATGCTGTTTCTGGGTCAGGATGACTCCTGAGGCAAAAGGAACTCTGTACTGGGCAAGCTTGAAGTTTCTCTTCCTGTCCACCAACACCCCTCCCTCCCTCATCATTTGCTGTTCTGTTACAAAACTGATGGCCAACAGAGAGCAGACCCATTTGTGGAGCTGTTGCTGTTCTAAGCACTTTCCAAGCATTGACTCATTGAATCCTCAAAATAATGCTATCAGATGGGTGCTATTATTATCTCCATCTTATAAGCAAGGAACATGAGGCCTGGATAGATTCAGTCCCTTGTCCAAGGTGACACAGCCAGTAAGTAGGAAAGCTGGAGTTCACACCCAGCCAGTCTGTCTGGAGACTGCTTTATGAACTGCAACCTCACACTCTCTGACTAACCAGGCCCCTGTTACAGCCAGCTTCCAGACATAGACTTACCATGTTAACATTAAATAAAATCACAATTTAAAATAGAACAGAACCTTGGCAACTATATTTAGATTTAGATTATTTAGATATTGATTGATTTTTAGGATGATAACAAGGCAAATATAAGGACGGGAAACACTGGGAATGTATTGTAACAACCTATGGCTAAAATAAAAAAATACACACTGATGAGAATAAGGAGGCTTTCTCTGCCTCTACTCTTGTATACTATGAACCTGATATCCCTGGATGCAGTGCTCCCCCATCTGCCTATATTATGCCCTTAGCTATGTTGAATCCTGGGAACTGAATTCCCTGAAAACATCCAGAAAGAGCTGTACTAATGAGGACACTGTTGTGTATGGCTGGAATGGGGAGAGGTCCAAGGAGAATGGTTCTCCGGCAATCTTTGGTAGGTGAATTCCCTGGACCTCTTGGATTCTCCTCATTCAAGACCCTCTCTACACACTGGCGATTGGCTTTACTTGGGATCTACTAGATTTCTGAACAGCATTCCTGCGTAACTTTCTGTATTTACAGGGTATGTCACTGGGAAGGAAGGGAAGACAAGTCAGGGTTGTCTTGCCAGGCCCCTCCTGAGCCTTTGAGTTGTCTGTTCTAAGGCAGATTTACATACAATCTTACAAATCAAGTGGAATCATGAAAGCAGAAGCTTTGGTATAATATCCTGTGGCATGCTGCTTTATACAAGGATGCATCCTTGAACATATCATTGAATTTCCTACACTCTGACTCTATTAAACATTTAATTCCATTCAGAATTCCAAATCAGAGTCCTCTCCCAAATTTATCAAATATATTTTAGATATAATCGATTATTTCTCCCACTGAATTAATTATCTGTTATTGCATAACAAATTACCCTAAAACTTAGGAACTTAAAGCAACAAACATTCATTTTCTAACCATCTCTGTAAGTCAGGAATCCAGATGCAACTTAACTGGCTCAAGGTTTCTTATGAGGTTGTAGTCAAGCTGCAGGTCATGGTTATGGTCTCATCTGAAGATCTGAAGGGGGGAAATCCCTTTCTAAGCTCATGCATGTGGTTGTGTGCGTGCTTCAATTCCTTGCAGGCTGTTGAACTGAGGGCCCGAGTTTCTTGCTAACTAGTGGCTAGAAACCTCTTTGGCATGTGGGCCTCTCCATTGGGCAGCTCACAATACGGCAGCTGGCTTTCCTCAGAGTGAGTGAGTAAGAGAATGCCTAAGCTGAAATCTGCAGTCTTTTTGTAATCTAGTCTTAAATGTGACATCCCATCACCTCTGCTGTGTTTTACTTGCTAGAAGTGAATCACTAAATCTAACCCATAATCAAGCGGAGGGATATCCACAAAGGTATGAATACTGAGAGGTGGGGATCACTGGGGTCCATCTTAGAGGCTACCCACCCGCCCCTTAAAGCAGGGTCATTCCAACTGGGAATTATTTATATTCAAGCCTTTGCAATCTGTACTTCCCAAATTCTCCATCTTTCAAGTCTTATTCTATTGTCCAAAAAAGATATTTCATGCAGCCATCCTAAAGCTGTACAAGTGCACCTACCTCTGCCACTGGTATTGCCCCTTGGATTTCCAGGGAGGGCTTAATACGTTCTGATGTTATGTTCCATCCCAAATCCCACTGCCTCATCACAGCCTGCTCCTGATAGGTTTTCTTTGTTTCTGGGTCTGCATAGACTCTTTTCCTCTTCCTTCATAACCACAAAGTACCACAAACATTAGATTATGTTAGAGAACAGATTTATACTGAAGGTTTAGAGACATTAGAATGTGATTCTAGTCTGTAAAGGAAGTACGCTCAAATTTGATAGCAGGCATCATTGTTCCTAGAAATATATTAGCCATTCTTCATTCTTACAATTCTCTCACTGGCTGGAATGCTCTGGGCTGACTTAGCCTCCTGACATGTTGCTGGGGCTACATACATCTCATACATCTCATACTTCTTCATAATCTTCTAGAGACCCAAAGTTTCCTCTTTGCTGTTTACTTTGGGACCCTTGTGCTAGGTTGGGACTGTCCTAATCCATTTCTGAGATCTTAGGAATATTGACTTTTGAATGGGAAGGGGTTGAAGAATTTGTCTCTCTTTGGGGGCAGCTTCATGGCTCCTATGTAAAATTTTCCACTTTCTACTCAAAGATCAGAGATATCTACATACTTAGGAACACTTAGAAAAGGCAGCCTTGGCAAACACACAAAAGTCCCCACTGTCTCTTTTTCCTAGGGCAGCAAGTGCTTACTCTTCTAATAATTACAAAATCAAGTAGAGGCATTCTAGCAGTAGGTCAAGAAATCTCTTTCAATGTGAATCTCTGTGTCCATCTATACAAAGAAGAATTTGGCAGCTTCTATTACTAAAATATTTTGGAAGTTCTGCTCTTCCAGGCACCTTGTTACGAGAATATGATCTCATTTTAGAAAAAAGAAACTATATACTCATGTAAATATATAGAAGCAAGCTTGGAAGAAAAACACAACCAACTCTTTGAGTAGTTATAGCTGAGGAATGAGGTTATTTTGGAGGAGTTCTATGAGAGTGGAATAGAAGGACAAAGTAGTGAGAGGGATTTTCACTTTATGTAGTACATGTGTCTATGTAGTCTTAAAGACTCAAATGTACTGTTTTTGTCACTGTATTTAAAATTCAAGAATAAAGTATCCTGGCATTACACAAAAAGAAAAGTTTATAGATGAAGAAACTAAGGCCAGCTTCATAATACCCTTCAGCAATGCTAAGTACCAGGAAATAATGGAACAATATATTACAATTTTGATGGGAAAAAAAGTGTATGAGAAGGATTGTTGTCTTCAGCTATTTTCCCATTCCTGTCAGCAACAGGAAGAAACATTCATATAGTCAAAAGTTCAGCAAGTATACCATGCTCATATTCATATGGGAAAAATAATTGTGCATAATATATGTACTTCTATATTTTATTCCAGATAAACATGTAAAGACTCAAAATAAAAAAAATCAAAGAGTGTGTAATTTGTAGTATAAAATGATTGAAGAAGAGGGATGCCCGGGTGGCTCAGTCCATTAAGCCGCTGCCTTCAGCTCAGGGTCCTGGGATCAAGTCCTCTATTGGGCTCCTTGCTCAGGGGGGAGCCTGCTTCTCTCTCTGCCTCTGCCTGCCACTCTTCCTGCCTGTGCTTTCTCTCTCTGACAAATAAATAAATAAGTAAAATGATTGAAGAAGAATGTAAAGATCAATAAAAGAGCAAATCATTAATTCAGGAAATATTAATTTAAATACCATTAAATACCATTGTGTGTCAGGAACACTTCTAAGATCTTACATGCATGATCAACAAATAAAACAGGTACTTCTGCTCTTCTGGAGCTTTCATTCTAATTACATAATATACTAGATGGTCCCCTTATTTATTTATTTATTTTAAAGGAGAGACGCCTGGCAAAAGGCATCTAGAGTATGGGGAAGGGGGTAGCCAGGTTGTAATTTCCATACTGACATTTTAGAGGTAGATGTAAACTGGAATAAGCCCATGAAAATAATATAGTACTATATTATAAGAATAATATGTTCAGAATAGTATGCAGAGTTTATTCTTAGAATACAAGTTTATTTAGGATCATGTGATGGCTCAGTTGGTTAAGCCTCTGCCTTCAGCTCAGATCACCAGTTGGTGATCTCAGGGTCCTGGGATCCAGCCCTTCATCTAGCCCCACATAGAGCCACCCATTGGGCTCCCTGCTCAAGGGGGAATCTGCTTCTCCCTCTGCCCTCTCCACTGCCTGTGCGCACTCGTTTTCTCTCTCTCAAAAAAATAAGTAAAATCTTAAAAAAAAAAAGAATACAAGCTAATTTATGGCTAGTAAATGTATTAATATTGCCCATCAGTAATAGGTTAGAGGAGAAAAGCAACTTGATCACTCCTGCAGATGTTCTAATATCATCCCATAAAAATTTGTATCTATTCCTGACAAAAGTCTTAGAAAATAATTAAGGGAGAAAATTCCCTTAACACTACAATGAACATAAAAATCTAGAGGCAACATTCTGAATGCTGAAACTACAGAAATACTTCCTTTAAAATTCAGGAACAACAACAAAAATCCTAATGCCATTACTATTTAACAATATTTTGTAAATTTGCAAAAGCAATGTAAGAGCTAAGGGGAAAATACAGTATCACTATTAAAGTAAGAGAAAAATATTTTATAAATTACTACTTTGTTGATTTAGAAGACTTGAGAAATTTTAACAAAAATTATTTGAACTAATTAGAGAAGATAGGAAGTTGTCCAGATGCAAACATATATATAAAATATTAAGGTGCTTCTTTTTACCAGTAATAATCTCATCAAAATTCTGATGGTGAAACTATTTTACTCTATGCTATCAAAGATAAATAAGCACATTTGCAAAAAACACTAATAAGAAATCTGTAAAGGGATGCCTGGTTGGCTCAGTCAGTTAAGTGTCTAACTCTGGATTTCTGGGTGGCTTCCTGTGTTAAGCGTCTGCCTTTGGCTCAGGTCATGATCCCAGGGTCCTGGGAAAGGATTCTGCCTCAAGCTCCTTGCTCAGTGGGGATCCTGTTTCTCCCGCTGCCTGCTGCTCCCCCCGGCTTGTGCTTGCTCTCTATTTCTCTTTCTCTCTCTCTCTGACAAATGAATAAATAAAATCTAAAAAAAAAAGTGTCTGACTATTGATTTCAGCTCAGGTCTTGATCTCAACATCGGGAGTTCAAGCCCCTCATTGGAAAGAAGGAAGGAAGGAAGGAAGGAAGGATAAATAATTTAGAGAATTGTGTGTCAAAGTAAGAAAACAGACAGAGATATAAATGGAGAAATACACCATGTTCCTGAATGGGAATACCAAATGTTATAAAGGTGATTATTTAATTCTTCTGAAATAATTGAAAGGCTTGATGTGATTCCAATAAAAATCTACTAGAAGAGTTTTCTGATTTTTACTTGACAAAGAGATAATATAGCTCATTTTTGAAGTATATAGTTTTGAGTAGTAAACAAGTTTCAAAAAGATGAAATAAAACAAGATGGAAAGAGTAATGAAGAGAGATTTGTCTTATGAGATAATAAAGCCTACAATAAACTTTCAGTTATCAAGATGCTCTATCTCCAGGGCAAGAATTGACAGTTTGATCAATGGAGCAATATAAAGATTCTAGAAACCAACACTCTTCTATGTAAGAATTTAAAATATAGTTAAATGCCCATCGTAAATCAGTATACAAAGGGAGAAGTATTCAGTAAATGATGCTGGAACAATTGGCTAGGTATTTGGTAAAAAACAAAGCTAGATTGAAATGACTTAGTATTGTCCTTAAAATTAAGACAAAATAAAACTAAACAAAAGTAAACCAAACTAAACTAGAATAAGCAATAAATGAGTATCTTATAGACTCCAGGAAGGGGAATATTTTCCAAGAATGAAAGTTACAGAAGAAATCACAAGGTGGAAAAACAGTAGATTTAGTTACTTAAAAAGCTAAAATGTGTTTCTTATAAAATACTGTAAAATAGGGGCTCCTGGGTGGCTCAGTGGGTTAAAGCCTCTGCTTTCTGCTCAGGTCATGATCCCAGGGTCCTGGGATTGAGCCCCACATCGGGCTCTCTGCTCAGCGGGAAGCCTATTTCCTCCTCTCTCTCTCTGCCTGCCTCTCTGCCTACTTGTGATCTCTGTCAAATAAATAAATAAAATCTTAAAAAAATACTGTAAAATAAAGTTAGAAGAGGGTGCCTGGGTGGCTCAGTTGGATGGGCGTCTGCCTTTGGCACAGGTGATGATCCCAGGGTGCTGGGACCAAGTCCCACATCAGGCTTCCTGCTCAGTGGGGATCCTGCTTCTCTCTCTCCCTCTGCTGCTTCTCCTGCTTTTTCTCTCTATCAAACAAATAAAATTAAATTTTTAAAAAATTTAAAAAGTAAAGTTAAAAATTTGACAACTTGGAAAATTACTTATAGACAAAGTCTTAGTCTTAAAATATTTTTAAAAATTTCTGTCAAATCAAGTGGAAAGGAAAGACCAAAGTGACAAAGGCAAGAAAGAAAAATCTCAGAAAAGACAAAACAAGTAATAAAATGGCACTAAATATATATCTACCAATAATTACTCTGAATGTAAATAGACTAAATGTTCCAATCAAAAGAGGGTGTTAGAATGGAAACAAAACAAGACCACCTGTATGTTGCCTAGAAGAGACCCATTTTAATCATAAAGCTACCTGCAGACTGAAAATGGGGGGGGGGCAGAGAAATATTTATCATGCAAATGAACATCAAGAGAAAGCTGGAATAGCAATACTTCTAACAGACAAACTAGCCTTTAAACCAAAGATTGTAAGAAGACATGAAGAAGGGCAAAATATCATAATAAAGGGGACAATCCAACAAGAAGACCTAACAATTATAAATATTTATGCAACCAACATGGGAGCATCCAAATATATAAAACATTTAGTAACAAACATCAAGGAACTCACTGATAATAAAACAATATTGGTAAGGGACTCTAATAGCCCACTCACATCAATGGGCAGACCATCTACACAGAAAAGCAACAAGGAAACAATGGCTTTGAATGGCATACTTGGAACAGATGGACTTAACAGATATATTCAGAACATTCCATCTTAAAACAGCAGAATACCCATAATTTTCAAGTGCACATGGGACATTCTTCAGAACAGATCACATACTAGGTTGCAAATCAGTCCTCGACAAGTACAAAACAATTGAGGTCATACCATGCATCTTTTCTGACCACAACACTAAAACTTGAAGTTAACCATGAGAAAAAAATCTGGAAAGACCACAAATACATGGAAGTGAAACAACATGCTACTAAACAATGAATAGGTCAACCAGGAAATCAAAGAAGAGATTAAAAAATACATGCAAACAAATGAAAATGAGAACACAATGGTCCAAAACCTTTGGGGTGCAGCCTAGGCAGTCCTAAGAGGGCAATATATAGCAATCTAGGCCTACCATAAGAAGCAAGAAAAACCTCAAATAAACAACCTAACCTTATACCTAAAGGAGCAGAAAATAAACAAACAAACAAACAAATAAAGCTTAAAGCCAGCAGAAGGAAAGAAATAATAAAGATCAGAGGAAAAATAAATGATATAGAAACTAAAATACCAATAGAGCAGATCGATGAATCCAGGAGCTGGTTCTTTGAGAAAAAAATCAATAAAATTGATAAATCTCTAGCCAGACTTGTCAAAAAGAAAAGAGAAAGAACCCAAATAAATAAAATCACAAATAAGAGAGGGGGAAATAACAACCAACACCACAGGAATGTAAACAATTATAAGAGAATATTATAAAAAATGAAATGCCACCAAATTAGACAACCTGGAAGAAATGGAAAAACTCCTAGAAACATAAACTACCAAGACTGAAAAAGGAAGAAGTAGAAAACTTGAAAAGACTGATAACCAGAAAAGAAATTGAATCACTAATCAAAAACCTCCCAAAAATCAAAAGTCCAGGGCCAGATGGCTTCATAGGTGAATACTACCAGACATTTAAAGAACAATTAATAACCTATTCTTCTCAAACTATTCCAAAAAATAGAAAAGGAAAAAAAAGTTCCAAATTCATTCTTTGAGGCCAGCATTACCCTGAGACCAAAACCAGATAAAGACTTCACTGTAAAAGAGAACTATAGGCCACTATCTCTGATGAACATGGATGCAAAAATTCTCAATAAAATACTAGCAAACCAAATCCAAGAGTACATTAAAATAATCATTCACCATGATCAAGTGGACTTTATTCCTGGGCTGCAAGGATAGTTCAACATTCGCAAATCAATCATTATGATACACCACATTAATAAAAGAAAGCATAAGAACCATATGATCCTTTCAATAGATGCAGAAAAATCATTTGACAAAGTACAAAATCCATTAATGATAATAATCCTCAACAAAGTAGGTTTAGAGGGAACATCCTCAAAATAATGAAGGACGTGGGGCGCCTGGGTGGCTCAGTGGGTTAAAGCCTCTGCCTTCGGCTCAGGGAATGATCCCAGAGTCCTGGGATCAAGCCCTGCATCGGGCTCTCTGCTCAGAGGGGAGCCTGCTTCCTCCTCTCTCTTTCTGCCTGCCTCTCTGCATACTTGTGATCTCTGTCTGTCAAATAAATACATAAAATCTTTAAAAAAATAATGAAGGACATATATGAGAAATCCATATATGAAAACCTCAGTGGGGGAAATCTGAGAACTTTTCCCCTAAGGTCAGGAACAGCACAGGGATGTCCACTCTCACTACTGTTATTTAACAGTACTGGAAGTCCTAGCCACAGCAATCAGACAACAAAAAGAAATAAAAGGCATCCAAATCAGCAAAGAAGAAGTCAAACTTTCAGGATTTGCAGATAACATGATACTCTACATAGAAAACGCAAGACCCCACCCCAAAATTGCTAGAACTAATAAATGAATTCAGGAAAGTTGCAGGATACAAACTAAATGTACAGAAATCTGTTGCATTTCTATACATTGATAATGAAGCAGCAGAAAGAGAAATCAAGGAATCAATTCCATGTGCAATTGTACCCAGAAGTGTAAGATACCTAGGAATAAACCTAATCAAAGAAGGTAAAAGATCTATACTTTGAAAACCATAAAACACTGATGAAAGAAATTAAAGATGACATAAAGAAATGGAAAAACATTCCATGCTCATGGATTGGAAGAACAAATATTGTTAAAATGCCCATACTACCCAAATATTCTACACATTTAATGCAATCCCTACCAAAATACCACCAACATTTCTCAAAGAACTAGAACTTAAAAACCTGAAATGTGTACAGAACCACAAAAGACCCTGAATAGCCAAAGCAATCTTGAAAAATAAAAGCAAAGCTAGAGGCATCACAATTCCAGACTTAAAAGTTACATTACAAAAAGACAGTATGGTATTGTCACAAAAACAGACACATAGATCAATAGAACAGAATAGGAAACCCAGAAATAAACCCACAACTATATGGCCAACTAATCTTTAACAAAACATGAAAGTGGAGTGGAGAAAAGTCTCTTCAACAAATGGTATTGGAAAACTGTACAGCAACATGCAGAAGAATGAAACTGGACCACTTTCTCACACCATACACAAAAATAAATTCAAAGTGGATGAAAGAACTAAATGTGAAACAGGAACCCCCCAAAATCCTAGAGGAGAACACAACCTCTCTGACATGGGCCAGAGCAATTTCTTACTAGATATGACTCCTGAGGCAAGGGAAAAAAAGCAAAAATGAACTACTGGGACTTCATCAAAATAAAAAGCTTTTGCACAACAAAGGAAACAATTATCAAAACTAAAAGGCAGGGGTGCCAGTTAAACATCTGCCTTCAACTCAGGTTATGATCTCAGGGTCCTGGGATTGAGACCCTGCCAGGCTCCCTGCTCAGGGGCGAATCTGTTTCTCTTCTCCTTCTGTCCCTCCCCACTGCTCATGATCTCTTTCTGTTGTGTGTTCTCTCTCTCTCAAATAAATAAATAAATTTTAAAATCTTAAAAAAAAACTAAATGGCAATCTACAGAATGGGAGATGATATTTGCAAATGACATATTTGATAAAGGGTTAGTATCTAAAATACATTAAGAGCTTATAAAACTAAACACACAAAAAACAAATAATCCAATTTTAAAATGGGCAGAAGACATGGATAAACTTCTTTTTTCAAAGAAGAAATGCAGATGGTCCACAGACATGTGGAAAGATTCTCAACATCACTCATTATCAGAGAAATACAAATCAAAACTACAATGACATATCACCCAACACCTGTCAGAATGGCTAAAATTAACACAGGAAACAACAGGTGATGGCAAGGATGTGGAGAAAGGGGAACCCTCTTACATTGTTGGTAAGAATGCAAACTGGTGTAGTCATTATGGAAAACAGTATGGAGATTCCTCAAAAAGTTAAAAATAGAACTATTCTACAATCCAACAATTGCACTACTAGGTATTTACTTAAAGAACACAAAAATACTAATTCGAAGGGATATTTGCTCCCCAATGTTTATAGCAGTATTATCTATAATAGCCAAACTATGGAAAGAACCCAAATGTCCATCAAGTGATGAATGGATAAAGAAGATGTGGTATGTGTGTACACACACACACACACACA
>ML104768.1:41388-74212 GCA_003697995.1 Taxidea taxus jeffersonii
AAGCTTTGGGAGCCAAAGGAGAGGTCATCTAATAAATTCTCACAAACATATGCTATTTGTGTTACATTTGTGCACGTGTAGAAGCTCAGATGGAACACAAAATGAGGGCAGGAAAAGAAGAGGCATGTGAAAATTGAGGAGCCAACAAGAATTCTATGGTGTGAATGAAGGTAAGGCATTGACCTACTAAAGGTTGGTTTGTTTCTGCTGCTGTAAAAGCATTGAAAAGGATGTGAGCTCTTGTATTTTTCTCATGTCTTCTCTCCTCTCCATTCTGACAAGTTTTGAAATGCTACTCTAAATCCCTCTCTTAGCTATTAATTCAATACTCCTGAAAGCACCATGAGAGAGGAACTACCATTCTCTCCAGTTTACAGATAAGAAAACTGAAGCACAGAACAGATAAGTAACTTACTGCTTAGTGACAAACCCGAATTCAAACAGAGATTGGGTCAAAACCTATATTCTACAAATACTGCCCAAAGGATTCATAATATCCTGGATATAGAAAGATCTCCCACAATTCAAGAAGAAAAAAACATAGAAAAATCATCACCATAATCACATTCATAGAAGAAAACTGGCAATAAACATGCAAAAAGATATTCAGCCTTATTTAGTATTTTGCAAAATAAAACCAAGTAAAACAACAACATTGTGCCATTTTTCTGTCATCAAATAGGCATATATTAAAAGGTCCTACAATGTCAATTATTTGCAAAGATTTGGGGGAAATGGAATTGTCATAAATTACGGGTAAGAATATGAATTGGCAAAACAACTTCAGAGAGCAATTGGTAGCAGCTATGTAAACCTGATGATCCAAACTAGAAAAAATTCTCACATGTACACACCACAAAACATAATGACAGCAATTAGTCTATTGTTTTTGATCTATTAAGTCTGACAACTTAAGTGTCTATTACAAAGGGAACAGAAATAGCGACTAGATAGCTCAGTCAGTGGAGCATCCAACTCTTGATTTCAGTTTGGCTCATGGTCTCGGGATTGTGGGATGGAGCCCCCTGTTGGACTCTGCGCTCTACAGGGAGTCTGCTTGGGATTCTCTCCCTCTTCTTCTGCCCCTACCCCTGTGTGCAAGTGTGCATGCATGCACTCTCTCTCAAATAAATAAATAAGTCTTTAAAAAACAAACAAAAAAGGGAACAGACAAAACTTGTTAGGTTGATAATCATGTTGTGAAATACCATATAGTGAATAAAAAATTTGAGCTCTATATAAATTACCTATGTCTGTAAGCAATTAACCACCATTAATTCTGGGTTGCAGGAGACTAGTATTTGTTATATTATTCTTCTTGTTTTGCCAAATCTTTAAAATTTCTTAGAAAACACACACATAACCTCCTAGGCAAGATATCCTAAGGATCTTTCCGACACTTAGAAAAAGATGATCTCTCTCCCTATCTCAAGGAAGGAAGCATAAATTCCATAAGATACTGTAACTCAGATCTCAGTTGTATTTCCCACTTTTTGTCACTTTCTTGACTTTGCAGAGGGAGATAATTAGGTTTTTTTTGAAAGACTTATGATTCTTTGATCCCCTCCCCACCTCCTCTCCATGGATTTGAAATGTTGGTTCCAGGGCTAAAGGGTATCCTTTTTAAAAAAATATTTTATTTATTTATTTGAAAGAGTGAGTGAGAGAGAGAGCACAGCAGGGGGAGGGGGAGAGGGAGAAGCAGACTCCCTGTTGAGCAGCGAGCCTGATGCAGGGCTCAATCCTAGGACCCCAGGATCATGATCTGAGATGAAGGCAGACACTTAACTGACTGAGCCACCCAGGTACCCCTCACTTTTGGTTTTAATCAGAATGCTTTAGATTATGTTAAAACCTTGGTATTAATCAGAATGCTGTGGATTGTGTGCTTTGATGTTATTTACAGATAAAAGAAGCTCAAATCAAACTGTCTTAAACCAAAACTAAAGCCCATTGGTTCATATATATGGAAATTCCAGGGGTTAAAGTTTCCTTCAGGCATGGCTAGACCCAGGAACTTAAATATTATATTCTTCATCTTCCTCTTCTTTCTCCTCTTTTTCATATTTCTCTTCTATTTTTCATTCTGCTCTTGTTGGCCTCATTTTCTCCTACTAGACATGGACTTTTTCTGCGCATTTAGGGGAGATGGCTGCCAGCAGCTCCAAGTTTACATCCTCTGAGTTTAGTAACTCCAGTGGGAAGGTAGATACTTTTTCTTCAGTCTCCATATATCAATCTCAAGAAAGGGTTTCTATATCATTGTTTGGGCCAAGTATCTTTCTCTTGGACCACTTACTGTTGCCATGATGTGTGGACACTATGACAATACTCTACCAGAACAAAATGGAATGGGAATGGAGCAGTTCCCTCAAGGGAAGAAGGGTGCTATTACCAGACAAAAAGGAAGAGATGCTGAGCAGCAACACTAATTGGTACCACAAGTCCACTGGAAATTCTTTCTACTTATCCCTAAATTTACATGGAACATCTTTCCATTAGCGCTTCTATGGAGAATTAAAATGGAACTTTAAAAGAAAAATGGCTTTCTAAGATACATGCACCCCTCTGTTTACTGAAGTATTATGTACAATAGCCAAATCATGGAAGCAGCCCAAGTGTCCATTGAGTGATGAATGGATAAAGAGGATGTGGTATATATATAAAACAGAATATTACTCAGCCATAAAAAAGAATGAAATCTTGTCATTTGCAATGATGTGAGTGGAGCTAGAGCGTATAATGCTAAGTGAAATAAATCAATCAGAGAAAGACAAATACCATACCATTTCACTCATATGTGGAATTTAAGAAACAAAGCAAATGAATGTGGGAGTGGGGCAAAGGGAGTAAAACCAAGAAATAGACTCTGAACTATAGAGAACACATGGATGGTTCCCAGAAGGGAGGTGGCTGAGGGGATAGGTGAAACAGGTGATGGGGATTAAGGAGTGTGGTTGTCGAGATCAGCATGAGGTAATGTATGGAAGTGCTGAATCACTATATTGTATACCTGAAACTAATATTATACTGTATGTTAACTAACTGGAATTAAAAAAAATTTTAAAAAGAAAAATGGCCTTCTCTGAATCATCATCCTTCTATGGATGCCAGCATGGTAGTGGCAGGATAAACATGATGGAGAATGGCAGTTCCAAAGCCCAGGTGATGGCCCCGGAGCAAAGTAAGTGACACCTAAGGCTTTTATGAAAATAGATGTGGGAAACTAGAGGATAATAGACAGATCTTCAGCATCAAGTAGCCTAGAAGTAGATATGAGACAAAATCCTTCTTCCCTTAAATAACACAGAGAAGGAAAAGTCTAGGATGTATATTAGTCAGGATTACACAGAGAAACAGAATCAATAGGATATATATATATTCTGTCATGCTTCTTTACAATGAAATACTTGTATGTATATGTATATATCCTATTGGTTCTGTTTCTCTGGATAACTCTGATAGAGTATAAGAATATGTTTATCATTGGATATTAGATTATGCAATTATGGAGGCTGAGAAGTCCCCATATCTTCAGTCAGCAAGCTAGAAACCCAGGAGAGCTAATGTGTAATTCCAGTCTGAGTCTGAAGGTCTGAGAACCTAGAGAACCAATAATATTAAGTTTTGCTCCGAAAGTCAACAGACTCAAGACCCAAGAACTAATGTTTCAGTCTGAGTCTGAAGGCTCAGACCGAAGTCTAAAGACAACCTCAGTAGCCAAGCTGGGTGAGTTCCTTCTTATGTGTCCATTTTATTCTTTTCAGGCCTTCAACTGATCAGATGAGGACCACCCACATTAGGAGAGCAATCTGCTCTGCTCAGTCTAACACTTCAAATGTTAATCTCATCCTGAAATACTCTCCCAGACACACCCAAAATAGCGTTTGACCAAATGTCTGGGCACAGCATGGCTTGCTCAAGTTAACACGTAAAGTTAACCATCATAGAAGGGGACAGGGAGATGTCTGACTTTATATGCTTCAGATTTTCAGGTAGTATATCTCTTCTCACCACTCTCTTCTCACTCCCTTCTGCTTCTTTGTTTGGCTCTTTATTCCCACCTTCATTCTTCTTACCTCTTGTGCCCTCTTCCTTTCCTTTCTCACATGCTTTTTACCACATTTTATGTTTTCTTATGGAAATTAAAGTCTTTTTTGGTAATAAAAAAAAGACAATTGCAGACTTTTCAGGAAAGACTGTTATCATTTTGATTCAGTTACTAAACATGAGAAAACTAACTCTCCCACAGTTGTGACATGATGAGAATTGTCCCTCCTGTTTCAAAGGATGTGATTAAAGATGCCTATGAGGAGAACAGAAAGATACATATAATGATATTAGGACATATTTAACATCATAAATATATCTCCTTAGAAAAATAAAACTCTGGAAAATCCATGGGAGGAGGCCACTTCCTTGAGCATCTTATCACAGAACTGATGGACACATGATCAAAAGACAACAAATGCCTTCTGAAGGCCTGAATGAGGAATGGAGGGTGTCTTGAGTGGTTAACCCATCTACTCTCACCAAGCCGGAGGACTTGGTAGGCTTTAGTACTGGTATTTATACTGTGTCTGGCTGGCCAATCACCCACTCATCCCCAAAGCTTAATTTTGCACTCAATCATATCGGCAGTCATCCCTCATTTCCTGGTGCAGATTTAGTTCCAGTGTCCACAGTGGGAAAGACCAATGCACACAGCTTTCTTCCTACTTTCTATCCGGGATGTATGCTATAGCCAGATCCTGACTTCATGCCTGCCTAGTCAAATGGAAGTATGAGTGTTTTTTCTTTCTCCCAGGGGAAACATCTGCCCTCCCTGAGTGTGGCCGTGCTGTGAAATGAGAGATTGTAGACTATCACTCCATAGCCTCTTCCCTAGTAGCTGATCACCAGGCAAAATGTCAGAGCAGCTGGTGCTCATCAATTCACCCTCTGTGATTTCAAATGCCAATTAGAACTGTGACCTCCTAATTGCCTCATTTCTATCCATTTTAAAGTAATTAATAAGTAATTGAGTAATGCGTTGATAATAGCCTCAACCACTTTCCCTATGATCAGCTCCTATATATAGTCTTCTTTACGACCTGTGGGGAGCACTGCACTCAGGTCTTGTCTTGTTAATAGCCCCCAAGCTGGCCCTGTAAAGCAATTATTTCTTTCCAGGGAAATTTGCTTTCATCCACCAAAGCAGTAAAACAAAACAAAACCAAAAAACCACCTAAAACCAAAAACCAACCAATAAACAAAAACACCCAAGAATAAAAAACAAAACAAAACAAATTCTACCTTTGAGCTGTGATTTGTCAGACAGCTTTTAAATTTTTTTCCCTTCTCTTGCATGTCCTGTCCCTTCCTTTCATCCAATTTATTCTCCCACTTAAACTCAGAGGGAGGTGTCAACATCCAGGAGTGATTTTTAATTGCAGCGAAGCCTTCTCGCATGACTGCTCCCAAGCACACAGTTCCTTCAGCAGTTGCAACATTCACTTGGATTCCCAGTTTTATTTCACCATAATTACAGCTTATATCAGCTGTGAGATGTGAAGGGACTTATTAACCTTCGGGTTTTGATTCAAGGGGAAGGATGACCACTGCAAAACCGTCAAGACCATCAGGAGAGCTACAAGCAGGAAGCACAGTCATTATTTGGTCTCCCAAAGAGATTGAAACTTGCTGGTCTTGCGATGACCCCCAGCAGCTGAGAGTCAGGGTGACCAAGTCGTTTAGAATGGGTCATGAAAGCACTGGAAGTCTCTATCAAAATATCACCAATCTTTAGTCTGAGGGGCTTGGGGGTTTGGAGATGGAAACTCTCATTCTAAAGATGCAGGATAAGAGTTCTTACTTTCTGAGTGTGGACATGAGATTACTAGAAAATAATTTACAGGGCTTGGGTGGAATAAGGTCTTTTCAAGCAAAAGTGCCCTTCTGTTAATTATTTCTTCTTTCCCCTGGATTCACAACAGCTCTTTCTCCACTGGTCTCTCTCATCTAGAATATTAATATAGTAAAGTACCTCCCTTAAACAAAAACCAAAACTGCTCTCCTCTACCCTTTCCTCTCTCTTCTAGGGACTATCCTATGTAGCAGACAGGCTTTCCATTTGCAATGCCTCACCTTCTTCAACAGGTCCAACCCAAAGCGCAGACAGCTCCACAGTATAAAAACAGTTTTCTCAAAAAGGTGGTTGGGTGAGTGTGGGGAAGAAATATATAAAGGGTGGACACAGATAGGCACAGCCACGGGACATACCCACCCTATCTCTAACCTCTGCTCCCAGATGGGAACTACTGCTTTAGAATTAAATCAGGTGAACTTCTCAGGGAACCTTTTGATCAGGCCTCTAAAAAATGAAATCAAAACTCTGTTCCTGCTGCTTAGATCCAAATCTGGAAGACATGAACATCAGATTATAACATATATAGTCACTCCCTTAGGTTGGGTTCCCAGGAACAATCTTTACCACAAGATTTGATGCAGGATGCTTACCAAAGACTGTCCTTGAGAACAATACCTGTAAACGAGTAGGACCAAACTGGATTTTGCTAAGAGAGGTTGAAGTGGTATGTGGTTGCACTGAGGTTTCAGCCAATCTCATAGGAGCTCTGAAACTGAGATGGCTCTTCACAGACATCCTGAATTGAGGGAGGAGTCTGGGCTCTGATATCCCTGCATCAACAAGTCATTGAATACAGACTTCCCCTGGGAGGAAGCATAACCTTGGACAAGGACAATTTCTGTGGAAAGACTCATCCATGAGCAGACAGCGCTCAACTTTCCTGACAACTGGAAAAATGAGTACCTCTCTCCTTGAAGATGGATCTAGATGATGGGCCTTACATGCAGCATATTTACCCTTCCCCCGCTCAAAGTCACCCTCCTCAAGCCCTTTCATGTATCCCAACCTTGCCCATCCCTTCTTATGTAGAAGAATGGTAGGCTTCTCGAAACACCAAGGTGACTTTGTTCATTCTCCACAATGCCTTCTGTGAGAGCAGGATTTGTTTTATCACTTCTCTCCCTAACAAGTGGGCTCTATTCACCTTCAACAACAAGCAACCACAACCATGCTTTTCTTCCCAAAGACTTTCTTCTAATCTCAAGTACTTCCTCTAAAATCTGTTCAAAAGGTGACTAATCAAAGTCAAATGCAATTCTAAGGAAAGGGACTGGAACTCTTCCATACCCTTTGTCTATCCTTCCCTTTAATTAAAGTTTCAATGACTTCCTAATTACCAAACCCAAAGGGCAATTTTTTAAAAAGATTTTATTTATTCATTTGACAGACAGAGATTCACAAGTAGGCAGAGAGGCAGGCAGAGAGAGAGGAAGGGAAGCAGGCTCCCTGCTGAGCAGAGAAGCCCGATGCAGTGCTCAGTCCCAGGACCCTGAGATCATGACCTGAGCCGAAGGCAGAGGCTTTAACCCACTGAGCCACCCAGGCACCCCTCAAAGGGCAATTTTTATTGTTCAATTCATTCGACGTCTCTAGAGTATGAGCTTACTCTACACTTTGAAACCACTTTATCTCCCTCCCCCATGTTTTTTTTGACCTCAGATTCTCTTCACATTCTGTTTACTTCTGGCTCTAATCTCTGAGATTCTAGACTCCTCTTTCTGCCTATCCTCGAAACACCAATATAGTATCTAGATCATACTAAAAACCCAGAAATTGTATTTACTGTTATAGTCTTTCTTTACACATCAACCATATGCTATTGATGTCCATATCTATAAATCTAGCTCATATGTCCTTAATGAGCAATTTTGCTAAATATGTGTGATGTGTGGTGTATATGTTAGATATATTTGGACATTTACATTCAAATATCTTAGACAAATCATATACAATATGTCCTCTTTTTCTCTAAACCTAATCCTCCTCCTACATACCCTGCCTCAAGAAATGTATCACCGAGCCATCCTAGGCTCTGGCTTCTCCTCAGTTCAAGTGTAATCAAACAACAAGTCTGTTTATTCTACTTGCTAAGTAGCTTTTGAATCTCTCCACGATTCTTCCCATTGTTATGGCCCTAGTAGAAGCCTCATAAATCCCCACGTAAACTTCTTTGAGAGCTTCCTAATGGGTTTCTTCCCTCCATTCTCCCCTCCTCCAATTCATTTTCCACACTGCTAAGAGAATGATATGCTTAAAACACATATCTAATCTTATTGCACCCTTCCTTAAAAACCTTCAACTTCTGATTGCCTTCTGGATAATGTCAAATTCTTTGTCATGGCATTAAAAGAAACCCCAGGATCTGGCGCTTGCCCAACTCCCTAGCTTTATCTCTTGCCACATTCCACTGCAGACACACCAGACCTTCTGTCATTTCCAGAATTTTTCATGCTCCTCATACCACCATGTCTTTCTTCTGCTAATTTGGATCCTCCTTTCCCACATATGGAGACTATTTTTCAGAAATGAGTTGTGTGTCCATAGCACTTTCATCTGACCACACTGTCCAAGGAGAAGAACTATAGGGGTTAGGACTGGTTGGTAAGTTTTACCTGAGCATTCTAGAGCCCATACAATTGGAGGGGTAGAGATAAATGGAGATAGTTCCTAGAGATGAAGAAGTGTACCTCCATCACTTCAAAATTAAAGTTAGGAAAAATAAAACATACAAGATATTTAGGATTCTGAGGAGATAGGAATCTAAATTCAATTTGTTTTTGAGGCAACCCATGGTAAAGGGAAAACACAGAAACATTATTATCATTGGAAAAAGAGGGAGACCATACCAACATACCTGCAATGTTAGGTTCATAAAACACATTCAAAGGATAAGTAGATTTAAAAGATAATCACATGCCCACTGCCTGGAATTAATCACTGCATGCAAGTGAAGTCTGGCTAGGTGGCAGCTCTCTGGGCTTACTGAAACTGTGGCTACTCTACTTTCGTGGATATAGATAAAGCCAAAATGAGCCCAAACTACTCACAGATGGCCTGCCTGGATTGAGGGTCCTTCGTGGGAGTCAGATTTCTGGCACCTCCATCCTTTATAGCCTCCCAAGGAATTAATATGGTGACTGGATGGAATTCCCACAGTCACCTATATGATCTGAGGGGGTCTTACAGTCATTTACCTCTTAGAAGAGATTTACCTGAGGTGAAGATCTATACATTACCTTGCATGAGAGGGCCTGCACACTTCCCATCTATGGCCTTCTAGGAAATAAATCCAACTACTGCTTCTCTAGGTCTACAGATGCCAGAATTACACAGGATTTGAAGGAATCTACCCTAGTGGGGGAGGTGAAGGCAAACCCTGTAGCTCTTCAAGGGGGAACAAAATCATGGAGAAAATAAACTACCACTTCAAAGTAGAGTATTAAACAGCATAATTAGGGCAAATAGGCCAACATTTTTCTTTTAAAGTTAATGTAGAAAATAGGAGAAGCCTTTAAAGAATTCTAAACCTTATTCTGTGTTTTCTTTTAAGATTTATTCTACTTATTTATTTGAGAGAAATAAGATGAGCAAGTGCTGGCAAGCAGGAGGAGGGGCAGAGAGAGAGAGAACCTCAAGCAGACCCCTGGCACACACTGATGGGGCTCAATCTCATGACCCTGAGATCATGACCTGAACTGAGACCAAGACTTAGATGCTTAACTGACTGAGCAACCCAGGTGCCCCAAATCCTATTCTCTGTTAATGAGGTATTAGATTGATAAAACCTAGCAGGCTGCCATACCAAAGAGCAACTTGACAATTAAAAAAAAGTGTTTTCCAATATAAACATTATATTTGCCAAAATAAAAAATTCAACAGAGGCAATGAACAGAAGAATGTATACTACCAAACACTGAATTAAAGAGTTTAATTACTGAAATGAACATTCTTCCCAGAATGAGGAGCAAGAGGATTAAAATAAATATTATGAGAAAACTCATAGAGGACAAATCCAGGTGCTGCAACCTGAATAATGAGAGAATTGAGAGGGCAGAAAAGAGCCAATGGGGAAGAAATGGCAATAGCTGAACTGGAAGAAAATTTCTCTGAGTTAAAAAACTGAATACTGGCCAAGATTATTGAAAAAATATCTATACTTAGACATATTCCAGTGATGTTTTTGGAATCAAAAGATAAAGTCCTGAAAGCTCCCACATAGAAAAGAGCAGTTACCTTTAAAAAAAATTAATCAGGTTGGCACCAGTATCTTCATATATAATACTGGATGTACAGTATCAATGAAACAATATCTGTGGATCTTTTTTTTTGAAAAGAGAGGGTGACTTTACATTACCATGTTCAACCGATTTTTGTTCATTTGTGATAGCAAGGAATTTTTAGACATGCAAGCACTTAGAAAGTATCACATTCATATTTCCTTTCTGAAAAAAAATTCATAAAAGTACTCTAGCCAAATGAAAATTGCATTAGCATAAAGATCTCAAGATGGTGAAAATTTAATATACAAGAAGAATACAGTAGCAATCAATGAAACTAGTGGTAATTCAATCCAAATAACAGTTGGTACTATGGTCCTGAGATATGTACGAATTGTTAAGAAAGATTTCTTGAAATAGAAAGGACATAATGTAAGAAAAAATGAATAACAATGTAGGAATAAATTCAAGAGTGCTGATCCTCAAGCTTAACTGCTACTTGTATCACTTTCTAGCTATTATAACTAAAAGAAAATTATTTAACCTCTTATGCCTTGGTTTCTTCCTCAGTATAATGAGCTTGATAATAGCATCTGCTTTGTAGGGATGTTGTGAAGAATAAATAAACTAGTAATCATATTAGCTTTGGCAAAGTATTTCCCCATATAGTAAAATTAGTAAATATAAAGGGCTTAGAAAAGCATTCAGCAGATAGTAAGTGCCTAATAAACATCATCTCTCATTGTCATCATCATCATCACCATCATCATCTCTATTGTTATTGTATCATTGAGAGGACAGAAACATGATTTTTATCTAACTATAAGCACCACTAGAAAAAAACATAAAGGTACAAAATGTTCATTAAGTTAAGGAAACCAGGGGCACCTGGGTGGCTCAGTGAGTTAAAGCCTCTGCCTTCGGCTCGGATCATGATCTCAGGATCCTGGGATCAAGCCCTGCATCAGGCTCTCTGCTCAGTGGGGAGCCTGTTTCTCCCTCTCTCTCTCTCTCTCTGCCTGCCTCTCTGCCTACTTGTGATCTCTGTCTGTCCATCGCTTCTTGGCCTTTTGGCTAAGATCAAGTGCGATCTCTGTCAAATAAATAAAATAAAATAAATTTAAAAAAAAATCTTTAAGTTAAGGAAGCCAGTAGAAGACTTGAAATATGTTACAGAAATCAATTGAAGGGAAGAGGAACAAACATTACTTGATCAATCCATCTTATTAACCAGGATGACAAATCCAGGAAAAGCGGCTTTTTTGAGATGATGATAAACCAAATTTTGGCCACACTGAATTTGAGATGATTCTTGGACAGTTAATTGACTATCTGGGACTGAAGACAGAAATCAGGACTAGAGATATATATTTCTGAAAATGAAATTCACAGATGAAGTTAAGGCATGAGAGGATTTCAAGAAGAATTAGGATAATGTGTGGCAGAGAAGCCTGATACAATATGTTTGGTGACAAGGAGATCTCTGGTAACTAGATGAGAACAAGCTTGATGACTACAGACTGAAGTGGGGACTGGTGCCCTGGCACATGGAGAATCAGAGGGCTAATTTTTTTTTAAGATTTTTTATTTATTTGACAGAGAGAGAGAGATCACAAGTGGACAGAGAGAGGGGGGGAAGCAGGCTCCCTACTGAGCAGGAAGCCTGATGCGGGGCTCGATCCCAGGACCCTGAGATCATGACCTGAGCTGAAGGCAGAGGCTTAACCCAGAGGCTTAACCCACTGAGCCACCCAAGTGCCCCCAGAGGGCTAAATTTAATACCACCACCTGGGAAATGCTATACTCAGGAAAGAGTATATTCATCTCTTTGCAGAGATGGAAACTTTCCCACATGAAATGGCATTCTAGGAATAGGACAGAGGCCATGGGACAAAGAGGCAATCATAACTTCACTCATCCAACAAATGTCTATTGAAGCCCCCTGTGCCAGATCCTGGGCCGGACTCTGGGGAAGCAGTGATGACTAGAACATACCTTCCTTCCCCCATGTGGAAGTAAGGGCCATAGACAGGAATAAATGAAGTCTTTCCTCAACCCACAAGAGGGAGAGGTTTCTCTCGATGTAAAACCAGCAAGATCAAGACTGAGCTATAGGGAGGCTCCCAGTTCTTCCTTTACCTTGCCAGAGAGAAATGTTCCTTTTTGTCAGCATTCAGTACATCCTGAATATAGGCTACACTGTGGGTACAGGAGATAAAGGGAAGATACATGATGTTGGATGTTAACTACATAACACTTGGTGTCCCAGAATCCTGTGCATCCCTTTGAGAGGGATTCCTTTCTACTTGGAACAGAGACTATCCACATATGATCCATTCTTAGAGAAGTGAACAGCAAGAAAGGTCTCTCTTTCAAGCCTCCCTACAAACTGTAGGTTGCTTATGCAGGAGAAAATCTGGGCATTTACTATGGACACTTCTTGCCCTCCCTTCACCCCAGCCACCTTAAGTCCGTCTTGGGAAGGAGACTGGGTCAGGGAATACATTTTCTTGCAATTCTTGTGAATACTCTGCCATGCATTCCAACTTCATCATTGTCAGTTGTGTGAGGATGGCAGTTTCCTGTCTGTGTAAGCTCTTCTCCTCCTCACAAAAGTGCCCTGCGCTCCCTTTTGCAAGGGTAGCATGAGGACCATTTCTCATCAATTGCCTTGATTGAGTCATGGAAGACTGGGAACTCAGAATTCCATGTACAAATTCTGAAGATCTACTATATTATAGGACTAGGAACTGGAGAAAGTTAATCTCTACTAAAAAATGTATGGGGGAGGCACCAAAATCAAAGCCATGCATAAAGCCCAGGTGGGAATGCAAACCCTGAAGAGAAGCAGTGGCTCTGTCCTAATTTATTGAAATCAAATGGAACTAGGATTGGATATTAAATTTGGGGTCTGTGTTCAAGAAACAGAAATCAGGGTTGAAAAAATCAAGAGCACATGCACAAAAGTGTTGGTGATTGCCTTTAAGAAACCGCTTAGAGTTTATGTGGGTAAGATTTGCAGAGTTTCTGAGATCTATTGAAATTGCATGTGACTTCCATGGGCACGAAGCAATTTTCTTGGGAGGATTAAGTCAGAAGAAATCTGTGTGGGTTGTAGAAAAAATGAGGACATAAATTTTCATTAGCTCCAATAAGCATCCCTTAGATTCAGTCTGCTCTGGTTTCCTGGAGAATTATTACTATTGGAGGCTTGATATTCCATTGAATTATACATTATAGTCAACTTACCCATTCCCTTATTGTTGAAAATGTTTACCATTTCCATTTTTCCCTCATATAATACTGTGATTTACATCTTCATACATGCATTTGTGTTTCTATTAAACTATTTTACTATATCCTTAGGATAGATGTAGTTGCAGAATTTTAAAACGGAATTTAATCTGATAAGATGAATATCTTAGAAAAATAGTTCTTATAGGGCACTGGGGTGGCTCAGACGGTTAAGTGTTCTACTCTTGATTTTGGTTCAGGTCATGATCTCAGAGTTGTGAGATGGAGACTTGCATTGGACTCTGCGCTTAGCAGGGAGTCTCCTTGAGATGCTTTCTCTCCCTCTGCCCCTCCCCTTGCTCGTGCACTCTCTCTCTCTCTCATATAAATAAATAAATCTTAGAAAAATAGTTCTGATGAAAAGGGAAAAGAATTAGACATAGGGGAACAAGATAGGAGACTGTTAGCAATAATTGAGGTAAAAATAGTAATTACTACACTAAGGAATTGGCGGGGCAATGACTATTTAAAAGAAGAACTGATAGAACTGGATGTCTGAACAGAAACAGTAGGAAGAGAGAGGAGGGACTCAGGTATTTCCTTGGTTTTGAGGAGGTGAATGAGCTGAGTTTAAGGTGTCTGTGAGACTTCTTTTTTTTTTTTTTAAGATTTTATTTATTTATTTGACAGACAGAGATCACAAGTAGGCAGAGAGGCAGGCAGAGAGAGAGGAAGGGAAGCAGGCCCCCTGCCAAGCAGAGAGCCTGATGCGGGGCTCGGTCCCAGGACTCTGGGATCATGACCTGAGCCAAAGGCAGAGGCTTTAATCCACTGAGCCACCCAGGCGCCCCAAGGTGTCTGTGAGACTTGAGGGAGATTTCAAATGTTTGTTTGGGCTATACAGCTCTAGAGCACAGAATATTTACCAAGTGGAAGAGAGAGCTGTTATTTGTATGCATACAGGTGATAGTTGAAACTGAAATTGCATATGATTACCCAGAAACATCATGCATAGAAAAGGGGCCAAGAAAGGTCAGATTCTCAGGACACATCAAAATAATATGGGAGGGCAGAGGAAAAAAACCTTTTGTTCTTTCAAAATAGAAGTCAATGATCTAGAAGAACCAAAATATTGTGAAATATTATGAAACCAAGTGGGAGAGTTTCAAAAACACAATAATTGTGTTTTCTAAAAAGGAAATACACTAAAGAAAAGTCCTATAGGATAAAAATTAGAAAACAACTGGTATTAAAGTCTCTTCTGTCTCCTAGATTCCTTCAGTAGCTCCTATTCCAAATTGGATAGAATTAGATTCTCAATGAATTACTGAAAAATGAAATGCATACTTATAATTGATGCTTATCCTATGTCTCAAATTCCCCAAATTATATATAATAAATTTAGTTTTGGTAATCATTTTATTAATTTATTTTACATATTTACACCATACAACACATGCTTATTTGTTTAACAACTCATGTATAAACTTAATCTTTGTTAACTAGGATTCCTTTTGGTCCTTTACTGTAACCACTAAAATACTTTAAATATTTATTTAAAATATCAAATATTTACAGGATTTACTCAATTTAATCTAAGATATAATTTGGAGAGCCTAATAGACACTCAATAAATGTTATTGAGTAAGTAAATTAGTGAATCGATGAGCTTAAAGTCCTAGTCCACAGAGACTAAATATTTTGTCTTCCTTCTTTTAAAGATATAATGTTATACTACATAGCCTTCAAGACTTATAGCTGGAGGCAATGTGCTATGATTTAATGAGGCAATAAACATTGATAATTAATCACTTACTATGTGATAGTCATTGGGCACAAGCATGTAGCCTACATATCTCTGTCTATCGGAATGTGCACCTTTTTTATTCTCCCTTTTCTCTCCTACTGATGAGCACCTTATGTGCTTGCTTATCTAAGGCCCCTCCACTGACAGACTCAGTGGTATGCCCATAGATATTAACATCCTACTCCCCTGGGGGAAAAGAGCCCAGATATGTAGCCTCTGCTTATTTCTGTGGTGTAAATAGTCCCAAGATGGCCTATTTGATGTCATTGAACTTAGAGCTGGGAGGAGATGCTCATAATCTGGTCTTTGGAATTTGCATGAATAGGACTCAAGAACACCACTAGAAGTGCTAGATCTCACCTTTTCTTGTAACTTATTTCTTAATTCTTATTTCTTGTAACTCATTCTTGTAATTTTTCCTTCTTGCTCCTGAAATAATAATTTCCCCTCTCTTCTGGAACTTTCTTATCCATCTGTGAACATACTATTATTTTACCCATTAAAAAAAAGGAAGGAGGGAAGGAAAGAAGGAAGGAAGAAAAGAAAGAAGGGAGGAAGGAAGGAAAAGGAAGAGAAAGAGAGAAAGAGAACTCTCTTAACCCTACTTCTATTTCCAGCTACTATGCCATTTTCCTATTCCCCTTACAGCAAAATATTTTTAAGGAGCTATATATACTCACTAATATGGTTTTTCTCTTTCCATTCTCTCTCATACTCACTCGGGTAGACTTTGCTTCCAATACACCACTAAAATTACTTTTTTTCAAGGTCAATAATAAGACCCCACTTTTGCCAGATCCAAAAATCCAGTGTTTAATTCCATACTTAAATTCCATTTGAGCCAATATTTCATTCCACATCTTCATATTACTTGACTAATCAGCAGTACTGGACGCTTTTCACTTAATACTACTTGTCTCCCAGTTACTCTTCACCCCTAATGACCTACTCCTTCACATCCTCATTCCAAGCTTGTATTGGGTCTTCCTCCACTTCAGATTTCTCAATGCTGGAGGACCTTGGGGCTCAGTCCATGAACTTCCCTTCTCTATTTACACTCCCTCTTTGTCTCATGGCTTTAAATATCATGTAAAAAATGACAGCTCCTTAATTTGTCTCTAGCCCAGACCTCTGCCTTGAACTTTAGATTTATTTATTCAATTGCTCTTTAAACATCTATCATTGAATGACAAATAGGCACCTCAAACTTATCATGTCCAGACCTGAGCTACTCTTACCCAGACCTATCCTCTTTCACCTGCACTGTACACAATTCCAGCTGCTATGGGATTCTACTATGCAATCCCCATTGCATAAGCCAAAAACTTTGCAATCACCGTTTTATTCTTTTTTTTTCATATTTCACATATACTCATCAGTAAATCCCTTGAACTCTCTGTTCAAAATACATCTAGTTTCTGACCACTTTTCTGCACGTCCAATTTTATAATCATCTGGACTTGGACTCCTTGTTTTCTTTTTTAAAAATTTCATTTTATTTTAATTCCAGCATAGTTAACATACACAGTGCTATATTAGTTTCAGGCATACAATATACTGGTTCAACAATTCTATACATTATTCTGTGCTCATCATAACAAGTGCATTCTTTAATCTGGTCTCCCTGCTTCCATTCTTGTCCTTCTATTCATTCTCAACACAGTGGCTAGTATAAATTTTTCAAAACGTAAATAAGCTCATGTTATCCCTCTGTTCAAACTTTTCCAATGGTCTTTCATCTCACTCAGAGTAAAGACATGATTCTTACAATGACCAATAACACCCCAAATGCTCTGGGTCTCTGTATCTTCTCTGGTTTCATCTCCCTCCTTCCCTCCTACCCACTCTGCTCCAGCCACACTGGTCTCCTTGCCATGCCTTGAATATCCTAAGGTTCTCGGAACCTTAGGGCTTTTGTGCTGGCTGCTCCACATATTTGAAACTCTCTTTCCCCAAGGCGTTTGTCTCATTTATTCCAATGCATTTTTCAAGACTTTGCTGATATGTCACTTTCTCAGTGACAACTTCCCCTATCCCCATCCCAGAACTCAGTCTCTCCTCACCTGCTCTGTGTCTCCATAGCACTTCTAATATACTGTAACTATTACTATTCACTAAAAATGCAAATTTTTAAAAACTTTATTTATTTATTTAAGATAGAGAGTGAGCACAAACAGGGAGGGGAAGAGGAAGGGGGAGAAGCAGACTCTCTGCTAAGCAGGGAGCTTGGTGCAGGGCTTAATCCCAAGACCCTGGGATCATGAGTCAAAGGCAGATGCTTAACCAATTGAGCCACCCAGGCGCCCCAGAAATGTAAATCTTGAGGCTAAAGAATTGTTTTCCTATTTTTCTCATTAATATAGCCTCAGCACTAAGAACAGTTACTGGCATGTAACTGGTATTCAATAAATATTTGTTGAATGAATAAATGATCTCATTTACCTCTCACAATACTATGAAGTTGGCATATGAACTTTCTTATGTTACAAATGAAGAAACTGAGACTTACACATAGTATCTAGGCCATATTCAAAGAGCTATTAGGTGGTAGAACTGAAACTAAAACAATTAGTATACTGAATGACACTAAAAATTACTAAAATAGTCTAAATTTCATTAAAATATGAGTCTTTGGTTACAAAAGGCAATTTTTTTCCATTACCTAAACAAAATGTTGGTTACCACAATAATTGTGAATAATAATTTCTTTCAAAGGGTAAGGAGGTTGTAAAAAACTAGTTCCAATGATTTGGGGTTGGTGTGACCATCCAGTTTCCTCCAGTTACAAGTTAATGAAAATCATCTTAGTAACTCATGCATATCTCACAGAATATTGGTGGGTCAGTGGGTATATTTAAGTAGAGCAATCTTGAGCAATCTTCCCTTTTGAAACTGACGGTTGAGATGGGATGCCACTTGTTAGAAGAAATTGTGCTGGACTAATATTCTCTACAATCCCCTACAATTAGAAACAAATGCTTAATGTGAACTCTACCCTTTTAATGAAATACTATTCCCCTGACTGTCAAATATCCAGCTTTTTGAGTCAATGATAGGGTAAAACTGGGCAGAAAGAGTGAAGGATCTCAAACTCAAAAGATGCTCAGAGATGTACATTGTACCAAGAGGGCACAGAGCAAACCAAGGTCTAATGGTGGGAAAGTGCAGAGTTCTTTTTCATGAAATGGGACCAAGTATAACGCAAAAATAGATTGGAATGAAAAGTTGAAGAAAAATTAACCAAATGAGCCACCAGGTGCCCCTAGTTCAAAAAACTTTAAGAGATAGCTAGCCAGTAGGTTGTTGTGGCCCTCTGGAAGGAGGGACGCAAATACTGAAAGATGTTCTAGAAATGAGACACAACCACTTGAAGGAAATGGAAGCAGGAAGCAAGCAATCTGAAACATAAGCCAATGCAACGGAAAGAGATACAAGAGGAATAAGTGTTGGTAAATTAAGTGTACACAGTGCACCTACCCTTGCACACCACACCAAGCTGCACTGTTGGGATGAAAGGCTGAACACATGATAAGCTATCACATTATTTACTGACTATCTTGGCCCACATGGACTGCCACTCGCTGGGTGATCCCAGTCTGTAATTGTCATTACGTGTGCAGAATGGCTGGTGCTGCCGTCCTGCCAATCAGTGGCTGGAATGGAGCTCGCAGGCAGATCAGCCGTGTGCTGTCAGTGTGTACAGACTGTCAGAGCACAGGCAGGCTGGCCAAGCTAGACTGTCACCCTGCAGACTGGTCTGCTAGGATGTTAGGGTAACTACCAGGCAGTCATGGTACTGGAGACTGACCCAAAACGCCTCCCTTCCTTCTGTCAGTTGGCTGATGTGGTTCAGGAAGGCTGTTGTGGTCCAGACTGAGCTGGCAAGGCACCTGTAGAAGGCTATCCTAGCACAGGCTGGCTCATAGCACCTGCTCTGTTGGCTGTCGTGATACATACATCCTGACACATGCTGGGCTGTTACAGCACATAGGAGAGTGACACAGTGACAGACACACAAGGGTCCTGCACAGTGCAAGATGGCTCTCCAGGGGCATACAGACTGACCTGTTCTGTGCTGTCACATCTATACTTGGTGGCCATGGCCATGCAGATGGATATATATACATGCATGGATACATGCATCTGCCCATGCAGATGGCCATCACAGTGGGTAATGAGCTGGTGTGGCACACACACAGTGATGTGCTTTGGGCTGATAAGGCATAGGTGGGGCCATAAAGGGACATGTAGGCAAACTACTGGGTTGCTTTAATGTCAATGGGTTGTCACGGTGTAAGCAGGCTGGCCTACTAGACTGCCACCTACCAGACCGCCATAATGACGAAGTTACCTGTTTTATGGCTCAGTGATGTGTACTTCTAACCCCTGTACTAGACAACCATAGCAGTGCTCATAATAGTGCATTTGGGTATAGTTGTTATAAAAGTCCCTCCATCCAAAAGGAAGTACCCAAATAAACTAGGCAGTCATATTCCTTTCCCTAATACACATAAGGGAATATCTTTGGTTTTTCATTTTTCCTTCAGTCACTTGATTTATATATATATATATATATTTTTTTTTTACTTTTCTAGGCAGATGGCAATAAACATATTGTGTTTTCCCTGACAGATAATTTGGTTTCCTACACTTAGAGTATACTATGTTTATACCAATACATTGCAATATTTATCTGTCACTTCTCTAGGCTAAATATATTTGCAAACTTTAAAGAAATTATTGATAACTTTCAAATTTTTTAATTGTCAAAATAAGATAAAATATATTTTTATATATAAATGTCATAGGCTGAGTATTAGAAAATATATAGCATAATGTCATTTGGTCTGCATAATAAATAAAAGTTTTCATAAGAATCAGATAGAGTGCAATGGGACAAAAGATACAAACTATAATATCATATATACTAAGGACTCTGACAACTTGACCTCAAGTTCTGATCAACATGGATATGCTGAAATGCACCTCAAGTGTTTATATCTTTCTTCTGATGGTTAAAATCTGGGCTCTAAAAATAAGCACAGCCTAAGTGCAGAAAGCATCCAGAGAACAGTAGTGAAGAGGAGACAGGAGTGGTCAGTGTGACGAGTGCCATAGTGAGCCATTTGAGAAAAGAAGCTGCTCAAGGCTGTGGAGGTAAGCATGCACTGTGGGAAATGGAAGTTTGTAGTTGATTTTAAGGTGATAGAAAAATCCCAAAAACCATTTTATTCTTTCTTTGGCATGTATTTTCTATTTTGAAACAATCTCACATTTACCGAAACGTAGTGTGTACAGTACAACAAACTCTGAGAGTGGAATGTTGACTTGTATTTCCTACAAGCAAGGATATTGTCTCAATGATCATAACATGAACATCAAAATCGAGAAACTAATGTGGTACATTAATACTATCTCAGTCTGACATCCCCATTAGGTTTTCCCAATTGTCCCAATAATGTCCTTTACAGCAAAAAAGGATCCAGTTCAGAATTAAGTGTTGCATTTAACTATTAGGAATTATGTGTTGCATTTGTGACTTCTCAAGATTGCATCATGTCTCTCTATCATTTCCTATTTTATTCAATGGGTTGTGATCCTTTACTCTCACAATTTATTTTGATGCTGAAATGTGATGGCTTTCAAGATGGCTCTTGTGTCCTTTTGACGTGTCTCATCATTCTTTGAGCACTTCCTTGCTCTCTGGTATAAAAAGATGTTCTGGGCTGATCCTTCTGCCCAGCCACAGAATCAGGCATTTCTCCAGGGAGCACCAATTTCTTTTATTGGAAAATGACATGTAGAAGTCAAGATCTGGGCACCATGTGCTCATTGCTATTGACGCAAGGTGTCCAGGCCCTCATAGTCAACAGAACATTCACACACATTTATATCTACATTTACTTATATTTATAGAAGTCCATGAATTCGCACCAATACCTCTAATTCCAATCTAACACCACAGTTCATCCTAGTTTTATCTCTGTCCATATCTGTAATCCTCTTCTGTGATAGTGAGAAATCTCACTCCTGATTATCTTTACTGTATTTTCTTACTTCATCAACTCCATGGTATGTGAATCAATCCCCCATCACTCTGCCTATCCACTTCCATATGTGAATGCTCTCCTCTATTACTCTGGTTCTAGCATCTCATGCCAGGGCACCTGTGAGGATGCCCTCCCCATCCCACCTGATCTCTGACTCCATCAGGGCACTCCTCCGTGCCAACACCCTCCATATTCTGTTCTAGAATGCACACTCCATACCAGGCTGCCTCTCTACACAGACACCTCCTCACCCTACTTGAATTCTGACAGCCGTGCAAAGCAGCTTAATCATTCTTGAATGAGTTACTGAGTCTATATATTTGGGATATGCTCTGACTAGACTGGTCATAAAGAAGAGAGTTTCACATTTTCCATCTGTGCTAGGAAGTGGCCAAGTAGGAGAATTTATGTTGATTTAGCAAGAAGGGCTGTTTGCAAATGCCTCCTTTTATAACCACACTCAGTCACAAAATTCATGCTGAGAATAAGCTGTGGGTCAGGCACTATGGAAGTTCTTCACTCATAAAGGCAACTTTGAAATGGGATCCTTTGTATTAGTTGCCTAGTAGATAGCAAATGCTTAAATAATATTTATTATGTAAATTAATTAACACGGGATTAAATCAATGCTCATCTCATGATGCCTCCTTTTTCGTAGGCCCTATACCGGGCATGAAGAAAATACAATAATGAGTAAAATATATTTCCTTGAAAACATGGAGGGATATAAACATGTAAATAACTATGATGCAATATCAAATAAATGATACAAAGAAAGCTATGAAGAAATGTGAGAAAGGAAAAATTTATACAGTGATGATCTCATGGATAAAGTGGTATTGAAGCTGACTACAGAGGAATTAGTTAAGCTTTTCATAGGTGGTGAAAGCAGAGGAAATTGTCCCAGACTAAGCCATAACGGGAGCAAGATGAGGACAAAAAGAGTGGAGCATATATTTGAAGAATGAGAAGAATAAAGTGTGGATATGCAACAGTACACTGCGGAGAGTTAACAGGAGCCAAGCCTGGAAAATAAGAATAAAATATGAATATACAAGTCCTAGAAGATTAGTTTATCCATCAGTTTAGTTTGGCATCGGCTGACTAAAATTAACTGAACAGATATTAAATATCAAACAAACAAATTAAAACTAAATCACTAAAAAAGATCTATATAGTAAGGATCCAAATTATAAGCCAAAGAACTTCATACTGAGCCATCCATGACCTACTTGTTTAAAAGGGGGTAAAAATTGATGAAGGGAATCATGCTTTAGTGTTGACAGCTTGTTATACCTGGTGGTAAGTATCAATATTAATTGGGATATTGCTAACAATATCCTTTGTTGTTATTCTATGTTGAAACCAAATCCTCTCTATAGTCTCAGAGGAATTAAAGAGGTCGTGCATTCTTTGAAACAAAAGATGAACAAAGACACCAAAATAAACCTGGTAAGGAAGGGGGGTGGGTCATGTCTCAGTAGATTCATTTGGCTAGCTGATTCTACATTTTATTTGGAAGCATATCCTACAACAAACCAACTTCCATTTTGAATGGTTTAACACAATAAAAAGTAAGTTCTTCCTCACAGAGCAGTCCAGTGTAAATAATCCTGGGTGGTGGCGGTTGTCATCTACCTGTCATTCAGGGTCCAAGGTTCTTCTGCCTTGGGGTTCACCTTCCTCTAGGGCCTCACAGTGTTTATGTCAAAGACAGAAATACAAAGGTCATCTTTGTGTCATCTTTCTTCTGACACCAGTTCCCCAGTTTTCCAACACCAACTGGGTGTCCAACAGTTCAGTTCAGTTCAATTCTGACACTAAGTATGCAGTTAGCACAGACCATATGGGTTAGAGGCCCAGTCCCATAAAACTGCTCCTCCGTCAGATACCAGTCATAAGTCCCAGGTTGTTCCCCTGAATTCTGACTGACTGGCTATACATTCAGGGGTTCCCACACCCTGAAGGTCACCAGAATGACTCACAGAACTCTGAAAAGCACGTGGCTTGTGATTGCAAAGGATATAGCTTAGAAATAGCCAAACTGAAGAGGTGTGTGAAGCAAGGTGAAGCAGGGGGTGCACAGGGAGGTCGGGGCAGAACTTCCATGCCATGGCGTGGAACCTTTCTAGTGACTCAATGTATTCACCAAACCAGAAGCTCTCTGAACTCATCATTTAGGGGTGTTTATGGAGGTTTCATTACAGGGACATGACTGATTAATTCATTGGCTATTGGAGATTAACTCAAGCTGCAGCCTCTCTCTCCTCCCCAGGTTGAGAGGTGGGGCTAAAGTTCCCAACCTCTAATCCTGGCTTGGTTTTTCTGGCCATGGGTCAGAAGCTACCTAGACTCCCACTCCTTCAGCCAGGAGTCATCTCATTAGCATATAAAAATTCTTTTTTTAAAAGATCCTATTTATTTATTTTAGAGAGAGATAGTGTGAGAGCAGTGGGGCAGTGGGGGTGGTAGCGCAGAGGGAGAGGGAGAGAGAGAATCTCAAGCAGACTCCATGCAGAACACAGGGCCCGCAGTCAGGCTCCATCCCATGACCCCAAGACCATGACTCTGAGTCCATGACCCAAGCTGAAACCAAGAGTCCAACACTTAACACACTGAGCCACCCAGGTACCCTGCATACCAAATCATTCTTTAAAAAAAAAATATTTTATTTATTTATTTGACAGAGAGAGAGAGAGATCACAAGCAGGCAGAGAAGCAGGTAGAGAGAGGGGAAACAGGCTCCCTGCTGAGCAGAGAGCCTGATGCGGGGCTCGATCCCAGGACCCTGAGATCATAACCTGAGCTGAAGGCAGAGGCTTAACCCTCTGAGCCACCCAGGCGCCCCATACAAAATCATTCTTATCACTAAAGAGTTTCCAAGGGTTTTAGGAACTCTAAGCCAGGCATATTTTCACTATATTACAGTATGGAAGACTAGTCTGCCTCTTAATCACTTCCTCCTGGCATTGACGCCAAGACTCGAGCTCATTCTCTTGGTGAGAACTTGGCATGTGGCTACACCTAAACACCATGGGAGCTGGGCAAGACTGAGTAGTGTTGAGCACTCTGCCACAGTGTCGCGACACCCCCTTTCTCCATAAAGTCGGCCTTGGTACACTAGTTGTTCTAGTCCTGGCTTCCTGTCCCCTGACAAGAACTGAAATACTGTATAGAGATGATAAATCACCACACAAATGAATTTCCTGCTCAGTTTATACTGGCACAATTAAAATAGTGTCCAGGTTACCAGAGAGGAGAATCAAAGGGCTTCATCGCATGTTCTTCTGGAGTCAATAGAAATTCTCATGCTGTGTAACAAATATGCAGGATCTTCACAGAAACTACATGAACAATACCTCCCAGAATTATGGGTGCTTAACTGTACAACTATAGACAGTGGCCCTGTTCCCCATTCAGAAAAACAATTCGCAGAAAAGAGGTAACATGAACACAGCATAGAAACAGCAAAAAAGAAAACAGTGAAATCGAAACTGTCTCTATCTTCTCCGAGCAATTACAGAGGGAGGACACATATTCTTTGAGTCCAAGCATCAATGAAGAAAGAAAAAAAAATCAAAGAAGAGTTTAAAAGATCAGAAAAATACTAAAAAGAAAAATGAACAGGAATCATATCATGCCACAGGATGTTGATTTGACTACCTGATTCTACATTCTATGTGAAAGCATTAATCTGCAGTCACAGTCAAGAACCTGGTTATAACAAAGACCAATAATAAAAAGAGGCTTGACTAGCAGATATGAAAAAATACTGTACAGCTAACAAAATTAAACAACATGCTGCCAGTGTGAAAATGAGGAACTAGATCAATGGGAACATAAAAGAGAGTCCAGAAACACATGCAAGAACAAATATTATTTTAGTATTAAAACAGTGACATTTAAAGTCTGGGAGGAAATGCCTGATGATTGCAAAAATGGCTTTTGGTATTTGGCTCTCTATTTGAAAGACGATGAGGGTAAATCTCTATAACATATAAAAAATAAATTCCATGTGGCTTGATAATCTCAAAGGACATAAAATGATGTAAATACTAGAAGAAACCAAAGAGCACTATTTTATTATCTTAGAAAGACAATAGGAGACTGAGAGGTCATGAAGAATGACTGACTTAACATAAGAATTAAAACTTTGTCAAGAAATCATATCCGAAGTTATAAGACAAGTCCAATAACAATGAGAATTTTTGAGTGACAGGAAATGGCTAGATGTTTTACATTTTTACAGGCAGTATTTAATTCCTGCAATTATCCCATTATGAGAAAATTATTGTTATCTATACTGAATAGTTATGAAAACTGAGGTTTGGCAGTGGGGAGATGGAGGGGAGTGGTTAAAAAACTTCACTAAGGTGATTCGACGAGTTAGGGACAGAGCTGAGTTCTAAACAAACTTTGATTCTAAAACCCATTTGCTTAACAAGTATACTACATTGCCTCCTTAATACACAAAAAGCTGGGAAAATCTTTGCATCACAAAATATCCAATGCGATAATGTTGCTAATGCCTACAGAACTTTTACATATCTTATAGAAAGACACAAATTAAGTCAACAGAAAAAGTGGGGAAACGATATAAACAGAAAAACCATAAGAAATATTTATGACTCATACATAGTTTTAAAAGTCAACTTAGAAAATAACCAAAGAAATACAAATAAAATAAAAATGAAAACTAGAGACATTTTAAAAATACATCTTACCTGGCAATGGGGTGGGAAATTAAGTACTTTGACCTGCTGCTGGTAGGAGTACAATATTTGCATGTGTTGGGCGCCTGGGTGGCTCAGTGGGTTAAGCCTCTGCCTTCAGCTCAGGTCATGATCTCAGGGTCCTGGGATCGAGTCCCACATCGGGCTCTCTGCTCAGCAGGGAGCCTGCTTCCTCCTCTTTCTCTGCCTGCCTCTCTGCCTACTTGTGATCTCAATCTCTGTCAATAAATAAAATCTTAAAAAAAAATATTGGCATGTGTTTGGGGAACACTTTGAAAACACTAGCCATCACTTTATTTATTTATTTTTTATTTTTTATTTTTTTAGCCATCACTTTAAATATGTGTATTTATGACTCAGATTTTCAGGTCTAGGAATGTAGTCTAGAGAAACACATTAAAAAAAAAAAAAAAAAAAGCTCTACACCCAACATGGGACTTGAACTCAAGACCCCAAGATGAGGAGTTGCATGCTCTACCGACTGAGCCAGCCACGCGCCTCAAGAAACACAAAAATTTTAAAGATTGCGCAATTTTCCATTGCAGCATTATTTATAATAATGAAAAACTAGCAATAATCTAAATGTCCATCAGTAGGAGGTAAATAAAAAATGATATATACATATAATGGAAGCTGTAGGGCCATTAAAGTCAAAACAAAGGCCAAATATCTTGATGTGAAATGTTGTCCAGAGTATGCTGCTAAAACAGGTGGTTCTACCCCCACCAGCCTGATAGAATCACAGATAGGAAACACCCCATTTAGGAAGTCTGGGGAGGGGGAAAAGCGATTCAATACTGGCTGGTAGGGGTGTATTAGAGTTCTCCGGAGACATGGGAACAAGCAAATGTGTAAATAGAGAGAGAGACTTATTTTAAGTAATTGGCTCATGCAATTGTGGAGGCTGGCAAGGCCAGAATCTGCAGGGTGGGCCAGCAGGCAGGAGACCCAGGGAAGAGCTGCATTTCCAGGGTGAAGGCTGCCTGCTAACAAAGTTCCCTCTTCTTCCAAGTAGGCCTTCAGGTATTGGATGAGGCCCCTCTGCATTACAGAGGCTAATCTTCTTTACTCAAAGTCTACCGATTTGAATGCTCATCTTATGGAAACTATACTCTCGCAGAAACCTCTAGAATAACATTTCACCAAATATCTGGATACTGTGGCTTAGAGAAGTTGGCCCATAAAATTAACCATTATAAGGGATGCAAATGGACTTCAGGAAAAGTCTTTGAAGTGTACACCAGAGCTGAATACTATATTCTATGACCCGTTAATTCTACCCCTTGGTTTAGAGTCAATAGAAATGCATATGCAGAATGTTCACAGCAGCCCTATAAACGGAACCCTCTCCAGAAGCCCATGAAAAGTGCACGGGATAAATATGTCGAAGCACAGTCCCACCATGGAACACTAGATGGTGATGAGCCTAAACGGTCTACAACCACGTGCAGCAACATGGCCAGTCTCAGCAGTCAGACACTGAGAAAACAAAGCCACGCAAACCCACACAGACATCATTTCTGTTACTCCTGCCACATTTATGTAATATACAAAACTAGCCACATGATGCTCTCCTGTTACGAGTGAGCACAGTCAGAGTAGGGAGTGGAAAAGGGGCAGTAACGTCCTGCGATGGTAGTGTGTTGTCTCCTCTGGGCGCTGGCTGCTCTGGCACATTCAGGTGGTGAAAATTCACAGAGATGTACAGTTGTGGCAGGTGCACTTTTATGGATGCAAACAATACTTCTATGAAATACATTTAAAAGTAGCAGGACGTCTATTTCTAAATATCAATGTATCTCTATATCCACCCATGTTAGTGTAAGGGTAGGTACGGGTTCTAAGACGTTAAGGTTAGGCAGAACTCGATTTGTTAACACTGCATATCCCTGGAGGCAGGGGTTATGTGGAAGCAGTGGGACAAGCTCTTTCCCTTTTTATTTTTACATTTCTGTGGCATTGGACTTCTTTTTAAACATGAAGCATGCTTTTTTTTTTTTTTTAACCTTTCTTTAGAGGGAGCAGAGAGAGTGAGCATTCTTATTAGCACCTCTCTATTCATAAATAGGCATACGAATCTTATAATTTTACATGGCCCGTCTTCTGAAACCTTCATTTTTCATTCAACAAGATCTTTCCATTCAATAAATATAGAGTCCACTTTTAAGAGCTGTATGAAATTCCTACACCATAATTTACTTTCTCAGTCCATTATCGATGGGCATTAAGGTTGCCTCACATTTTCAATATTGTAAATAGAGCAGTAATGTGCATTCATCTCCTTAGGGTAAATTCCTGGAAGTGTGCTACAGCTGGAAATATTCTACATTTCAATATTTACTGCTGTACGACTGTCCTGGGGTGGTGGGATGGTTCCACACCCTCAACAATATTGCAGGAGAAGACTTGCTGCCCCTCAAAACTGCAAATTTGAGTTTGTCGAGTTCGTCAAGAATTGTAATCTTTGACTGTCTGATAGAGGGAAAAGCCTATTCACATATCCACATTTTACTAGCATTTCTTTGATTATTCAAGGTTAAACATTTTTCATAGGTCTTTGTGTTTCTTTGGTAACTTGCCTCAGAGTATTTTGCCCATTTTTCCCATTAAAACATTAAATATTTTCCCTATTGATTTTTAAGAGCTCTCTATTCATCTGGGATATTGATTCTTTGTCTAACATTTTGCAAATAATTTTCCAATTTGTCTTCTACCTTTCAACATTTTATGGTGTTTATTTTACAAAGAAGTTTCACTCTTTAAGTTAGTCAAGTTTACCAATCTTTCCTATTATGTTTTCTTTTTTTTTTATTTAAGCTTTTTTATTTAAACATATAATGTAACCCCACCACCCTCTCCCAACCCCTCTCCCCCCCACCCCCCTCAGTTTGTTTTCTAATACTGAGATAAACTGACCTAAAGTTTTAATTAGGAAAGACCTAATTTCCCAACCCAAGATTATAAAAATTTTCATCAGTGCTTTAGTATTTTATGGTTTCAGCAAGAATTTATTTTGGTATAGTAAGCGAGGCAGGAATTCAGATTTTTTTTTTCATGGCTAGCTAATTGTCTTAACTTTATATACTAAACTTTGTTTTCCCTACTAACTTAAAAAGATACCTTTATAGACATAAACTCCCCCTTGTGCACTTACTTCCAGGACTAGGGTTATATTCTTTTCACTGTTATTTTGTTTTGCCCCAGTAACACATGTGTTTAATTGTTTCAATTTTCCTTCCATCATGGGGTGGGCAGAGATTTCTCCTCATAGTCACAGACTCGAATTCTGGGTCCAAATCTGTGTTCCTTTTCCCAGTATTTTCACCCTACCATTTGTGGACATCATAACATCTTATTCACTGCCAGGTCACCCTCCACAATACCATCTCCAACCAGGGAATATATTTTGCAGCAAAAGAACTGTAGCAATGGGCTCTAACCATAGAATCTCCTAGAAGCAGATGGGCTGACTGGAGCACCAAATAGCCTGGAGAGGCTCAATAAGGGCAGGAGTCAGGGAACAATATTCTGTGAAGTACAGTGCTATCCAGTGGGATGTGATACATGTCTTAAATATATATAAATATATGCTTATGTCAATATGAATATAATTATATGCAAATATAATTATATGTAATGTATTTATACACAAATTTATATTTAAATACCTTTTTTAACTTTATATACAGGTATTTGTATGTATACAGATATAGACATATAGATAAGATGTGGCATATGCCTTAAACATATGTATATGTGTATATAGAAAGATAAATAGATAAGATGTAGATATATAACTATATAGATCTATAATATAGATAATATATAAATTATAATTATATAATATATATTATAATACACAAATAGATAAGATAGATACATACACATAAACACATCTGTACATTAAGTAAAAATGTATTTAAATATAAAATTATGTATAAACACATTTATGTATATCTTTACATGTTTATTTTTATTTATATAAATAAAATTTTTTTAATTTAAGCTTTATTTAAACATATAATGTAACCCCGCCACACTCTCCCCACCCCTCTCCCCCCCACCCCCCTCAGTTTGTTTTATGACATTAAGAGTCTCTTTTGGTTTGTTTCCCTCCCGATCCCATCTTGTTTCATTTTTACTTTTCCTACCACCTTAACTCCCACCCCCGTTGCATCTCCACTTCCTCATATCAGGAAGATCATGTGATAGTTGTCTTTCTCCAGTTGACTTATTTCGCTAAGCATAATACGCTCTAGTTCCATCCATGTCGTCGCAAATGGTAAGAATTTTATGTATTTTTCTTACTTACATAAGCATATATTATGCCCTTTCTTTCAGAGAATACATGGTTTTGAAAACCAAGAAATAATGGTGGAAGGGGGCACCCTTCCTTCTTGTACCTTTTAACACCCTCACAGAATGATTTTCCCCCATCCTTCCCTAGTCTCTTCACATCTAGGGGTTGTCCCAGCTTCCTGCTGGCCACAGTGGCATTTCCCATTTCTTGTTGGCTTCCTCTATGCAGCCCTCCGTGGTAAAACCGTTTCCATGCACTGGCGTTTACTGGGGGACCCAGCTGATAACAACATCCTCGGCGCCGGAGCAACGTGGCCTGCACTGCTCTGCTTTTAGGAGTAATTTAAAGGGTTGGGGCTCAGCCTCACTTGATGCCCTCTGGCCCAAGTTTTAATGTTCCAGATAGTTTCACTGATCACAAGAAAAGATGTCCTTAATCTCTGGCTTGCTTTAATTTTCATTCTCACCAGAATGTCAAACACAATTTCCCTTAATTAGCGGAAGGGAAGAATGCAGTTCTACTGGATCGGATAGTAAGCCATGAACACGGTGGAGGAAAACCACTTTACAATTAGTATTAGGATGAAAGAGCTGGGGTATCTCCAAAAACACAGCCCTCCACACCTCAGTGCCGCCCTTTTTGCCTCCATGCAAGGACTTCACATTGTTGCCAGTTCCCAAATAGTCTAAATTCCCTCCTCTATGGGGAGTCACTGGGATTTCAAACACAGGAACAGTCTAAAGGAAATTTTTTTTTTTTTTAAAGGAAATTCTTTACTTAAAACTGAGGACTCTTACAGGGCCACAGTACCTGGTATCTGTCCTGAAGTTTGGTTTAACTCATTGTGTATTAAGATAAAATTTAAAAATTCAGTTCCCTGGTCCCTCTAAGCACATTTCCAGTATTGAACAGCCACCTGTAGCTAGAGGCTACAGTACCAAGCAGAACAGACACAGAATATTTCTATTGAAAGACTTACTCTTATTTCTAAGAAAGACTTACAGAGAGCACTGGTCTAAATTATAGAAATACTTACACAATTGTATACAATTAGAAGTACCACTTTGTTCACTGGAACAGTATTTGTTTTTGTTGTTGTTGTTGTTGTTTTTTAGATTTTATTTATTTATTTTACAGACAGAGATCATAAGTAGGCAGAGAGGCAGGCAGAGAGAGAGAGGAGGAAGCAGGCTCCCCACCGAGCAGGGAGCCCGATGTGGGGCTCAATCCCAGGACCCTGAGATCATGACTTGAACTGAAGGCAGAGGCTTAACCCAGTGAGCCACTCAGGTGCCCCTGGAACAGTATTTGTAAGAGCTAAAAGATTAGATGCAACAACACTGCCCATCTGAAAGACAGTAGTTAAATCACTTGTAGAAATATTCACACATGATAAGCATCAAAATATGCAGTTTTGTATGTACTAGTATGGAATAATACTGAGTCATGGAAAAGTATGTATGTTGTATGATTATTTAACGAAGACATTTAGTATTTCAACACATTCTATAGTAAGTAATTTTAACTTTATATTTTATTTATGTAATACAGCATATAATATTTATATTTTTAGATGTGTACATATGTGCATTTTATTTTCATTGTTATAGAAAAAAGTCTATAGGACTATCTATAGATAGTCTATAGGAGACACTCTTTTTCATATACATTTGCACATTTTGAATTTTTAAAATTTGTAAATCATAAAAATATAGAAAAGTATAATGAATAATAAATACATGTCTATCGTTTCTGGCAAAGATACCAAGTGTCCCAAATTGGTATCAATATGATAGTTGGAGAATGGAAGAGTCTTACATTGTAAGAAGGAAAGCTTTATTATAAACGACTCAACTTCATGTGTCCTCACCAGCTATAAAGGAGACCAGACCCCGACCCTGAAATCTCATGTTTTCATATAGCACCTCTTTTCTTTGGGGTCTGAAAAACTAATGAAATTTTAGGAAGGTATAAAAGTAAAAAACTGCTGAACTTCACCTTCAGGGCAACTCCAGTAAGGAATAAGTATAAAGGGGCACCTGGGTGGCTCAGTGGGTTAAGCTTCTGCCTTCAGCTCAGGTCATGATCTCAGGGTCCTGGGATCGAGCCCCGCATCAGGCACTTTGCTCAGTGGGGAGCCTGCTTCTCCCTCCCTCTGCCTTCCTCTCTGCCTATTTGTAATCTCTCTCTGTCAAATAAATAAATAAAATCTTTAAAAAAAGAAAGAAGTATAAAGATGAAAATAATAAAGAAATAACTTTAAAACCCTGGTTTTAAACAATGAGCTACTACCTTATAGCAGTTAGAATGGCAAAAATTAACAAAACAGAAAATAATAAATATTGGCGAGGATGTGGAAATGCAACTCTTACACTGTTGGTGGGAATGCAAGCTGGTGCAGCCACTCTGAAAACAGTATGGAGGTTCCTCAAGGTATTAAAAATAGAGCTACCCAGCAATGTCCACAATAGCCAAACTATAGAAAGAGCCTAGATATCCATCAACAAATGAACGGATAAAGAAGATGTGATATACACGCGCACACACACACACATACACACACACACACACACAC